>NQII01002355.1:0-254340 GCA_002778355.1 Clitarchus hookeri
TGCACTCTAAGCACCGTATTCAACATAACATCTAATTCGACACATTCATTGTGTAATTCACAAAAGATAAAATTTAAAAAAAAATCAAAAAATTATCTGAGAAATTATGGACTTCATTCTCCCCAAAAATTATTACAAGTGTCCAAATTATTAACCGTGACCGACAAAACACAAAGGTAACTAGCAACATCCAAGAGGATACACAAGGGCGTAAACATGTTGGTCCAGACAGCAGAAACTGAAAAAAAGAAAATGTCACCCCACAAGGTGGCAAAAGAAGACAGACCACACGGTGTAGACAGATAGCTTATAGCAAAATGAACACAAATTACCATTGTATTATTCATGCTACAATGGCAAAACTATATAGAAAATTTAATGATGAAATTAATTACATGACCTGCAAATCAAGACACAATGTTCCGCGGATTTTTTATAAAAGGTAATCTCACATTAAGACATGGATCTCAAAAAGTCTCGGCTCAGTGGGCGATCTGTCCACGAACAAGACGAATACAGGATCTAACAAGTTACTCACGTCTCTTAATAATTTTGAGGGAGAAACAAATTGTGTTTGTGCGGGTGTATATCCTAATAAACAAATAAACAAGCGCATTCTTAGGGTATGCAGTTCCTAAACAGCGCAAAAAGAAAATTACTTTGGAGCACTGAATATTATCAAATGAGAGAAATGACATCTTGTAATAAGTGATCATCAACTGGGATTATCCACAGGGGCAGTGTAAGGCGTAAAAAAACGTTGGATTTGATACGGGCCCATACGCCGGTAAAAAATTTAGCTATTTTCTTTTCAACTACTCTAATACCATGATATGCTTTGCACACAAAAAGGACACCTACACAAAATTATTACCAATACGACCATGATAATATTTGGGCACAACTTATGAAATGAGCGCACTTCAAATTAATGAGGGTAGATGCCCAAATATCACGAACTTTCATTGGCCCGTTCGACAAGTCATTACGATTTGACAATTTTGACAAAGGGATATTTGGGGCAAAATTAAACAAAAAAGGCAGATAAAATCTATATAATCTCTAGATGATGAAAGATTCCGAAAGTTAGTCAAGTAAGTCTTCTACATGTTGAACGTCGAGAAACTAATCAGAATAAAGGAAGTTGCCTGAGCGGAAACCTTTGAATACCAAGGAATGCTCCGGTCTTGATGGTCTCGCACGACTAATCCTACGTAAACCGAAAATGAGAAAGACATACAATAATTCACGGATGAAGATTAACATTTTAATTATTCGAAACTTAGAATTTTCAAAATATTTTGAACGCAAATAATTTAAAAACATAAAGAATAATATTTTAAACAAGAAACTTAAGTAAATTAAAGAGGTATATTTTTAAACACTTCACAGTTTTTAGATAATAAAGTTGGTTTTACAAATGCATACTAAATAAACAAAAATATTATGCATAAATAGAGCACGTTAGAATTGTAAAAGCTATATTTGGGAAAACCACCAATAAATAATAAAGAATTAAAAGAATTACGTATGCATGAAACACGTGCCAACACAACTGGCACACTACCCCTCACTACCACCATTTACTAAGGAGTAAATTACCAGCATAAAACAAAATCATAAACAAGGTTTTCTGTTAGTAATCTTGGAAAAAAGTCCCCGTTACACGGTGCCTACCTCCACACAACCATTTATTTACCGTTCAACTAAAAATGTGATTACTGCTTTAACAGTCGGGATTAGCGGATACTACCATAGTGAACTTTCTTTATTGCCCTTTACATGCTGACACTAATATTTTATCTGCAATTGCTTCAAGCCCTGAGTTACGAAATTCTAAACAATTTTTCAGATTTATACAAACTTATAAAATTCTTATTTTAGGATAACCACATTAGCCACGTGGTCTGTTTACAATTCATGCACGACAGTGAGACAGGCTGCTTCCTTCAAGGCAACCATTAATCTTCCTTCCAACTTGTTATCTTAGGAAACGCCAGGGATTAGCGAATGCTGCGAAATTGACCTTTTATTGCTCTTTTAAATGCTGAATACAAACATGTCGTGTCATATTGTTTCAAGCGTAGGGTGACATAATTATAAGCACTTGGAGGGTGCTTAACACTATTTAATGTATGAAGAGGAGTTCTTTCCAAAATTTGGTGTTATGTGGTTATCTGCCATAAAAACTTTTGCCTGCCTGCCAATTTACATTGATTAATCACACGTAGTTTCCAATTTATCGTTGCACAACAAACTAAGAAATCACTTTATGCCCTATGTCGTATAAATCTATCTCTATTTATTTGTCTTAAGGATTATGCACACGCCGGTTTAGCATGCATTAACGACTCATCCTGTATATACATATATGTGTTCTTAAACCATCATGTATTATCTAGTTGGTTTAAATTATAATTTGTCTTCGTTATTTTGATTATGATAGATAAATTCCAATAGGCGCACGCACGGGGTTTGCCTGGCACACACTAATGAACAACTTTTTTTATATCCCCTGTTTTTATTAAGGTCAAGTTTGACGTACAAAGTCACTAACATATCATTTTTACGCACCATAATTCAATATCAATTTAAGTAATTTTATTAAATCATTTATTTTATATTTCTAATTTATAAATATTACGCGTTCATGATTGTATATGCCATATATGTTTTGGGAAATAACGCAACATGTGGTACTTTTATTATATCATATTCTCGGACGACTTTTGCGTAGTTTTCACTTTAAACCTTAAAATCAATCCACTTTCCGTGGGAAAATCCCCGGATCGTCATTTGTGTGTTCCTGGATATTCTTTATCTATGTGCACACACTATTGATGACGGCTGTACACGCCTATGTACAGGTATAACAATATGAAATTATGAATTACAAGTTTCAAATGGAAACGTAGAGTTCATTTAGTAGTATTATGAAATGTAGGTGACGAAACAATGAAACTATTTTTTAAAGAAATGTATAATGTTTATATAAATTCGCTTTTACTGTTAGCCCTATATACTACTAGTGACCGTGATTGTAAAAAGTCCGACTTTAAATGATAAAACGACGTGTACTTAAAGAAATACTTACATGGATGCACAAATACTGGAAGGTTTACTGTAACAAAAATTAAAACAGTAACATGAGCCTAATTCATTTCACTAGAAAAAAAATAAAAATTTTTAGTGCGACGGATGCGGCAAATACTGAGAATAGATATGCAAAAGGTGGGATGCATATTAAGTTTATAGATTTTAGGAGATCAGATATAAATGACTATACTAACAGATTTAAAGTATCAAAATATTTTGAAAACTTTAATAACTGTATTTTAAATGTCTATATTTGGCATTCGCTTTGCAAACACATAAACTAGAAATCACAAATACATTTCGTAATGATATATATGACATGTTACAATATTTAAAAGATATTGCGAAAGTCATTTAAAAAAAGAAAATAACATTTCCATAAACGTTTAGAATTTTGTAATGTGTGGCTCTAAACCAAATTTACAGCCTTCAAAATAGCAGGATCTGCACAGAATACTTTAATGATTGGTTTAGTTTTGCCGTACTAAATTCATGCTATTGGAGGGTAAACATTTTATTCGAGTATTAGTTACGCCCTGAATTATGAATTGGCGTGGTTATTATCAACGCAGAAATATAAACACAACAGTCTACAAAAATTTCAAGTACAAAATAATTTGATCGACTAAGCGCTAGTTCAGACACTGTGGAATCCGCGCGTTTCCAAACCGCGAGGATCAAACACGCGGAGCATATTTACATAAGCGTCCTCATGTTCGTTTACACCTGGCCGCGCAGATTGTCAAAACGCGCGGCAGCCGCCACCCGACCGCCAGAAAATAGAACAGCGCGGTGCCCGCCCGTTTCTATTACTGTGGCTTTCCTAGAGGGTGTTCAGATGTTTGGCGGAGGCCGCGCGGTCCGGAGGTGTGTCGCCATGGATATTTCGACAGTGAAATGTTTATTGATAAAGTGGAGAATAGACCAGAGATATGCGACATTCAGTTTGCGGAATATTCTAATCAAATTGCCAAAATCCGAGCTTGGCAGGAGTTGGTGGAGTTATTTGGAGATGTAAAATATTACGTAGAATAAAAGGCTATTGAAGGTTAGTGCGATAATTTTATTCAATAGAAATATTGCATATTATGAGTATAATTGACCTATTTTAAATTAAATTTTGCTATCTTGCCACTCAAAAACACCGTCGTTTGCGAAGTAATGAGGTAATTAATCTCTAATATTTATAGATGATGGTGTCGCCCTTCCTTAATGTAATGTATTGAGAGTAATCATTGGCGCAGTATATAAAGTATCTTCATACTTTATACAATCCCGAGTTCTCACAAAGTTGTGTAGAACGCGGCAGGCCTTTATTATGTCTTCGGCAAAGTATATATTTATATTTATGGGCCTATGAAAAATACGCCATTTGTTCACCAGAATCCCAAAAGTGCATGCAATGTTACGTCGGGCTCTGGATTACCTAAAATTTAAAACCCTTTTATTCATATGATAAACCTTTACCTGCATGGGGTCGCATAAATTTTTCCGCTAATCCAAAAGCTTCATCCCCAACTATACCACGAGGCGGTGGTATTGGATCTACGTTAGATATTGCTTTAGGTTTTGGTATGTTTAGTGATTTAACTAGCAATCTTTCGTAAAATACTGCATTTTTTAATATCGCGGAATCACTACTATTGAAAACACCATAGAAAAGATGTGTTTATAATTATGATACAAAGATCCGGAATCATTCGGCATTATAACTCGGATATGATTGCCGTCTATAGCGCCAATGCAATTCGGAAAATTTGCATAATTTTCAAAGTCCTCATAAATTTTTTTCTTCTCGGTTTGGTCATTACTTTCTTTGCCACTATTTTCCACAATGCTTCCTGTACTTGACGGACAATTCCTGTAGAAGTATATTTGCCGAGGCGATAGTTGTAGTGAAGTTCTCCAAATGAACCACCGTTACCCAGATATCTGAAATAGTAAAATTAGTAATAATATTTTTTTTCAGTTACAGCACTACAAAAAAAAATGGAAGAACATACGTGATGCTTACAATAAAGAATTCAAGAAAGGCAAACCCGTTCCTTCTGGTTCTGGTGAGCGTAAAGGACCACAATATTTTTATTTTACAAGAATTTCTTATCTTCAGACGTGTGTAGAAAACAAGGAGAAAACCAGTAATATAGAAGAAAAGATAAATGAAGAAAGCCAAAATATAAATAACGAGGACTGTGATAGTTTTGTAAATTCTATTGAAATACGCCCACCCCCCACCGAAGGAAGAAAACCAAAACTACGTAAGAAGAACGACTAAGTGATTTGATTGAACAGAGAATTAAATCACGAGATATAATTCAGAAAGAACTTCAAAAAAGTAATTCCAACAAAGATGAAGATAAACTTTTTTGTTTTTCGATGTACAAAGAACTCGAAAAAGTTCCGGAGAGTAAACGTTTCGGGACAAAAATAGAATTGCTCCAGTTGATATAAAAAAGGGCAAACTTTACCATCCCCATGTTCACATTATTTCTCAGCATAATATGCCTAAGACAGAATTTTGGCATAGCCGACAGTATTCAAACCCACATGGATATTTTACTACTTCTGGATCACCTCCTGCAGTCGCACCACCAGGATCGCCATCGCCATCAACATACCTTAGCTCTGATTCGCAGTCTTCTATTATAAAATATATATATCCTGATATTGAATAGTAAATCAATATCTTAACTCAAAGTAATAACGAATTTTTCGTCAGGTGACATGCTTGATAACATTTGGGTATCAAAAAATGAAATTTATTCCCTTAACAATTCAAGTAATTCATCAAATTATTTTGTCGACATTCTGAAATAGTTGAAGAATTTGGGTCCAAACTTTATAAACATGGGATATAAAGTTACAAATATGCCATGTGAGAGCCGATCAGTTAATATTGGATGCACCCAATACTGCCTTTTCCTTTATTTCTTTTTTCAGAGCAGACTCAAATATATTACTTCTTCGACGTCCATCTTAGAAATGAGGTGACCTCGCCCCTCCTGCGTACTTATATATCCGCACCCTCACCACCTCCTATCCACCGCTGTCTGAACAAAGTGTATTTTTCCGCTGTTCAATCGACGCGTTTCGAAACACGCGGATTCCGCCGTGTCTGAACTAGCTCTTACTGTTGATGGAAGAGGAGATAAATGCAGGGTGNCGTTTCGAAACACGCGGATTCCGCCGTGTCTGAACTAGCTCTTACTGTTGATGGAAGAGGAGATAAATGCAGGGTGTCTGTAATCTAGACAGCGGTCTTGAAAATATTACATACATATCGTAAACGTATCTCATACAAAGTTCATAAAAATCATACTATAAAGGAAGAAGAATACTTTTTCTGACACATTAATGTTATACTGGTTAAATAATCTTCTAAATACCTTCACCCCCGCAGAATTACTTTTCACGCAAATTTAGTTTATCTTAATTGCTTGCCGGACCAAAAAGGGAAATATACATTCGAATGGTGACGTTTTTCTCAACACTGCATCTCTGCGATATTTTTTTATACAAACTGAATGGGTAAACCATAAGGAAATGGCGCTAATACTGTGACATAAATAACTGAATTTTTTTTTTCGCGTTCACACAAGCAAACTATATAAATTTCACTATTTCGTAAAAACCTGCTCGCAGTGTTCAATCACATATCAGGGCTAAATCCGATAGATGGGGAACCAGAGGCTTAGAGGTATCCTGCTTCTTCTATCTTTTATGGAGCCACTTCACGACACATATAGTATAACTCTCAAAGTATTGAAAGCAAGTACCTTTGAAGGTCCTGTATTGACTTATGTTTTTTATATATGGGAGCAGATATCTGGACAAGAATGTGTTCTCCTTAGCGAGGAAATATTGCTTGATAGTACACACACCAGCTGGACTTTACAAGAATCGTCTGAGAGAAACAGTTTTACAGTTGATTCAATATTGGTTATTAAATAATTCTTGGGCTGTGGATGGCTGTGGGTATGAAAACGCCAATACGACCTGATAACATTCAAGCTTCCTTAGATAAGCCAGTATTGAGGTCAAAAGTTAGGCGATACACTAGTTAACAACAGTGGACTGGAGGGTAAGCATATATTGAAATAAATAAAGAAAGTGTCCACCTAATTTTCTTATGCACATACAAAGTTTTCCATAACTTGATATAGTTATAAAGAGTAAATATTTTTCCAATAAAAATTATTGAAAATCTTTGGATTTCGGTTGATGGGATCCCTAATACAGGTGAAGTATTGCAGACTGCCATGTTTTATATTATTCGCAATCTGTAATACAAACTATAATTACATTAAATGCAGATTTATTTTCAGTTTTCTCTTACATGATTGTGTAACGTAATTCAGTGGAGATTTTAAAGCAATATACATAAGTGGCCACCAAAAAAAAAATTACTCTAAGGTTATATATTATGGTATCTCGTTAATGTGAGAGACCGCCGTACTTTCTCATCTTGGATTTTCTGTACTTCTTCCTGGATTGAAGAACTTATCCAGGCCTTTAAAAATGTTTCATTCTTATCTGTTTTTCTGCAATTAAATAATTGATTTATTTGTTTCATTGGAGATATAAATTAGTTAGAAATATCTTGCTGATAACTGAATTCCGAAGTGTACGCTATCTCGCTTAATGGAGTCAAAATTGTGGAAAGAGCTAACATGCATATGAAAACAGAAAGGTTATTAAATACTTAAGTGACTTTAATAAATAATATGAATAAATTTAGTGCGATGAAACGCAGAAGTTGTAAGTAATGTTTAGATAAATTATAACATAATATAATTAATGTTTAAAAAATATTTCAGTTGTCACATTTGGATATGTTACTTTTTTCTTTTTGCTATCTTTATAAGTTGAACTTTGGAAATAACTGTGGGTTCTCTGGAAGAAATTCTTAATTACAATTTATAAAATGGGAATTGTAATTATTTATGAATATAAGGGTATAAAATTTTTTTTGTATAATGTTTAGTATTTGACAGCTTTCAATTAATCGGCGTATCTATAAAAATTTAAATAATATTAATTGATGGGAACATACCTGAAGTTTACGCTAACATGTTGTTCTCCATAATTAACGTCCTACGGCGATATGTTTCCTGAATAAATACGTAAACGACTAATCATTGCTTTAATTGATTCACCTTTACTTTTAACCAATTGTAATCTGAACGTACGCAAAAGAAGAATTTAACATTATAACGTCATTAGAAGATGTTTGAAAAGTTTTAATTCTAAAAACAAGGATATGTGATAATATTTTTAAGAAAACCATTGCCTTTAATTTTAAACTAACAAGACAAGTCACGCCACGAAATAAAGAAGAAACACAATGGAATTAAATTTGATTAGTTTTTCAATATTTCCTCACTGGTGTCTCGACCATTTATTCATTCTCCGAAAAATTGCTAGCTGGTCCAGACAATTCCTCAATGATTTTTTTTTCCTATAATTTAAAAAATTTTTCAGGAAAACAATTTTATGGCCAATAAAAATAAACTTAAATGAAAAGGGAATATCAACATCAGTGAACGAAATAAATATGCAACTATTAAAGGTCATAAAATATTTTTTGTGCAATTGTAAATTTTTTTTACATATATTGATTATAATTTGGTTATATATTAACTAACACATGTGCTAATTTGCTATTTCGTAGGGTATAAGTACAACAAGTGTGGAGATTATTTTCTTACGGTGGCTTCCCATAGAAGAACGAAGTTTACTAATGGGTGTTATAATAACTGGATTGACATGGGGAGATGCGACAAGTTATGGCCTATCCAGTGTGATAGGATACAATTTGGGCTGGCCAGCGATATTCTACATCACAGGTACTTAAATAACATTTTTTTTACCCATTTTTGGGGGCTTATTTGAATTATTATAATATACAGGACGTATACGAACTTCATAAAGAAAATAAAGGTATAACTTCTGTAGGCCTAAATAACCAGAAAATTCTATTAAAAAAATGTCCGTAAAAGCAATCTTGTGTTACTAAAGGAATGACGTTAGGTTCAAGAGAACATTGGGTAATACTTTATTGTAGTGTATCGTTGTGCAGTATGTACAACACTTATTCCTTTTCTTAGGAATAACTATACCTTTGTTTATAATATGTAATAAGTACATTAATTTATATGTATTATTTCCAACTCCCGGCATTGTTGCACCTAAATTCAGCGTTGCATGAGTAATACAAGATTGATTTTCCGGACATTAGGCTACAAGGGTTTTTGACGTAGTTAACTACCATCTTCTTCCTTATAATACTCTGTGTCCAAACAGTTATGGTGAAAACAAGGCGCAGGATAAAATAATAAATCGTAAGTTTAAGTAACCACACACCAATCATTAACATGCATGATGGAAAAACTTGTAGATAATATTGTTAAGTTCTGCACCTACACTAATTGAGTCACATAATATTTTAATGAAAAATTATCTGAATCTCTTGCATTGCTTTTAAAACCTTATTAGTTCACTTAGTGTTATGTTCTGAACGTCATTATGTAAGTAAAAGTAGGGTCATGGGGTAGCGGGCTCAGGATTCAAGAGTCGCATACCAAATTTGGCCACCATATTGGTTGACGTCACAACAATAGGCCGTGCTTGACGGCCTGGCACAGCCACATTATTGACCAAATAA
The DNA here is from genome assembly GCA_002778355.1 of Clitarchus hookeri. Taxonomy (NCBI): domain Eukaryota; kingdom Metazoa; phylum Arthropoda; class Insecta; order Phasmatodea; family Phasmatidae; genus Clitarchus; species Clitarchus hookeri. Next base: position 9,761 of record NQII01002355.1, read on the forward strand.
CCAGATTAGACCCTACCCTACCCAAAAAAGAAATTACAAATGATTGATTTTGCCCGAAAAATGTGCCTCCCTCCTTCCCCCCAAAGCCCATCAAGGTAAAAACCAAAAATTCCCGATCGAGACCTCAAATGAGCAAGGTGAATTCGAGTTTATTCGATGCGTGAGCTATAAAGCCCTAAGGGTGGCAAACGAATTCGAGGATCCTGGGAGAATGAGGCATATATTTCCCAAAGCAGGAAACCGAACTCAAGGCTCGAACTCAATGCTCCAAGCACGGCCAAGCAGGTTGGGGCTCAACAGCAATGTTGGTTTACATTATTGACCCCTGGCCATTGTGATGGATCTCTGTAAACTTAGCCTTGACCTCAGTGACCTTAAACTCCCACAAATGAAAAAAATTGTACAAAAATTTTGAAAGAAATTAAAATTTAATAATCCAAAATATTGAAAGAAAGCATTTATGAGAGTAAATAAATACGGCAAAATTATAAATATAAAAAAAAACTAAAAAAAAAAGATTTTTTTTTAAAAGAAAATGATAATATTATATAACACATGAACTCAATACCCACACCAATCTATTCTGCCATTCATCATCTCAGCATTAACAAATAGAGAGTTCTGTTAACTCATGATTTTTCATTATTGAGTACTAGTGTGTGCTGGTAACTCATACTTTTCGCTTATAGCTTCAGTGTCTCCTCATGTCGCCCATTTCCTAACCGGTTGGTGACGAACCGTTGCCCCCCTTCTCCCTAATATACTAAAAATCTTGGATAACATATAAATATCCTGACATATTTTTCTGATATTATGAAACCTTATCATGTTTTTTAATTGTATTTGCATTTTATGTATATATGTGTGTCTTGCAAATGAAATCTTATAAACAGAAGGAAAGGTATAAAAAAAAACTTTAAAAATAGAAAACCAAATCTCATGAATTTGTAAATATTTCTTTTATTTACTGAATTATACATAAAAATATTCGTTTATGATGACTCTAAGGCAAGAAGAGGGCATCATATTATTATTTTGTCCGTGGGTGGTACACATTTATCCACACATGTATATGATGAACCGAATAGTGTACAGCTTGAACCCTTCGTCACTATTTGTTCTTCTTTATGACATAACTTGTTTATTCCATTTTCAACACTTTCTTCAATATTCTTCGTATTATACACAGGCACATTCAAGGTCTTAAATGTGTCTTTATAATACTTACCTTGGAACGTGTCTGGTTTAGATTAGTTAAATTGGTTTATGGACCAGCGGTTTTCCATCGCTTTAGTAAGTTGATTTATTAAATAATTATTTCTAAGTACTTTATAAATGGGCGAATTATTGCAATGTTCTTTAAGTGTGAGTTTTGTGGCTGTGTCTGTAAGTTTCTTCTACTGGAATCGGAATTACTCGGTATTCTTCAGCTTGACTCGGATGTGCACAGAAGCCTTCGACATGAAATTACCTAATGTACTCGAAGGTACTCAGCAGTTACGACCAAAAACTCTATATGATTACCCAGCCATTTATATTTGCCAGTGGCAATATTGACTTTATAGGCATACGTTATGCCAGATCGAATTTTTTTTATTAGTTTACTATCCAATTTAAAAATGATTTGTAACTTATTTCGAAATTGTGAATAGAATAATGGGAAACCCTGCTTAAGTCTATGTTTTAGTAACTCATCGAATTCATACTTGATGTCAGAATCTGCAAATCATTCATTGCTTTGACTGTCATGTATTCATAAGTATGTTACTCTGATTTTATTTATTAAGTAATGGTATATGAATGTGACCAAACTAAGCCCATCTGACTAGTAGCGTGCCCTAGCATAAGTCACATTATATTCATGGTATGGATCAGCATCTACCAACATTTTGGTTGGTTAGTAAGCTATGGCTTATGAACCACTAGTGCTAGATACGTGAGACTTGGAATGTAGGAGGCCAGCTCGGGTGATAGTCAGTTGCATCTTCCATGCTCATCTTGACCTTTATTTAACCACTTCAACAATTATTCTATCTATCTTTGAATATTGCATTCAATCCTTCGATAAATCTCGCAATATTTCCATCAACATTTATATTTTTCCTCTGGTGTTTCCTCAGTTTCGCAATAATTCAATCAATCTTTTAACAATTCAATTATTTATCTCATCAATCTTCGAACCTTTTCACAAATCTTTCGATTAATCTTGCAGTATTTCCATAAACCTCCCAATATTTCCGTTATACATTCAATCTTTCGTCCAATCCCTTAATTAATATTCCATACTTTCGATGAATATTTCGTCCAATTCTTCTACAATTATTACAATATTTCATCTATACCTTCGATCAGCCTCGCAATATTTTTATGAGTCTTTCATTCATTTATACAATATTTCTGTCAATATTTAAATATATCGTATAATATTTCCATTAACCTTTAAATTGTCAATTGATAAATACATCAATCTTCCAATCTCTAGATAAGTTCATCAATCAATCTTTTAATATTTCGATAATTATCAATCCGTTATTATCCTAACGAATAATCGTTTGATCCCACATACATACATAAAATCATTCATTCGGCGAATGTTACATATATTTATATATGGCGACTGCATTCATGTTTTGTATGCAGTACGCCATTCGTGCATTTTATAACTAACGTGGTCTTTAATATTCTGTATGTAAACCTGTACCTTTATTGTCGAGTGCTCATACCACTGCTTAAAATTTATGAGAAATAAAAGGATACGTTCCACAAAATTAAGGAGAGACTTTCTCTATAACAGTTATACTTATTTCACACTACAACTTACTCAAAATAAAGTTTTTCATCAAATCACGCGATATAATCCTTGACCTAATTTCAAAAATTACTGAAAATATGTCATCAATGCGTAAGAAACAGCCACGTTCCTCTTAAGTGATCAAATGCTTTACTATATTAGAGAGTTTGTTAGGATTTCGGTAAGTATGTAGGCAGTGTTCTCAGGGTTTTCTTAATTCTTTTTGCCGCTTGTTGCAGAAAACGTTGTGTAGTGGTGCGACAGAGAATCAAGATAATCGCCATCGTAGTAAGCGGCAACACAATCTTCCTGTTAATTTTCATCAATGTTATATTTATGATCACCTTCACATTCTATATTCTATTCGATATCCAATTTTTTTTTCTTGTTGCAGTAGTCTCATGATTATCATCAGTATTTAAAACTGGCAAGTTCATATTTCGATCAAACTGTTATGATGTGATCAGGCCTTAGATGAACGGCCTGCCTAATCACTCATTCAAACATGGAACCAGGACACAAGCGTGATTGCAACAACACCTTGCGAAATACAGTTACAGAAATCCCATCCACCGGCCAGTATATAGGACGGAAAATATTAAAAAACGCAATAGATATAGGCCAGCGTAACACCGGGAGCGGCGTCTTTTGTCGTTGAACTGACCAGAGAGAAGACCACTGAAGCTGGGTGTGTCCGGCCGTCGTTAACCGCCTCCTAGAATTAGCCTCCGGCAACATGAACAGGGTGGGGACATTCCAATTATATTTTGATAGTAATAGCTGAGGTAATGACATTAAATACAATTAATTAGCATCTTGGTAAACGATTTAAAGCTCCCCGATAAATAGTCACGTAAATGGTTATTGTATAATCCTTATTTACAGTAAACCTCATCTAATACTATTGTGCTCTAACTAAGCCTGACTCATTGTTGAGCTGCGTCCTTTGACACTTTAAAGTATGAATGGTCTTAGAAGCTCATTCGTAACAAAACAAAATCTACTACACGGCGTAAGTCACTAATTCCGCTTTTAAAATGTACTGTTTCATTATAATCACATGTATTATCACTTCCCATCGATGCAGCAAGAAGAAATGGTGGCAAAACTTCTTGGCTCCAAAAATACCAATTCTTGTGGTTCTTGATGTGATTCTTCAAAGTATATACTTGCAAATAGTGCTTGTGTTTATTGTCATAATGTTTCATCATGCAAAAGGACTTATAACACAGGTGGTTCTCTCATGCCGTCGATTATTTGACCGTATGTTAACGAAGGTGTTCGAAGGATCACAGAATCGACGCTGCTAATAATCTGGTAGCGATGATGCTGGTCGTGGCTTCATGTTCGTTCAGGTCAAAGGCAGGCCTTCGTATTTACAATTCANGAAAGGACTTATAACACAGGTGGTTCTCTCATGCCGTCGATTATTTGACCGTATGTTAACGAAGGTGTTCGAAGGATCACAGAATCGACGCTGCTGATAATCTGGTAGCGATGATGCTGGTCGTGGCTTCATGTTCGTTCAGGTCAAAGGCAGGCCTTCGTATTTACAATTCATCTTCGCTGTATGAAAAAAAGAACGGTTTTGATTCCACAGTCCATCCGCAGTATCAGAACGACAATTTAATAATTTAACAATCCGCTGAAGCCTCATATGCCACCGGATGGCCTTGGTGTCGTGAGACCGGGAGCCTACGCTCCCATAATTCACAGGGTGTTTGTAAAGACAAATGCACTCTGACACATATACAAATCACTGGGTCGGCGGCGGGTCAACGTGTGTATGTGTGTTGTTGGGCACCGGACCCGTATTTAGGTTGTTAAATTGTGTTGCCTATTTTAAGTAAAGTTACGTGTTCGTGTATTGCTAGGGGTGAGTGAAGCTCCCCTCCAGCCTCCCCGCTGGAGTGAATGTTGTGTCGTGAGGTCTGTCTGACCTGTTGTTTTGTTGTTTACAAGAGTGCTAGTTAATTTCGCATATATTGTGTCGGCGATTCCCTAGTCTCCCGAGGTGTTCTAAAAAGGTCTCCCTCGGGGTACGATATATAGTTTCAGCGTTTGTGACATTTAGCAGGAAAAATACCAATTTTAGTAAATTGGAGTTGCGGAGGACACTGGTACCAGAGTCTATACACACTCCTGTATCAGTGGAGCCCCCCTTCATGAAATCCAAGTTTTCTTCTTCCCGACGTGAAACAAACTATCAAGTCGGTGCTTTATTCAGAGTACAGAGTTTTGTATTTTGATTAAAAAAATTTTTTATTAAAAATATTTTAGTAAAAATATATTCATAAGTTTTTTTAATATATATTTTGTATACTTTTATAAATATATGTTGTAGCTTCTCCTACCAGATATTAACAGTGTGATATAAACGATGATAATGACTAGGTTAGGTCTCCCATGAACACTTCCCTGGGCCAGTGCATGTGCCAACTAGGCTTGATTCTCAGGTGGTAGCTGGGGCAGACTTCCTTGCCCGAGAACCCACACGGTTGGCCCCTGGATCAGTGCGCCTTTGTGGTTTGAATGTGTGTGTGTGAATGTGAATTTACTGTGTACTGCGAGGCATGTATTTGGTTGTGCACAGCTTTGCTACAGCTTTGCCGCAGTCGTCATGCGCATTCTACTTCTCCTTCTCTTCCGTGAGGCCGTCTGCCAGACGCATGCCACGAACTGCTAGTTCTGGGCCGCTCGGTAGCTCTAACAAGAACTATTCGCACTGGTTAACCTTCATTGCACGAGTAGATCTAAAAAGATCTACTCGGCGCTGCCGCTGACTTGAAGATCTGCAGGTTGCTCTTCTCGTAGGTGCTGGGTGCGGTTGCTTCCTCTTGCTGCGCCCGACAAGTGCAGTATTTTGCCAATGCGGCGCGTATTTATAGCATGTGGTGAGTACCTCGATTGCCTCGGGCTCTGATTGGCTAGATTTAACAATCCAAATGACAGAAGAGCTTAAATACCACAGGTCTCGGAAAAACAATATATGGTGGCATTGTAACTGTTTGAATCAGAATCGAACAATGATGAACGTTGTAAAATGGCATTCAAGACATTTAATGTATATGTGTATGATGTGTACGATTAGAGGAGAATGTTAAAAATTGAATAAACAAGATATATTAAGAGGAAGAAGAAATGGCGTTGCAAGATTCAGGCTATGCATTAGATTCGGTTGATCATTTACAGTTAAGAACAAATATTAACCACCCACTTTCAAAAATATAATAGTATGTCTTCTGCTTGCCTTCGAAAGTCATCGTAAATATGTATGTATATAGATATTAGGAAGTTTAAAAGTACATACTTAATAAACCATGTGATTTATATATTAAAACTTGGAAAACATTATGGCCAATTTCCTAATGTATAAAAAAAGGGATTTAAAAATCATGTAAATGAAATTTTAAATATATAATAGACAAATAAAAAATTTTAATTGAAGTAATGAAAATATGTCAAATAATTATATAAAATACACTTATATGGTTGGCAGGGTGAGGCGGCACGCCGACAACAGGTTTGCAAACTAGCGTCATGAGAACTCTCTGATGGTGAATGCTAAAACACGAGTTACCAGCACATTATTGTGGTAAACCCTGAATGTCATTAGTTACCAGCACTGTGCTTAAATGCCGAGACAATCTATGGTTAAATTAAGTAGTTTATTAGAGAATTAGAGTGTTTTATGAAGCTATTATTTTGTTTCAGAAATGTGATTTTAATTTCATTGTGGCTCATTTGCTTTACAACATTATTCAGCAAAAATAGCCTTACAGACATAATGTTTTTTGCTCAGAAACCAATATGTAATCGGGCAGAATATTAGCAGTTGTTAAGACAACTATGATTATATTTTATTGCATTTACTTCCGTCATATTATTGGTTAAGCCATAGTTTGTTTTTAAACTTCTCTGAATCATGCATTTCTGATAATATTTGTGCCTGGTTTTCGATCCAGCGTTACACAAAATAGAACCATATGTTTTTATTTCACAAAAAAATGCCTTTACATACATAGTGAAGACCAATTTTTTATTATTCCAATAAATAATCATAAATGATAATATACTTCCTACGCTTGCGTTTTAATAGGAAGGCACAACATAAACTCAGCAACGGATCAAAGGTTGTTAAGAAAAACATTTTCTTATGCAGACTTATCCACACTACTCACCCACTTGTCAGCTTCACTAGTTGTTCACAATAACAAGTAGGCATACTTGCATACAAAAACACAGCTCCTTCAAGTTGAGTAATTTCGTTAAATGGCCTGCTTTCTTTAAATGTTCAGTAAGTGCTCTGTATTTTGAAATAATGTTGATGCCTTCATCCTCTTCACTCACAGAAGTTTATTTTTAATAGAAATCTATTGAAGTACTTGGAATTAGTCATCATGCTTTTTCCACTTCTTCATATACTCAAAAAAGGCAATAAAAAATTTATCAGTAGAATTTTAAAACTGAGATAAAATAAAGACACCCTCTTCTGCAATCGTGTAAAATTTACATGTTCTACGGTTTTTTAACTTGGTTGTTAGTTTAAATTTTCGGAAAAAACTTTCACAGTGGGAATGTTTTATATTTGAAGAATTGTCATGTATTTATAATATAATTATATTTGAATATTTAGAAACCTTAACCAAAAATCGATTTAGGATATTCGAATATTTTGAGCACACGAGGACATAGATATATTGACAAGAAATAGGTTTTCAGGCCATGATATGTATCCACAATGTGTTTCATAGTTGGCAATAATTTCATCTTCATGTCTTAACATGACTAGAAAGGTTTTTACACACCAATTCCACAAATGAACAGAATGATTTCAGAGGCTCTGTCCTGATGGTTAATATATTAAATTACTGAATAATAGTGTATACAATTTATACACCGGAAGTTAATATGTTGCGCTCTGGAAACTGTTGTGAACGACATGAGAGCTACAACCAATTCCAAATTGTTTTTGTCAATTTTCTGTCCCAATTTACAAAAAAAAAAAAAAGACATCCCTTTTTATTTTTAATGGCGCCTCTGAAGTTTGTATTTGTACTGTCGGCTTACAATACAGTAACGCCAACAAACAAATTTTATTTATGCAGTATTTCCGTTATGTAGGTTACTTGGGTTTCAACAGTTTCACATCCCATATTACATAATTTAAGTATCCGGACTTTAAACCGTAAGATGGGTATAAAATACCTCAGAAGGACAGGAACAACCTACAAATGTTTATGGTTGGACGCATTAATCATCACAGTGATGAATTAGGCTACTCCTAGTTTCTTCAAAACTTTTTTCATAGCAAAACGAGTTAGCACATTCACTATAATCTTCTTACATTTCGTGCGACCGCAAGTAAACCTGTTTCTATTAAACAATTCTAACAAATATACATTCCATTGAACGAAATATGTGGGTACGGTTCAAGGAGGGATATATAAAATTACCTTATTCCGCAGAAGATTATAACTTTTCTTTGTACGCTATCGTTGGCTTGAAAAACCACGTAATTTATTTGGATGAAGTTGATGGTAAAGTTGTACTCCTATATTTATTTTTGTTAATGTAGCCACTGATATCTGCTCTCCTACCATGTGATAACGAAGATATTGAATCATACTGTGTAAATTCACTCTTCTTTGTCTTCCCACTTTGATTTTTTAATGTACGGGAAATTTTAGTTAATTTGATCACTAAATTAACACTTTCTTTTCGGTTTATTCAAAACTCATCCCATAATAAACCCGCAAAAACAACAATCACGTTTGCTTTAACGATCAAAACCACTATGTTATTGTTCGCACACAGTATATGTGACCGATAATAGTTCCATAAATAAGTTAAGACATGAAACAGGTAACGAACAAATAATTTCGGTGGGCAACCAAAATTATTAGAACTCAACAGTCACCCATTCACGTCGGTGAGTGTTCGTTTCGCTTTGAGCTAGGAAAATGCGATTACCTTTGTGCGAACTATTTCAACATTTACTTTTTCACGACTGTGTTCGTTATCAGTGTTAGCAACACACAGACATATATAATTAGATATTATTCTTAAAAATCAAGTAGTTTTAAGGAATAATTCGAAACAGTTCAAACCCTCGTTATTTTGATCATCTGTTTTATTTAAAATAACAAATGGGAATTTTAATGTCACGAAAAATTTTTCAGGACCGTGGGACAAGTGTGCGAAACCTGTACTGTCCCAGTAAAACCGGAATGTCTGGTCACCATAGCTAAAAGGTCTATATAGCTTATTCCCCGAAAGTCCCGAAACTTCTTTAGTTACTTATGGACTCGATTGGAATATTAATAGGATTTTTCGGGAAAAGGGCAATTTTGGGGAAAAATTAAAAATTTCTGAAAAATTCGAAGAAAAATTTTTGGGAGGATTGGAGGGNAACGACATGAGAGCTACAACCAATTCCAAATTGTTTTTGTCAATTTTCTGTCCCAATTTACAAAAAAAAAAAAAAGACATCCCTTTTTATTTTTAATGGCGCCTCTGAAGTTTGTATTTGTACTGTCGGCTTACAATACAGTAACGCCAACAAACAAATTTTATTTATGTAGTATTTCCGTTATGTAGGTTACTTGGGTTTCAACAGTTTCACATCCCATATTACTTAATTTAAGTATCCAGACTTTAAACCGTAAGATGGGTATAAAATACCTCAGAAGGACAGGAACAACCTACAAATGTTTATGGTTGGACGCANGACTTTAAACCGTAAGATGGGTATAAAATACCTCAGAAGGACAGGAACAACCTACAAATGTTTATGGTTGGACGCATTAATCATCACAGTGATGAATTAGGCTTCTCCTAGTTTCTTCAAAACTTTTTTCATAGCAAAACGAGTTAGCACATTCACTATAATCTTCTTACATTTCGTGCGACCGCAAGTAAACCTGTTTCTATTAAACAATTCTAACAAATATACATTCCATTGAACGAAATATGTGGGTACGGTTCAAGGAGGGATATATAAAATTACCTTATTCCGCAGAAGATTATAACTTTTCTTTGTACGCTATCGTTGGCTTGAAAAACCACGTAATTTATTTGGATGAATNTATTCCGCAGAAGATTATAACTTTTCTTTGTACGCTATCGTTGGCTTGAAAAACCACGTAATTTATTTGGATGAATGATGGTAAAGTTGTACCCCTATATTTATTTTTGTTAATGTAGCCTCTGATATCTGCTCTCCTACCATGTGATAACGAAGATATTGAATCATACTGTGTAAATTCACTCTTCTTTGTCTTCCCACTTTGATTTTTTAATGTACGGGAAATTTTAGTTAATTTGATCACTAAATTAACACTTTCTTTTCGGTTTATTCAAAACTCATCCCATAATAAACCCGCAAAAACAACAATCACGTTTGCTTTAACGATCAAAACCACTAAGTTATTGTTCGCACACAGTATATGTGACCGATAATAGTTCCATAAATAAGTTAAGACATGAAACAGGTAACGAACAAATAATTTCGGTGGGCAACCAAAATTATTAAAACTCAACAGTCACCCATTCACGTCGGCGAGTGTTCGTTTCGCTTTGAGCTAGGAAAATGCGATTACCTTTGTGCGAACTATTTCAACATTTAATTTTTCACGACTGTGTTCGTTATCAGTGTTAGCAACACACAGAAATATGTAATATGATTTTGTTCTTAACAATCAAGTAGTTTTAAGGAATAATTCGAAACAGTTCAAACCCTGGTAATTTTATCATCTGTTTTATTAAAAATAACAAATGGGAATTTTTATGTCACGAAAAATTTTTCAGGACCGTGGGACAAGTGTGCGAAACCTGTACTGTCCCAGTAAAACCGGAATGTCTGGTCACCATAGCTAAATGGTCTATATAGCTCATTCACCAAGAGTCTCGAAACTTCTTTAGTTACTTATGGACTCGATTGGAATATTAATAGGATNTGGTCTATATAGCTCATTCACCAAGAGTCTCGAAACTTCTTTAGTTACTTATGGACTCGATTGGAATATTAATAGGATTTTTTGGGAAAAGGGCAATTTTGGGGAAAAATTAAAAATTTCTGAAAAATTCGAAGAAAAATTTTTGGGAGGATTGGAGGGNGGGAAAAGGGCAATTTTGGGGAAAAATTAAAAATTTCTGAAAAATTCGAAGAAAAATTTTTGGGAGGATTGGAGGGGAGTAAAACAATAAATTTTGTCTGTAATGTGGTCGCCCCAGGCCCTTGAGCAAGACCTATGCCTGTGGCGTTATCCAAGATACTGGATAAATATGGAATCGTACTCGTGTATCCTCTGCCCGCATCCCATAAACCTACTTCATATTAAATACTTAGTTGTGTATCATACGAACTGATACTAATATGCTTTTATTGAAAAAACTTTCCGTAATGAATTTATTATCTTTTTAAAACAAATTTTAAAGACAAAAAAACAGGGACATTAAACATCCATTTGACACTGTTAGATCTTTTTGGTTACTTCAAAATTCAATTTTTTCCTGGACACAAAAAGTAGTATAAACTTATTTCCGAGATAAAAACACAATTATTCATAACAATTAGTAGCAGCCCAGCAAAAAATTTCAGTCAAAATGCATCTCGCTTCAAACGAGTTAAGTGATAAACATTTTACAGCATATACTTTACCTTAAATCTTATTCACACCACAAATTGAAAATTCTATATAATTGCTTGGTAATTGAAAAAAAAATTAATTTATTATATATATATACCATGTGTTTTCTTTTAAGTTATCCTTCATATACTAATTATGTAGAAATATTGCTTTGAAATTTTCGTATATTTTACATGTTGCACACTTTTTAAGATGTCTTTGTACATAAAGAGTTCTTCACCAGCTTCTGAAGTAATGTATGCATTCGCACAGTACTGATATATACACTGAGGCGACAAAAGTCATAGGATCCGTCCTAATATCGTGTCAGACCTCCTTTTGCCCTGAGAAGTGCAGCAACTTGAAGTGGCATGCACTCAACAAGTCGTTTGAAGTCCCCAGCAGAAATATTGATCCATGCTGACTATATAGACGTCCATAATTGCAAAAGTGTTGCCAGTGCAGAAGTTTGTCGACGAACTGACTACTCGAGTATGTCCCCTAAATGTTCCATGGGATTAAAGTCGGGCAATCTTGGTGGCCAAATAATTCGCTGGAATTAACCACAATGTTCTTTAAACCAATCGCGAACAGTTGTGGCCCTGTGACATGGTGCATTGTNATAATTCGCTGGAATTAACCACAATGTTCTTTAAACCAATCGCGAACAGTTGTGGCCCTGTGACATGGTGCATTGTCATCCAAAAAAAATTAATCGTGGTTTGGGTACATGAAGTCTATGAATGGCTGCAAGTGGTCTCCAAGTAGCTGAACATAAACCATTCTAGTCAATGATCGGTTCAGTGGGACCAGAGGACCCAGTCTATTCCATGTAAAAACAGCCCACACCATTATGGAGCCACAGACATTTTGTNGTTCAGTGGGACCAGAGGACCCAGTCTATTCCATGTAAAAACAGCCCACACCATTATGGAGCCACAGACATTTTGTACATTTCCTTGTTCACAACTTGGGTCCATGAATTTGTGGGGTCTGCGCCACACTCGAACCCTACCATCAGATATTACCGACTGAAATCGGGACTCATCTGACCACGTCACGGTTTTCCAGTCGTCTACGGTGCAACCGATATGGTCACGAGCCCAGGAGAGGCGCTGCAGGCGATGTCGTGCTGTTAGTAAAGGCATACGAGTCGGTCTTCTGCCGGCATAGTCCAGTACAGCCAAAGTTCGCCGCACTGTCCTAACGGACACGTCCATCGTACGTCCCACATTTATTCCTGCGGTTATTTCACGCAGTGTTGCTTGTNCGCACTGTCCTAACGGACACGTCCATCGTACGTCCCACATTTATTCCTGCGGTTATTTCACGCAGTGTTGCTTGTATGTTTTAACACNCACACGTCGTTGGTCTCGGTCATTAAGTGCAGGCGGTCGGCCACTGCGTTGTCCATGGTGGGAGGTTATACCTGAAATTAGGTATTCTCAGCACACTCTTGACGCTGTGGATTTCGGAATGTTGAATTGCCTAATCATTTACGAAATGGAATGTCCCATGTGTCTAGCTCCAACTACCATTCTGCGTTCAAAGTCGGTTAATTCCCGTCGTGCGGCCATAATCACGTCAGAAACATTTTCACATGAATCACTTAACTGTAAATTAAAGCCCAACTAATGCACTGCCCATTTAAATATTTTGTACGCGATACTACTGCCGTCTGTTTATTTGCATATTTCTATCCCATGACTTTTGTCACCTCTGTGTATAGTCATGCAATGCGTATATTAACACATATATTAGAAACACTCATGCGCACACAGGTATAAACATACGTACTCTCACGCCATACACGGTACTGTTTGACCATTCATCTTTGATTTCTGTAAATTATTTTTTATCAATTTCTTGATTATAATAACACATTGTAAAGTAGTTCATTATGTGCAATAATGCAAATACTCTATATTGAATCTTGAAAGTTTCAGATAGAAAATTTCGGTTGAAACAAGTTGCTTGCAACTATTTCAATGATGTAACAATTATAACATTTGAGTTATCTTTGTTACAGGAGGAAGTGGCATACTGTGGTACATAACCTGGCTGTTATTGGTGAAAGAATATCCAAAACAAGACCATAAAATTTCACCCTCTGAACTCGCATACATTGACGACTCTCTAGGATATATTCGGCAACGCAAGAGAAAGGTGAGGTAGTGCTCTACACAAGTTGTAAAATACTCATTGTGTTTAATGGGTAACCTATGTTGCTTGGTTCGGATATTCCAGGAGGCCGTGGTGGTTTTGTAGTCAGACTACTCACTTCCGACAAAGGCAAATAGGCCTTGATTTCCGGCCGTTGTCATCAGTATCTTCGCATGTGTGTGACTAAACAGACGTCGGTGGTTTCAACGAGTGTTTCTATGGTCCTTCCGTTTCTCCCATACTTGCTTTCCGCCGGTTCTCCATGTTAACTTCATTTCAACCTCACCGGAGATCAAGTTAAATCCATTACAGTTACGTTCTCACAGAAACCTCTGAATTTTCACGTTATATATTCGAGTTAGTTACCAAAATGTTTGTAGGAAGATCACGCGTTTGCTTTGATTGTTAGATTGGCTTCGTTGATGGTGGGAAGGAAGGGGGGAGGGGAGTGTTGTTAAAAAATATTTAAAATTGGTTGAATTTTTGTAAAAAGTTCTACTTAACTGTGGATGTACCACAGTAGCAACCTACATCTACCCGAAGGCTGACATTTGGGAGAAATATTGGCTTTCTGTTCGGCAAAAATACAGTAATATAATTATGACTGACAATATTATAATAACAATTTTCTACAACCACAATGTAAAACCATTTTTATCTTTTTATAAATTAAATAAAACTTTTTATAAAAATGAAAAAAAATAATTTTGTTAAAATTAAAATAGTTTGTTGAGATTTGTGACAATTTGTTAAACATAATTTGGTTTAGTGGTATGTATTTTCTGTTGAGTCAGCGTTGTAAAACCGACATTTTTTTTTTTCAAATTTGGAACAAGCGTTTTGAATGAAGCATACCCGCTTTCTTTTCATCTGCAAGATCGGAAGATTTCTAGTTATTTGAAATACTTCCGCTTTGAATTTCAGTATTTTTAGTTAAATATAAAATGTTGCGTCAAAATTGGTAAAACAATGCTACTTAAATTTAAGTTATGCCGACATTGTATAACAAACATTATGCTAACAAAATTAATATCTTTCTATAGTTAAGCTTTTAAACCCCAAAATATTTCTTCTCCTAAATTGATATTGTAAGGAATTTGTATGCACCCTACTGGAAAACATACTGTCGGCATTTGGTATGTATACTCTTGCAGGGCAAAATTGTACAACCAACATGTCACAAATAGAAAATTTTAATTTTTAAAAGAAGAAAAAATTCATTATCACACATTATCACACTTTCTTAAAGGTTATGATATTTAAATATGAGCTTTTACTTATGTGTTGAGACAAAATTGTTAACGTAACAATTGGATACGACTTCATTCTATTTTGGGCCAACATTGGGCTACAAACATTACTAAATAATAAAATATTATAGAGGTTTTATAAAATAAAAAAATTACATAAATTTCGTTTTATCTGCTACGTTATTTATATATTTTAGCACAGTGATATTTGAAAGATAAATTATCTTCAGGTGTTTGTGTGTTGGCGTCAAACCCTTCAACAGTTAACAATTGGTTGGTAGTTTGGATAAAATTTGTATTTGAATTTAAATAGTTGAAAATATTTTGTAATGATATTATAAAATTAACTTAGACCATCTAAATCATTTTAGGATAAAATTAAAAATTATATTCACTAAAGACTTCGATAAGAAAAAAAAATTACTAATCGTGATAAAAGAAATTATTGATGCGAATATAAATACATAAATAAANAAGACTTCGATAAGAAAAAAAAATTACTAATCGTGATAAAAGAAATTATTGATGCGAATATAAATACATAAATAAATAACATGTTATCGGTAAAAACATTTCATCAATATTTTTCACAATATCAGTTAAGAAATAGCTTACTAATTAAATTATAAACTTGGAAGGAATTAACCGCGGAATAAAGTATTATATTTCAACATTTGAAGTTGGGGTTTTTGTTTTTTAATATAAGTCGTATTTCATTTTACTAATATAAGGTGTCGAATATTAGTACGCGTCAGTAATTGTTGCAGTACCACACATATGTTAGACAAAATTCTCTTGCAGGATTACTCGTGATTTTACACTGCGTGATTCAACAAAAGGTTTAAAGGGAATTATGTGCCGTACTAAAAATTGTGTTAGGCATAAACCTAACTCCATCATTTATTTGGCATGGAATGATAGATAAATACATATTATAAGTATCAAGATTCGCGTATAAATTTTCTGAGAATGGTAGCAAACGTGTAATTCCATTTCTCTCCAAGTTCACAGTTAGTTGTGAAAAGCTAGCACATTAAACTGGTAACTTAAATGGAGTGGGTTTGTGGCTAACAGCAAACATGTAGATTTTCCGAATGCATATTGTTAGAGAAGGTATTCAATAGTGACCTAGAATGCAAATAATCCTGCTAAGTGAAAATGTTCTACGAAGTCTTTACTAGTGACTCAAATGTATTTAAAACCCTCAAACTAATACTGGTAGACAATCGTTTATTTGTTTACTTATAACCATCTTCACAAAAAAATAAAGCAAAAATTGCTTATGCGGTATATGGAACCCTAAATTGTAAATTTATCATTCCTTTTAAAGTTATATACTGAAGAAACAAATTTAAAAAATAAATTTTTTATAACGAAATAACTTATATAGTTGTTTCATTAAAAAATGTAAGGTTATTTTGCGGCATGAAAATGACTTATATGTATGTATTTGATGTATTTATTTATCAAGTCTTTATTAAAGAAACGTTCCCAATNTCGGCATGAAAATGACTTATATGTATGTATTTGATGTATTTATTTATCAAGTCTTTATTAAAGAAACGTTCCCAAAAGTGAGGTTCTCCACAAAATTATAGTAATTTTATCACTTAAAGATTAAAAATCGACCTTTTACACTTACGTCTATGTGTGCGTCCTTTGCAAAATACTTGGACAGATAAACCAGCTTGAGTTACATCAGGTAGAAGAATTCCTCTACAGATATAGGACACTACACAAAGCCAGGACTATTTTAAAATCCTAAGCTCCTGTCTGACGTTTGGAAAGTGACCTCCANGATATAGGACACTACACAAAGCCAGGACTATTTTAAAATCCTAAGCTCCTGTCTGACGTTTGGAAAGTGACCTCCATTTGTAAAAATATCGGGTTTGATACCGTGATATTTGTGTCAAAACTACTTCAGATAAATAAACTACATAGTTATAATATTTCTATTTATATATTTCGGCATAATATGATCACGTCTATTCAATCGACCAGGGTATATAATTTGTGTATAAGCATATCACTGGATTAAATTTACTGGTCATCGAAAAATTATGCAAAACTTTTACCATGAAGTGTTTTAATGAATTATTTGCTTTTAAAAATGATTATCAGTAATAACAAATTGTACTTCCTATTGGTTCAAGCTAGCTGCTGTTCCCTATATAAAAATCTTCACATCCAGACCGGTGCTGGCAATTANACTTCCTATTGGTTCAAGCTAGCTGCTGTTCCCTATATAAAAATCTTCACATCCAGACCGGTGCTGGCAATTATCCTCAGCAGTACTGCATATTCATGGAGCTACACAACATTTGTCACCCAGCTTCCAGCATACATGAAAGGTGAGTTCCAAAAAAATATTGTTTGCTCTGGGTTTACCGAATGATCAAGCCTTTTTTTGTTGTGATATAATTAGACTTCTTGAACTGTTTATACATACGCTGCTGGAAAGAGAAAATGTCACACCTTGACGGAATACTCAAAGACAGGCCAAACGTCACGCATTAATAGTGAAAAATGTTCAAGAACTTATTTAATTTTTATATACAGACAAGNAAATGTTCAAGAACTTATTTAATTTTTATATACAGACAAGGCTCCAGAGTCTTAAAATATAGATCACCATTAAACAGTGGGGCTTTAATTTTGGTTATACATTACTGAACCCAAAGTGGCATAAATTTTATGAGTTTCGCGATAATGCCCTGGGGTATCGTAAAACATGTTTTGGTAACCCGAGTCCATAATATTTCTTAATTTTTTCGTAGTAGGAGGATATTCAACCGACGTCTAATCGTGTCATAAAGATTCATTTTTGAGAGATCGGGAGATCGTGAGGCCGGGCCAGATTAATAAGCATTTCCAAAGTACCGAGCTGTGCCTGATCCGTGATATGGTGTTTTCCTGTTGAAAACGTGCGTTTGGGACGCTCTACACACACAGTATTGTTGATGGGCCACAAAGGCACATGAATCCACCCAATTGCTACTTCGCCACCAGACTAACACACACTGAACATCACTAACGAAACAGTAATAGGATTCGTCACTGATGATTACCCTGTTCCAGACTGTATCTCATATAGCTCTTGTGCGATACCATTCTACGCTATGGTGAAGATTCCTCGCTGTTAACGGTAGCGTGGACCGTAAGAGAGGACCATAAAGGTTTCCACATGCGACCTAAGGTTGTGGCATCACGATGCGTTTTCTGTGTACTACGACGCAAAGAGCTACTAAATTATCCGGAGACCCAATAAAACTTATCGTAAACACGTCCGATTGACGGAATTACGTATGATAGCACCTTGAAGGCACTAAAATGCTTTGCNGGCTCCAGAGACTTAAAATATAGATCACCATTAAACAGTGGGGCTTTAATTTTGGTTATACATTACTGAACCCAACGTGGCATAAATTTTATGAGTTTCGCGATAATGCCCTAGGGTATCGTAAAACATGTTTTGGTAACCCGAGTCCATAATATATTTTTATTTTTTCGTAGTAGGAGGATATTCAAGCGAAGTCTAATCGTGTCATAAAGATTAATTTTTGAGAGATCGGGAGATTGTGAGGCCGGGCCAGATTAATAAGCATTTGCAAAGTACCGAGCTGTGCCTGATCCGTGATATGGTGTTTTCCTGTTGAAAACGTGCGTTTGGGACGCTCTACACACACAGTATTGTTGATGGGCCACAAAGGCACATGAATCCACCCAATTGCTACTTCGCCACCAGACTAACACACACTGAACATCACTAACGAAACAGTAATAGGATTCGTCACTGATGATTACCCTGTTCCAGACTGTATCTCATATAGCTCTTGTGCGATACCATTCTACGCTATGGTGAAGATTCCTCGCTGTTAACGGTAGCGTGGACCGTAAGAGAGGACCATAAAGGTTTCCACATGCGACCTAAGGTTGTGGCATCACAATGCGTTTTCTGTGTACTACGACGCAAAGAGCTACTAAATTATCCGGAGACCTAATAAAACTTATCGTAAACACGTCCGATTGACGGAATTACGTATGATAGCACCTTGAAGACACTAAAATGCTTTGCNAATAAAACTTATCGTAAACACGTCCGATTGACGGAATTACGTATGATAGCACCTTGAAGACACTAAAATGCTTTGCTAGTTTTCCAAACAAAGAAACAGCCAAAATTATCACTTTCGATGGCGATGACTATAATTTTACCATCGGATTCACGTGCCGGTACTTTGCCTATTTCCTGCGCGCAGTTCTTGTGGTTTGTCAGAAATGTTAATCGAATGCATATAAGGCACATGTTTATTCGGTCTGCATGATTTATTGCGCTGCGTTTAGGATTTCGTGGTGTGGCTTTTTATCTGTCAGGCAATGTAAGTATTTCTGTAGATTTTCTTATACACTACAAAGAAGCCCATAAGATGTTGTTTCTGATGTAGTAGAATATTACTTAATAAATTAATTCAATATCAACAGTTTGTAAAATATACGAGTTAAACAAATTGTCGCTACTAGGCCACCAGAGATATACAGGTTGGTAGCTAGTAACTTATATAGTTAAATTGTTTGGTGCAGACTAAGGGCACCCGTGGTTGTTGCATTAAGGGTAAACAAATACTCGTATTCTCCACAGTATTTTATTGCTCTGAAGGTCACATAGGTATTTACACAAACTGGTGAGACTGAGCCCCCTACAAGTCGTAGGCCTGAAGGGCTGGTGGACTGAATAATATGCGTCGGGCAGGTTGTTGAAGGGATATGTTTATCTACTTATCTGTGACTGTGGCTTTTGGTGAGTTGTCTTCATTGGTAGTGAGGCCTGGTAAGTTGGGTGGCCCTATTTTTCAGACCCTCGTACTGCCTGCCGTTGGTGTGCTGTACTAAGTTGGCTTCTTCCTGCAGCTTTGACTGACTCTCTCGGAAGCCCGAGATTGGTTTCCCATGACGTCTACTTTCCCTGCGACCTCGGCTGGCATTCCTTGTTGGAGAGCGCATCTCCTCGTCCTGTGTCTGGCTCGCATTTCTGACTTCCCCACCGGGGAAACCGCCACCACGTTTTCGGAAATGAACTCATAAGTTCTCGGCATTTCTACTCGGTTTGTCTCGGAAATTTCCACATGAAGTCTCGGCTGTTCCTGGGTTCTCTCCTTGGTGACGTCACAATTGTATCACTGACTGACTGAATGCTCGCCTCGTTGCCATCCGGCGCACGACTACCTCTTCTCGGGGAATGGCGCCTCTCGGAATGGGGCTACCAATCGTTTCCGGGTATTTACTCACNGGCGCACGACTACCTCTTCTCGGGGAATGGCGCCTCTCGGAATGGGGCTACCAATCGTTTCCGGGTATTTACTCACATTCTCGGCACTGTTCTCGTCACATGACTGATTACTCCCGTGTCTGATTTGCCTACTCTTTCGGCTGCATCTATCTCGTCTTGCGGCTGTACCGCTGAACACCACCCGTCTCGGCTGGCAATAATTGCTCCCGAACAACTGAATGCGAACAACTGATTGTTCATTACTGCNGGCGCACGACTACCTCTTCTCGGGGAATGGCGCCTCTCGGAATGGGGCTACCAATCGTTTCCGGGTATTTACTCATATTCTCGGCACTGTTCTCGTCACATGACTGATTACTCCCGTGTCTGATTTGCCTACTCTTTCGGCTGCATCTATCTCGTCTTGCGGCTGTACCACTGAACACCACCCGTCTCGGCTGGCAATAATTGCTCCCGAACAACTGAATGCGAACAACTGATTGTTCATTACTGCNCTGAACACCACCCGTCTCGGCTGGCAATAATTGCTCCCGAACAACTGAATGCGAACAACTGATTGTTCATTACTGCCTGGGCTGGGTCCGAACTCCTGCCTGGTGATACGACTGCCTCTCGCACTTACTGCCTTCTTAGCCTCGCATTGCGGCTGCCGAACAACTCCTCGTCAACAACTGATTACCACTCATCCCTAACCTTGGCTGCTCCCTAATTTAACCCGTCTCCCGCTATATTCAAGTTGGCTGTCAGCAGTTTCTCGAGAGGGAAAACTGGAAATACCCTGTGTACCTCGTACATTTTTTTTGTGTAGGATTTCGTGTCTTGTGAGCTGCTTGGGCACTCAAACTAGTGTGAAAGGAGGGTGGGGTAGAACATTTTCGGGGATTCCTGCGAACTGAGTCTGCACTCATCTCTCGGCAGGGGTTCCCTTGATTCCTTCGTCGAGGGCTTATATCAGCTATTTCAAGGGACTTACCCTGTTTCTAGCGACTTCGGTTCTTCCCCGAGTGACCTTATAGGGCGGGACTGTCCCGAGAATACTTCTCAGGGTGTGAATACAGCGCAATGCCTATCCCATGTATCTGTCATGCGTCAAGCTGTTAAGTATTTCATGATCAAGTCAATCATAATAAATGTAATTTAGTGATTAAAATGCTGTATTCACACTACCATTTTCATACACAGGTACCGAGAGAAGTCAAATGGAAACAGGTAAGAAATGTTGTTCAGTCAAGAAAACTTACTTTGGTTTATTAACTGTTCTATTATTGTGTCAAATNTGGAAACAGGTAAGAAATGTTGTTCAGTCAAGAAAACTTACTTTGGTTTATTAACTGTTCTATTATTGTGTCAAATAAAAATATTTCCTTAAACAGCGCAGAGCAAATAACCAGTTCCATTAGTATATAGTAGATCCCAACTAATTCGTCGCAAAGTTTTACCTTAAGTAAAGTAAATTATATAATTAGATATAATAAAGCGTGGATAAATTTTACTGTGATCTATTTTAATGGAAAAAACCACTGGAATATAAATATTCAAGCTGTTGTGATTTTGCAAGTAAGAGCAGCATGAGGTCCTTATCATGCCCGAACTTTTTTATTCTGGTTTGACGGTTCCCATCCTAAATTTATCCGGTTGTCTGTGCTTTATTAATTTAATTTACTGTAGCCATGCTGGTAGAAATTAGTAAACAATTACTTCGTTGGGATAAGGGTAACGGAAATTGGATTCACTATTCGTCCAGCATCTCGGACGCTGGTGCCTCCTATTATCTGCTCAATAGTGCGACGGGTGCGATGAGGCTAATGTATATTTCTTTTCCCATGCATATAAGGACGAGGTACCGTGCGCGTAAGGTACCACTCCCGACTTTGTCGAATTAACTGTCTTAGTTAACATTATAGATTCTTCGAAGGGAGCAATTATAATAACTCGCAAGCCATATGATAGAAAATAGTCTTTTCCTTGTCTAAGCTATGAGGGTATTTGCATGTATACTAGCATTATATGAGGTATACATAAAACTTACATACCTGCGCTCTCCTTATCACTCTTGCCTACCAAATTCGTGGCATTTTCTATGATGTAGCTGATTTTTCTTCTCTTATTAAAAATTTCATTGAGAATATTTGGATTATTCCTGACTTTTAAGCTGCAGTGCAGTCACCAAGTATCCAGGACAAAAGTCAAAGTTTGCATTACATCATCAAAGAAAGATAGCGATGATGCTTTAATCCATGATGTTCCCCTTCTATATCAATAGATTAGGATTTATTCATTAAAACAAACTTTTGTCAAACATGTATCAAATGAGTATCTGCAATTTTTCCAGATATCTATGATCATTTAAATAGGGTATGTACATTTTCTCAGAATGCTCCAATATGTTTTATTTACAAAATAAAGTGTTTTTCTTTAAACATTATTTTTATTTATCGGAAAATATTTTTTTTTATATATACGTATGTTCTTCCCTGGATCAAGCAATGTAAATCATTNTTATTTTTATTTATCGGAAAATATTTTTTTTTATATATACGTATGTTCTTCCCTGGATCAAGCAATGTAAATCATTCTGTTGATTAAAATTTATCTTTCTTAGCTGGCCAACTTGAAAGATTATTCGATTTTGGTCTGTAATGTAATTTATTATTTCAAAACTTGAGCTTTTATGTTTTAGACATAAGTGATGTCATCCAAGATCGTTCGAAACTCAAGGTGAAGGCCACATGATAACATTAAATATGGTCATTGTGGTGTCATCAGAGGTAGTTCCCACTTTAATTCATATTTTTTGAAATGTTATCAGACAAAATTTAATGTTTCAAGCCCTAAACTAATTAATCATCTTTATTTTTACCAATTATCTAGAAGCCCTGCTTGTGCATAGGAGTGCATATTTTTTCTTGGATTGTTGTGTATATATATATNCACTATTCGTCCAGCATCTCGGACGCTGGTGCCTCCTATTATCTGCTCAATAGTGCGACGGGTGCGATGAGGCTAATGTATATTTCTTTTCCCATGCATATAAGGACGAGGTACCGTGCGCGTAAGGTACCACTCCCGACTTTGTCGAATTAACTGTCTTAGTTAACATTATAGATTCTTCGAAGGGAGCAATTATAATAACTCGCAAGCCATATGATAGAAAATAGTCTTTTCGTTGTCTAAGCTATGAGGGTATATGCATGTATACTAGCATTATATGAGGTATACATAAAACTTACATACCTGCGCTCTCCTTATCACTCTTGCCTACCAAATTCGTGGCATTTTCTATGATGTAGCTGATTTTTCTTCTCTTATTTAAAATTTCATTGAGAATATTTGGATTATTCCTGACTTTTAAGCAGCAGTGCAGTCACCAAGTATCCAGGACAAAAGTCAAAGTTTGCATTACATCATCAAAGAAAGATAGCGATGATGCTNGCAGTGCAGTCACCAAGTATCCAGGACAAAAGTCAAAGTTTGCATTACATCATCAAAGAAAGATAGCGATGATGCTTTAATCCATGATGTTCCCCTTCTATATCAATAGATTAGGATTTATTCATTAAAACAAACTTTTGTCAAACATGTATCAAATGAGTATCTGCAATTTTTCCAGATATCTATGATTNGATTTATTCATTAAAACAAACTTTTGTCAAACATGTATCAAATGAGTATCTGCAATTTTTCCAGATATCTATGATTATTTAAATAGGGTATGTACATTTTATCAGAATGCTCCAATATGTTTTATTTACAAAATAAAGTGTTTTTCTTTAAAACTTATTTTTATTTATCGGAAAATATTTTTTTTTATATATACGTATGTTCTTCCCTGGATCAAGCAATGTAAATCATTCTGTTGATTAAAATTTATCTTTCTTAGCTGGCCAACTTGAAAGATTATTCGATTTTGGTCTGTAATGTAATTTATTATTTCAAAACTTGAGCTTTTATGTTTTAGACATAAGTGATGTCATCCAAGATCGTTCGAAACTCAAGGTGAAGGCCACATGATAACATTAAATATGGTCATTGTGGTGTCATCAGAGGTAGTTCCCACTTTAATTCATATTTTTTGAAATGTTATCAGACAAAATTTAATGTTTCAAGCCCTAAACTAATTAATCATCTTTATTTTTACCAATTATCTAGAAGCCCTGCTTGTGCATAGGAGTGCATATTTTTTCTTGGATTGTTGTGTATATATATATATTTATAAAAAATGTGCATGTGTTTCCAGCTACTGACAATAAAGTTTTTTAAAACTTAAAAAAATATATATAAAAAATTCTACATGTGCAATTTAAACCATATGTTATTTTGTTATTTCAAAGCCGGGGTAAACGAAGTTAAAACGTCTAGAGATTATTTTTTATAAATGTTTTATTTATTATACTTGTAAAAGAGATATAATAAATACAAAAAAAGGTCACCTTTCTTTCTGTTTTCTAAATTTTAAAAAGAATTCCAATTTCTTTAATAGTATTTTAATTTTCACGCTAAAAGAACAAATTTTTTTCACAATAGCACTACGATATTATAATATCACATAAAACAAAAAGATGTTAACGCATGACTGGAAGCAGATGTATACTGTTCACACAAGTCGCGTGACCACTGGAACTTCCATCGTCATAAGCAAATGCACTGGTTTCATATTGACCCTCTAATTCATTGCTGCTGAACCGTATGCCTGTTNATTTATAAAAAATGTGCATGTGTTTCCAGCTAGTGACAATAAAGTTTTTTCAAACTTAAAAAAATATATATAAAAAATTCTACATGTGCAATTTAAACCATATGTTATTTTGTTATTTCAAAGCCGGGGTAAACGAAGTTAAAACGTCTAGAGATTATTTTTCATAAATGTTTTATTTATTATACTTGTAAAAGAGATATAATAAATACAAAAAAAGGTCACCTTTATTTCTGTTTTCTAAATTTTAAAAAGAATTCAAATTTCTTTAATAGTATTTTAATTTTCACGCTAAAAGAACAAATTTTTTTCACAATAGCACTACGATATTATAATATCACATAAAACAAAAATATGTTAACGCATGACTGGAAGCAGATGTATACTGTTCACACAAGTCGCGTGACCACTGGAACTTCCATCGTCATAAGCAAATGCACTGGTTTCATATTGACCCTCTAATTCATTGCTGCTGAACCGTATGCCTGTTTCCTGGTTTACTTTCTGCTCGACGTCTTACGCCTTAGTGACGTCAGGCTCAAAAGCAGCAGGACAGACATCGTCCTCACCAATACAGGCTCGACTGTTGAACTGTCATGAGCCTCTAGAAGACACATCGCTGGGTGGTGGTGACGTCAGCATGTGTGCACCTATTCGACTCCAGAGCCGGAGGCATATCCATCGGAAGGCCCTGTATCATATGTCATAGGAATGTGCGTAGATACATGGAATCGACGATATGGTCGCCAATATATGGCCATCTGAATCTAGCATTTACCTGTCTCAAACAGTAGCTGCGATGTGTGTCGTTTGCAGTCGATGAGAGTGTTCATGCATGCAGAAATAGGTCCCATGATTTATTATTGACGGGAATACATGTTTCTGGGTGCGTGCTGAAGACTACTCACTCCTGGCTTGCAAAAGTCTACTAATTAATGCAGGATCGTTGCGCGAATAAAGCATATATCCTAGTAGCTGTATTGATGGTGGAATGATTGGATGTGGCAGTTGCATAAATGTTCGCATACTAAAATGTGAACATCTTCAGTCTGTGTTTGGTTTCTGTCTAAAGGGAAAATGATNGCGGGAATACATGTTTCTGGGTGCGTGCTGAAGACTACTCACTCCTGGCTTGCAAAAGTCTACTAATTGCAGGTTCGTTGCGCGAATAAAGCATATATCCTAGTAGCTGTATTGATGGTGGAATGAATGGATGTGACAGTTGCATAAATGTTCGCATACTAAAATGTGAACATCTTCAGTCTGTGTTTGGTTTCTGTCTAAAGGGAAAATGATACTCTTGCTACAATGCCAGTCGATCCAGTTGATTAATTTATTAGGCATATACCATAGACTCCAGACCCATGAAACTCTATACACTGATGAGCCAAAAAACAAAGGTACTCCTTTCTAATATCGTGTAAGGCCCCCCGAGAACGTAGAAGTGCAACAAGACGACGTGGCATGGACTCGACTAACGCCTGAAGGTATGCAGGAGGCAATTTCACACAATGAATCCTGCAGGTCAGTCCACAAGTCCAATAAGCGCCAATTTGACAAAAAGTTGCATGTTTGTCACGTTGAATGATTCTCGTCAGTCGTTGTTTGTCCCGTTCTTTCACGAATTTTTTCCGGTCGCAGCGATGTCGAAGATGTGATGATTTACCGGATTCCCGATATTCACGGTACACTCGTAAGATGGTCGTACGCGAACATACAAATGTTATCGCTACCTCGGAGATGCCATATCCCATCTCTCGTGCGCCGACTATAACACCACATTCAAACCCACTTAAATCTTGATAACTTGTCATTGTAGCAGCAGTAACCGATTTAACTGCCGACCGCATCGCCTTACTCTGATTGGTTTCATACCTCTGTTATTTGCATACGCAAGCCTATACCAGTTATTTTGGCTCTTCAGTGTAGAACAGTTGTCCATTCCGCAACGCAGAGGTCCGTTCATTCCATGCAAGCAACCGATGAAGTACGGGGGAAGTATGCGAATTCCTCACATTTGTCATGTTTTATATCAGCTACCAAGTGCATAGTGGGTCCTTTTTTTTATGTCGTTTTTATAAAATTTTCATTACGATTTTGTTTAGGAAGAACATCACCTCGAACATACACACTGAGAAAATGATTTCTCTTAGTTTGGCACCAATATGTGTCTAGATTCGCATTCGTAAGAGTTTGTTATGAAAGTGAGTATATTATCGCCTCTTTCGTTTGCATATTTTTCTCATTCAACCTCTTCGGTACAAACAATGCTTGTGCAATTCTTGGCTTCTTATTTACACTTGGCGGTGGTTTTCGTTTGCGATTGTGAATATGGGTTTTTTGTAGTCGCTTTTATTCGTCCAAACCTCGATTCACTGTGATAAAAATAATCATTACTTTTTAGAATTGTGATTGGAGATCCCAAGGGAGCATGAATTCACTGGTATTTCACCTTTTCGATTTTGAAACAGTTATTACCCATCGCCTTTCACTTTACACATCGCATTCATACCCATTTTTCATCTAGGTCTTCAGTAAATAATGAAAACCGCCAGCAGCTACTTTTTCTCAGAGTACCATGTCTTACGAATCTCATATCTCATATTTCCTGTATGCTAGCAGCATGTATGCCTGGTTACAGGCTTTCCAGATCATTATACTCGGTATAGAAGATGNGCATAAATTCACTGGTATTTCGCCTTTTCGATTTTGAAACAGTTATTACCCATCGCCTTTCACTTTACACATCGCATTCATACCCATTTTTCATGTAGGTCTTCAGTAAATAATGAAAACCGCCAGCAGCTACTTTTTCTCAGAGTACCATGTCTTACGAATCTCATATCTCATATTTCCTCTATGCTAGCAGCATGTATGCCTGGTTACAGGCTTTCCAGATCATTATACTCGGTATAGAAGATGTGGTGCCACATGCGAGAGGCACCACATGCCAGACTATTACCTAGAATCGTTGCTGGCCAACAGAAACTGTATCACGAAATGTGCAGCTCGAACAGACTGTTGTTAATATGCATATCGACAATTTGATTCTACTGCTGGTATTCACCACATGACACTGAGTACCGTACTTATACATTTATGTTATATATTTATACTTTAATTTACTCATGCAGTGGATATAGTAAGAAGTATTTTAGTCTTAATGTGAACATTCCCAGGAAGACAATAAAATATTTCTCATTTCATACGAGGGCGAGCTGTTGTCTAATACAGTGCAAGGATTGGTGTATGGGTCAGAGAGTTGCTGCAAGTTAAAAATGAATCTGAGTCTGCTGGAGAAAACTAATTATACATATATGGCTTAATAGCATATACATTTACTCAAAATCACCCCAGACATAAAAATGTTAGTAAATGAGTGAGTTCTGCCGTCTGTTGATGGCATGTGATACTTTCCACGCAGCAAAGATGTGAATGTGGTGCCTCCCAGCGAAATAATTCCGAACTATATATATTTTATCAATAGTTTCACATATGAGATGCAAAACTATCTCCAGGAATACTTTTGCATGGAGTGACATGTGAGTGAGAACTGTGTATTCTTGAGACACGCTTGCACCCTAACAGAGCTTTATGGTGAAAATGTATAATATTTTTTTTTGCATGGACAGTTTNACAGAGCTTTATGGTGAAAATGTATAATATTTTTTTTTGCATGGACAGTTTCAATTTACATCACATATAAAACTACCACATTACCACAGACATTACAGTCTCAGAGATCAATTATAAAGATATAGTCAAGCATCCACAAAGTTAAAGTAGAAGTATTTGTTGCGCTGGGAATACGAGTACTTCGTATTGGTGATTGTAAAGGACTCGCCATGGCATTGTGTTTGGTAAAGATGTGGAATCGATCGGTTCATCCTACCTTAATACAAGACAAAAAAATCTTCAAAGTTTGGGCATAGTGGTAATCGCTACTGTGATTTTAAAAATTGATTCTTTTATCAACAGTTATCCCAGANTCTTCAAAGTTTGGGCATAGTGGTAATCGCTACTGTGATTTTAAAAATTGATTCTTTTATCAACAGTTATCCCAGATACTTATAACTACTATGATTTAAGTTCGAGAGTGTGAAAAACCAAATGCCTGATGACCTGGTGGCAATCGGGAAAAGAAAAGCGAATGTTTTACAAAAACAGACCCAGTGTACCCAATTATGTACATTACGCATGTGTAGGTAATTTTTGGTATGTACTGCGCACTGCGAAGCTCAATGACCAATGATCTTACCTGTGAATAAATTATTGGCAAACCGTCATACTGGTCAAGGTTATAATTAATTGATATAACTGCCACCGAACACATAGACCACAGCTCTTTGACTGTGGCAATAAAACAATTGTTTTGTCGAATGACATACAGCACGCATAATAAAACTTTTTTTTCCCACGCCTGAAAGCGTAAATTAAAGAGGGTCCGAATGGGATAATATAGAATAACCGCTTATATCATGAAAATATAGAACGACCTTGGGTCCTTCAGAATTATAGCTCTTTCAAGTAGATAATGAAAATATCTGGCCTCGTCACGGACATGATTATTTAAGGCAACCAAGACACAAGTGAATGTGTCTCTTTTGTCTGGAGATAATCGAAAATTCCATTTCCGAGATATTCGTGTGATAAAATTCAACTTNAAGTGAATGTGTCTCTTTTGTCTGGAGATAATCGAAAATTCCATTTCCGAGATATTCGTGTGATAAAATTCAACTTTTCACACATCCAATGTGTGACCACTCCATTCAGTGAATGATGACAGATCAAACTGAACATTGAATGAGGTATAACAAGTCATCAAAATAGTTCGTACTTTTCCCCTTATCGTGAAAAGAACACAATAGCTTTGAGAACTATAGCGAGAAGGCTTGTAGGCTGATAATTAGTTACTGCGATGAACTTATCCATTATCAATATGAGTATATATTCCCTTAGACAAACATAAAACGTACAATGGGGGTGGTTGTGGCAACCTTGAAATGTAAACAGAAATGAAGTGTNCAATGGGGGTGGTTGTGGCAACCTTGAAATGTAAACAGAAATGAAGTGTAGATCTACCAAAATCGGAGGATGGCAATGCAAACGACGAATATAATGTGCCTCTGATCTATTTGCTGCATGCGATAATATAGAGTATAACGTGATGTGGAGACTTTGCTGTCTCAATACATCTCTATATAACCTGATTGTTACATGAACATGATATATGAATTGCGACAATGGTTTCTAGGCATGTAACAATTGTTTGGCAGAAGAAGTAAAGCAATTGCGAAAGTACAAGATAAAGTTGGAATTGCTGTGTAAGCATTCANTAACAATTGTTTGGCAGAAGAAGTAAAGCAATTGCGAAAGTACAAGATAAAGTTGGAATTGCTGTGTAAGCATTCATTCCATAAGCATTTTGGACACTAAGCATATTGGGATTGTGCAATTATTGACTCCTAATAAGCCTCGAACAGGCATATTATAAAATTATTTATACTGCTACACAATTATTTCAGGACATGCATGACAAATTCGGCTTTATTGCAACACTATTTCCACGATGGACCGATATCTTTGGCGCAGATCTGCTGCAGAATATTGATTAGAAATTAAAGTTCTACAATGTGTTTTGGGGTGATACTTTTGAACTCCTTGATAGGCTTTGTCTGCTGACTGCTACTTAGCTTAAGAGAAACATAGCAATGAAAATGCAGTTTCGGGAGAGTTCCGCACGTTGGCAAAAATGAATTATCCTTATGAAAGAACGAGACGATACATTCCATTCCTACTTTATCGAAATGCCACACATTGATCGTGCGAATAAAGGCCAGTGTCACATTTTGACCATCACAGACAGTTTTTTCATGTTTACGTGGGCCGCAACACACAAGAGCAAAACCACTCGAGATGTTGCGAATGATAAGTAGAGTGTTCTCTTCTTCCGATGTGATTTAAAATAATCTTCACACAGATAATGGACACAATATTTTCTGTGGCTTATCCATGCTCTGATAAGTAGTATGCATACATAATTATTCTGTGTTAAATAAGCTGAGAACTACCATCGTTCAACAGCTTCACAGATTCTAAACTACAAACTGTAGATACATTTTACCTGGAATGGAAACTACATATGACTATATACTGCCACATTTGCGAATATAGATCAAATGTTCATTTACCACGTGCATAAAGCCTGAATATATGAAAGACCATACGCTGCTTCGGACAATGAAATCGCAATTCAGAGAGGAACAAACCCCATAAACCTAAAGACACGATCAGTGACTTGGCTCGAATCTCCAAACAACGAATCATTTTCCACAAGTACTATGTTCACAAATGTCTGGCGCATTTCTACAAATTTTTTTAGCATGCATGAAGCCACTGTCGTCTAGCGAGCTGCTCGCTCCTTCCCAGGTTCTTGGCGACTGCTTGCCTTCGGCGGTTATTGTTAACGGAAGAGAACAAATTATGGCTTCCAACTCGTGAATACTGCACGTAGTACGAACCCACAACTGTCGTCGCCGTTGTTACTGGCGCTGAAAAAACACGTCGATTATATGCAAGGCCCCATCTACTTAAAAATGTTTTTCGTCGGTGACGGCTACATATTACGTTTCTCCTGGCTGCCCCGTGAACTGATCTACTGGAGTATGTGGCCTTACCAGTGCGCTCTAGTAAGTGATGCTAAAAATATGCGTACAGTAGATATAGCAAGCTGGGGAATGAGTTAAGCGAACGTGAGAAATTGATAGACTAAATTAGCAATAAAAAATGGATGAGGGCGAAACGTACGTACCTTTTAAATTATAATTTTAAATATCATTTGATACATTTTTTGGAGTCATATGTAATGGTTATTGACATCTAACGTGGCTGACGTGATAAACGCTGGCGAGGGGTGGTCATGTCAGTAGCATATTTGATCAACCTGGAATCAATCAGTGGACTTCCTACATTCATATATTTAAATAATTTTTTATATTTTTATAGAAAAAATTTATAATTATTTTAAAGATATTTTGGCTATTTTTTAATTTTTCTGCTTTTTTATATTTAGTTTCAAGAGTTTTAGGTAATGGGCATGACGTAAAGGTCAAGGTATCGGCAATGAGGTCAATGATAATGTTATGGGTGATGATCGAAGGTCACCTGGTCCAGCGTGGTGGTTGGGTGGCATTACAAAATGGCGGCCGACTGGTGCCAGCGCCGGTGCCAGATGCCAGTTTTGTCCCATTTAAAATGTATTTTTCCAGGATGGAGATAATCATTCAACTTCCCCGAAATTTTTTTAGATTGTTTATCAATAAATTAAATCAAGACGTTTCTATAAAATATGTTATTAAATAATATAGATGGTTATTTACACCCTTCTCTGGATATTGATGTTACCCTTAGTAAACATCATTTACATATTTTTATGTGGGTAATAACCTCATTTCATCACAATTTTATAATTTGCTCATTATTTATATGGCTAACACGGGTTAAAGGAGTTTTAGTTAGAAATTAACTGCAATATGTGTTAGTAGTCTGTAACATAGTAGCATAAGGTTGTGTGTCTATTTTATGAAAAAAGTCACGACTGTAATTTAACGATCGCATTCAGCCTTCCATAGTTANGCATAAGGTTGTGTGTCTATTTTATGAAAAAAGTCACGACTGTAATTTAACGATCGCATTCAGCCTTCCATAGTTAATCTGAATAGCATGGAAAAGATGGATTAGTTCATAATTTTTGTTTAAAATGATAAAAAGTTAAGTAAAACATATATTTCACCACACGCTGCTTTCAGCAGTACGGCCCTAAATAGGTGTCTAAAAATGTTCAACCATTTTAACCATAATTCACTTACTTATANGCATAAGGTTGTGTGTCTATTTTATGAAAAAAGTCACGACTGTAATTTAACGATCGCATTCAGCCTTCCATAGTTGATCTGAATAGCATGGAAAAGATGGATTAGTTCATCATTTTTGTTTAAAATGATAAAAAGTTAAGTAAAACATATATTTCACCACAGGCTGCTTTCAGCAGTACGGCCCTAAATAGGTGTCTAAAAATGTTCAACCATTTTAACCATAATTCACTTACTTATANGCTGCTTTCAGCAGTACGGCCCTAAATAGGTGTCTAAAAATGTTCAACCATTTTAACCATAATTCACTTACTTATATATGTTAGTACAAGAATGTACATATGCTCTGTACATGCAAGAGGTAGCCCAGTGGCTCTGTATTTCATAACAAACAATGAAGTTGCTAATGATCTGGCTAATTAACCCATCACTATAGTTGCCACACAGCCTTAAGATGATCCCATTTCCACCTCCAATCTAGCCCATTGTTTGGAAATTTTAAAAACAAATATTTAAAAAATGTCAGCACCAACAATAAGCCTCCAGGGCTTAGACCCTGTCTCTTTAGTTTCACGGGAGACAAGTATATCCTATTTACAATACACACCACCAATCTCATCTATACCATGCTCTGGCATTCCAGTCAACAATTTTCTAGCTTCATCAGTGTGTGGTATTGCTTGTAAAGTAAGTAATAGTGAACCGATGGACTATGACAGTAAACTGACCACTGTCACAGTAGTGTCCACCAACATTTTACACATACATCCCTCAACCAACACTCCTGTCATTACACAATCATCCTCTGGATCTAACATTTCACATATTTTTATTGCTCATCCCTAGGCATCCCAAATTCAATCCACAATCACGCTACAGCCTTCTCAAACATTTTGACTACGAACTACCCCTTCTCTCCCCTTGGCCATTCCTCAAATTGGCGATATTTCTATCTTGCTCATTATGTTAACGTATGTGTACATTTTGTTATACCTGGTTAAGTGTAAGAAAAGTCATTGCAGTCTTAACTATGCCAGGATATATAAAGTCTAATAAAGCCGTTGTATTATGAACGCATAGTTAGTACTCAATACCCAGTAAAAATTTCCGACGGAACTTATCACAACTTAACCCCTGTTACCCCTAATCTACCGTTCATATTCCTAATATCGCCTCACACAACACCTCCAATGACTTCCCTCATCACTTACAACATTTAGACTTACTATTTACAGCCAATTTATCCCACTAACCCCACCTTATCACCCATCATTAATAACCNACTTACAACATTTAGACTTACTATTTACAGCCAATTTATCCCACTAACCCCACCTTATCACCCATCATTAATAACACATTACCCTCTCCCAACCTCTTTCCTTTCCAAACCCACAAACATCATTTTCTGTTTTTGGCCAACTTTCACATCCTCTCGAAAGAGTTCTTGCGAAATTCTCAGAGACCTATGATCTCAGTATTCCACAGATGCCTAAGTTTTTGAGAAATGCGATCAAATTCGAACAATAAGGAAACATCGCTGACAACTGGCTGCTAGGATTATTTGTTTCCATTTACGCGCTCACCCTTAAGCGATAGAAACACTATTTTCATTATTAACAATTACAACATTAACCAGTATCACCAGGTTATAATGGAGTATTTGATCGCTTCCAGACTTTTACTCCACATTCAATTCGACTTGTACAATCGTTTACTAGAATAATCTGAACCTCTTGCTCATTACAATGCAGAAAAAAACCAAGTTGCAAGAGTATTGCGATGATGTGTTTCTGATGATGAGATTCTCTACCGTTTTATATGGGAAATATCCCTCAGANACTTACAACATTTAGACTTACTATTTACAGCCAATTTATCCCACTAACCCCACCTTATCACCCATCATTAATAACCCATTACCCTCTCCCAACCTCTTTCCTTTCCAAACCCACAAACATCATTTTCTGTTTTTGGCCAACTTTCACATCCTCTCGAAAGAGTTCTTGCGAAATTCTCAGAGACCTATGGTCTCAGTATTCCACAGATGCCTAAGTTTTTGAGAAATGCGATCAAATTCGAACAATAAGGAAACATCGCTGACAACTGGCTGCTAGGATTATTTGTTTCCATTTACGCGCTCACCCTTAAGCGATAGAAACACTATTTTCATTATTAACAATTACAACATTAACCAGTATCACCAGGTTATAATGGAGTATTTGATCGCTTCCAGACTTTTACTCCACATTCAATTCGACTTGTACATTCGTTTACTAGAATAATCTGAACCTCTTGCTCATTACAATGCAGAAATAAAACTAGTTGCAAGAGTATTGCGATGATGTGTTTCTGATGATGAGATTCTCTACCGTTTTATATGGGAAATATCCCTCAGAACGGTTATGCACTATTTTCCTATTCAGACTATAGACTTTTAATGACTTGGACCATTTGTGCATTATTTCCACAATTGTTGCTTTTTCAGGCCAATCTCGAGGTAAANAACGGTTATGCACTATTTTACTATTCAGACTATAGACTTTTAATGACTTGGACCATTTGTGCATTATTTCCACAATTGTTGCTTTTTCAGACCAATCTC
Organism: Clitarchus hookeri; assembly: GCA_002778355.1. Lineage (NCBI taxonomy): Eukaryota > Metazoa > Arthropoda > Insecta > Phasmatodea > Phasmatidae > Clitarchus > Clitarchus hookeri. Next base: position 45,054 of record NQII01002355.1, read on the forward strand.
GAGGTAAATTTCAACACCATTTCATAAGCAAGTTCACATCATTTAAATAAGAACACCAGAGTACTAAGAAAGTGTCTAAACAATCCGAAGGTTGTAAATAACTACATTATTTCCTAAGGACCAGAGAAAAGTTAGTAAAACATGTGATTTTTGTAAAAAGCTTGAAAATATATTTTTTTAGTGCAGGATTTTAGTAGCAAAGAGGAAATAAGTATGGAAAGAAGAAAATGCGTAAGGCGGTGTGCTAAACATGTGAAGTCTAGACCACGTAAACTGGAAATTTTTTCTGAAAATTAAGATTTATTGNAGGAAATAAGTATGGAAAGAAGAAAACGCGTAAGGCGGTGTGCTAAACATGTGAAGTCTAGACCACGTAAACTGGAAATTTTTTCTGAAAATGAAGATTTATTGAAGAAAATAAATTTTGTCACAAATGTTCAACCAGTTGACAAATCAAGTTTTGCAAATAGCGTTTTATGGTTGATGACTTGGGGATGATATGAACTTTTTATAGTGACAAAAAATGTAAGAAAAGTGGTAACCTATGGAAAAGAAAGTATCAAAATATTATGCCAATAACAAAACAATTTTTACCATAACTCAACACACAATTTGGTTCCTTACATATCAATGAACATGCTGACACAGGTTAAGTACGCCAAAACATTTCAGGAACTATTTTTCGATATTTAATGGGAAGAAATGGTATTATGAGAATTGAGCCAATAAACTTACACTGTGTTACAACTTCAGGTCAGTCATTGGAAATAACACTAGTTACTTAAGTGAAAATCAGAATTGGTTTTATTTCATGGGGTTTTACATTTCTTGTGTGCGATGATCTAGCGACAGATCTTATATTAGAAGCATTTTTCATTTATAAGACACACCTATTTATCTTAAAGCAAGGTGTTTAATGTTTAGATTTTATCACACGGTGATAATTCTATTTTATAGTCAACAGTTGCAGCACTGTGAAGATATGAAAGTATGAAAATACACAAATTGTAAAAATNAATGTTTAGATTTTATCACACGGTGATAATTCTATTTTATAGTCAACAGTTGCAGCACTGTGAAGATATGAAAGTATGAAAATACACAAATTGTAAAAATTATGCTGGTTTGAATCATCTAGATAGTGCAAATCAAAAAGCCATTAGGAATCTTTGTGCCGATTTTCCAGATCATTTGACCCGAGTGGTAGAACAAACAAATTTTATTGAATACGAGTTTAAATCCCTCGACAACAAACCTGTAAAATGNATTTGACCCGAGTGGTAGAACAAACAAATTTTATTGAATACGAGTTTAAATCCCTCGACAACAAACCTGTAAAATGTTATCCCTATTATTCGGTATTTGCAGAAATGAAAATTATGCGAGAGAAAGTTCTGCATATTTTGGACACTAAAGCCATTGAACCCTCCAAATCACCTTTCAGTTCAGCTGACATTCTAGTACCTAAAAGTAATGATTATCGTTTGGTATTTGATTACAGCTGTTTGAATAAATAAATTAACATTGAAAGTGTTCCATTTAAAANAGTAATGATTATCGTTTGGTATTTGATTACAGCTGTTTGAATAAATAAATTAACATTGAAAGTGTTCCATTTAAAAATTTCTATTTCCATACAATTGGTTTAGTAAAGCCAAAAATTTTAGTGTTTCTGACCTAAATTCAACTAATCAGCAAATCATACTCACCAAGAATTCAAAACATATCACCGGTTTTGGCGTTCCATGGAACCTGTCCCAATCCACTGTTGTGCCATTTGACCTTGCTACAGGAGCTCAGGACCCTACTCGTCTACTCGATCAGGTGTTAGACGATGTCCAATTAACGTTTGTGTACAACCATCTGGACGATTAAGTCGTTTACTCAAACAGTCTCTAGGAGCATGCAGCTCGTCTCAAAGAAGTTATTGACAGTTTGCGTGATGCAGGTCTTACCGCCAACTTAAATGGAGTAAAATTCACAGTTCAAAGTATTATTTTCTTGGCCATGTGGTTTCTAAAGCCAACCCTCCAGTTTTACGAACAGCGGATTTTTCGAAACCATTAATTATTCAAACCCATACTTCAGGCACAGAACATGGTACTGTGATATTTCAGGAAATGTATGGATAAAGACAACCCAAGGCTTTAGCCACATGAATACCCTCCCATTAGGAAAGGAAATCAGCCTCTGAACTGGAATGTTTAGCAGTTGTTTTCGGTACTGGCAAATTCAGACAATATTTAGACCACCACAATTTATTACTGGAACCAGATATGCGAATCCTTTCATAGTTACTTGCTCATCCAAAGTAACGCGGAAAACAAGGTATCTGGATAGACCATATTGCATAACTGAAATTCAAAATCCAACATTTTCGCAGAACCCATAACATAGTTGCTAATGCTATGTCAAGAATTTTTGAAAACCATACATAGGAAATCTATTCAGAACCTGATCCTAATAGCTGCAGCGCAGTGCTGACCGATTTTCCTTTGGCACATGATGGATAAAATCATAAAACGTACCACACCTAGGCAATATAAGATATATACAGGCGTTAAGCATTACAAACCACGTTTTACCAAAAATCATAAAATTATCTTACCTCAGAAAATTTCGTGATAGTTTTTTTTTTCAATATTTTAATTTTTTCTCATTGGGAGCTCATTTGTGTACTTACGAAACCATTCATGCCGTTAGACGTGTATTTGTTAAGAAAGGTGTGTATCAGGATATATAAGAAAGAGTGAAATTATTTATGCTTTATGCTTTGAGCAAACCTGCGCAAGATAATAAAATTGGTTCACTATCATCTGCCATTGCGGAGAAGCCTTTGCAGAAAATTGTCATTGATTTTGTTAGTATTTTCCGTAATTCTCAATCAACAGTTTAAGTCTAAATTTTCAAATACTTGTGTTTTGCTGAGGTTATCCAACATATCACCATTACACCATAGTATCCACAGTCGTTACATGCGGAGTGCTTCCAAAGGAATCTCCATTCAGCATTTATTGTTTTTAATGCTGACAATCAGGATTTATGTGACTAACACCTTGAATAGTTACAAATTGCATTTAATTATGCTTGCCATGAGGAACACAAAACGTTCCCTTTCGAACTCAATTCACCTACAAACCAAATACCTCTTTTTTCAATCTATGGCTTCTTGTTGACATCTTACCTGATGATGCGGAGGACATCATGGGGTAATGGAAAAGAGCTCGTGAGATTTTAAGTTGCTACAAGGCAAATCAAAAAGAAAATACGACAAGAATCGTAGGCAGACCCCATTTAAAGAAGAAACTTACGCGTTGTGCCGAGAACCCACATTGAGTAAAGCAATCGACAAGAGAACCGCAAAGCTAGCCTACAGATGGAAAGGTCTTTACCAAATTCAAAGAGTTCTCACACCAGTTATGGTTGCTTTTTGTGACGCAGTAAACGAGAAATTCGTGGGTCGGGCCAACATCTCCCAGTTAAAAAATGCTCAACCAACCTAAAAAAGTTTAGTCAGCCAGAACAATTGCATATGGTCACTTACTTGGTCATGTGGACAGACTATCTTCCTGGCTAGTTACTTCCCTTGTGACTTGAAACTCTTAGAGCTGCAGCTAACTATGCTCACTTAGCTAACTATGTTTACAAAGCTTACTAAACTCACAAAGCTGAACAACCCAATTAATCTTAACTAAGCTAAATTAAACAAAACTAAGCTATTTTATGCAAGTTTAATGAACAATGTTCCTCATAAAAAACTCTGTACTATTTAACAAGCAATAATGATATAAGTTAAATATTAAGAGTACAGACATCTTTATTTCCATTCTCATTACATATGGTAGTTCTAATGGGTACCCTATTTAATTTTAAGACTGCTTTGTGTAATACATATATGTACATACATACATTTCGAATGATTATCATCAGTCTCCTGCCTTGTTTATTGTTCTTGTGTATGTTCATAATGCTTTTTGTACTTGTTTACTAATAAGTTTGTACAATCTAACACAAAATTCAACATGGCATTTACATTGCCTTACTGATCTTGTTTGTAACATTAGGTATGGAGAGCAAAACCATACTGTAGCTTTCAGGAAGGAAATCTGTACGATTTTTTACACAATTTTTGTTATTTCCCCTATTTTCTAAGTTTTATTTTGGAGAAATTTACTATATAAGTTAAAACAAAAATGGGGAGGTTTTTAATTTCAATCAACATTTTACTAATTTAGAAATAATTATCGCAGTGAATTTCACTCATTCTAACTTATTGAGGGCCTTCTAAATTCGCATTTTCCCAAGATATCAACACATTCACAGGCAGTTTAACATCACAAACAGTTTTATACAGAATGTGTAATTTAACATGCTGCGTATTTTTCATGTTGCCGTCGTATCCAATTGCAGGTTTTTTTATTGCTGTGCGTTGCAAGTACCGTAGTTATTCACCTCATGTCATCTCTTTTCACTCTGTTGCCAGGCGCAAAACGCATCAAAAGCTGCCGTTTGGGTAAGCTTATGCCATCGAGCAGCAAGCACCAAGGCCTAGCTGCGTGCTTTCCGAGCGCTCAATGCATATTGGCCGTGCGCTCATCATGCCACTAACAAGCTGAGAACATCTTACTTGATGGCGTTAAACTCCATGTTGCACTTGTGATTAGTATGTAGTTTCANTGGCCGTGCGCTCATCATGCCACTAACAAGCTGAGAACATCTTACTTGATGGCGTTAAACTCCATGTTGCACTTGTGATTAGTATGTAGTTTCATTGATTTCATTGTTTCTTTTCATCATGTAGTTTAGCTGTGCAACAGCTTAGTTCAATGGTGGTATGCTACGTCAGTATAGTTTTCAACCTTCGTTAAGGGTTAGTGTTGCTCCACTGTTTCCCTGTCGCAGTTTCTAAGTAACTCTAATTTTTATATTCATCCGTGCCCGACACTTTCAGAGGTCGCAGCATCACCGATCGCAGTTTCGGAGTTTTGCAGTTTCATCCACAGTATCATAGTTATCTGAGTACCTATTCCTGGTACCTATCTACCGAGCTCTGGTATGGGAAGACTGCAGCTTAGCAGTTTAACCTGGTAGCTGGGACGGGGTACTCGTGACTCCCGTCACGTTCGCCAAAGAAGGGCCATGGCTCTTTCTTCTCTCTGCCTGCCATTGCGACTTCACTTTTTTTTTTGCCAACTGCTTGTGAACTTCCCACAACTTGTAAACATTCATCATTAAAAGCGAACTTTAAATTTTAGAATGACAAGTTGTTTCATCCTCAAAACAAAGTGGTTNTCAAGTTTTGCAAATAGCGTTTTATGGTTGATGACTTGGGGATGATATGAACTTTTTATAGTGACAAAAAATGTACGAAAAGTGGTAACCTATGGAAAAGAAAATATCAAAATATTATGCCAATAACAAAACAATTTTTACCATAACTCAACACACAATTTGGTTCCTTACATATCAATGAACATGCTGACACAGGTTAAGTACGCCAAAACATTTCAGGAACTATTTTTCGATATTTAATGGGAAGAAATGGTATTATGAGAATTGAGCCAATAAACTTACACTGTGTTACAACTTCAGGTCAGTCATTGGAAATAACACTAGTTACTTAAGTGAAAATCAGAATTGGTTTTATTTCATGGGGTTTTACATTTCTTGTGTGCGATGATCTGGCGACAGATCTTATATTAGAAGCATTTTTCATTTATAAGACACACCTATTTATCTTAAAGCAAGGTGTTTCATGTTTAGATTTTATCACATGGTGATAATTCTATTTTATAGTCAACAGTTGCAGCACTGTGAAGATATAAAAGTATGAAAATACACAAATTGTAAAAATTATGCTGATTTGAATCATCTAGATAGTGCAAATCAAAAAGCAATTAGGAATATTTGTGCCAATTTTCCAGATAATTTGACCCGAGTGGTAGAACAAACAAATTTTATTGAATACGAGTTTAAATCCCTCGACAACAAACCTGTAAAATGTTATCCCTATTATTCGGTATTTGCAGAAATTAAAATTATGCGAGAGAAAGTTCTGCATATTTTGGACACTAAAGCCATTGAACCCTCCAAATCACCTTTCAGTTCAGCTGACATTCTAGTACCTAAAAGTAATGATTATCGTTTGGTATTTGATTACAGCTGTTTGAATAAATAAATTAACATTGAAAGTGTTCCATTTAAAATTTATATTTCCATACAATTGGTTTAGTAAAGCCAAAAATTTTAGTGTTTCTGACCTAAATTCAACTAATCAGCAAATCATACTCACCAAGAATTCAAAACATATCACCGGTTTTGGCGTTCCATGGAACCTGTCCCAATCCACTGTTGTGCCATTTGACCTTGCTACAGGAGCTCAGGACCCTACTCGTCTACTCGATCAGGTGTTAGACGATGTCCAATTAACGTTTGTGTACAACCATCTGGACGATTAAGTCGTTTACTCAAACAGTCTCTAGGAGCATGCAGCTCGTCTCAAAGAAGTTATTGACAGTTTGCGTGATGCAGGTCTTACCGCCAACTTAAATGGAGTAAAATTCACAGTTCAAAGTATTATTTTCTTGGCCATGTGGTTTCTAAAGCCAACCCTCCAGTTTTACGAACAGCGGATTTTTCGAAACCATTAATTATTCAAACCCATACTTCAGGNTTATTTTCTTGGCCATGTGGTTTCTAAAGCCAACCCTCCAGTTTTACGAACAGCGGATTTTTCGAAACCATTAATTCTTCAAACCCATACTTCAGGCACAGAACATGGTACTGTGATATTTCAGGAAATGTATGGATAAAGACAACCCAAGGCTTTAGCCACATGAATACCCTCCCATTAGGAAAGGAAATCAGCCTCTGAACTGGNTTGGTACTGTGATATTTCAGGAAATGTATGGATAAAGACAACCCAAGGCTTTAGCCACATGAATACTCTCCCATTAGGAAAGGAAATCAGCCTCTGAACTGGAATGTTTAGCAGTTGTTTTCGGTACTGGCAAATTCAGACAATATTTAGACCACCACAATTTATTACTGGAACCAGATATGCGAATCCTTTCATAGTTACTTGCTCATCCAAAGTAACGCGGAAAACAAGGTAGCTGGATAGACCATATTGCATAACTGAAATTCAAAATCCAACATTTTCGCAGAACCCATAACATAGTTGCTAATGCTATGTCAAGAATTTTTGAAAACCATACATAGGAAATNTCCAACATTTTCGCAGAACCCATAACATAGTTGCTAATGCTATGTCAAGAATTTTTGAAAACCATACATAGGAAACCTATTCAGAACCTGATCCTAATAGCTGCAGCGCACTGCTGACCGATTTTCCTTTGGCACATGATGGATCANATTTTCGCAGAACCCATAACATAGTTGCTAATGCTATGTCAAGAATTTTTGAAAACCATACATAGGAAACCTATTCAGAACCTGATCCTAATAGCTGCAGCGCACTGCTGACCGATTTTCCTTTGGCACATGATGGATCAAATCATAAAACGTACCACACCTAGGCAATATAAGATATATACAGGCGTTAAGCATTACAAACCACGTTTTACCAAAAATCATAAAATTATCTTACCTCAGAAAATTTCGTGATAGTTTTTTTTTCTATATTTTAATTTTTTCTCATTGGGAGCTCATTTGTGTACTTACGAAACCATTCATGCCGTTAGACGTGTATTTGTTAAGAAAGGTGTGTATCAGGATATATAAGAAAGAGTGAAATTATTGAAGCTTTATGCTTTGAGCAAACCTGCGCAAGATAATAAAATTGGTTCACTTTCATCTGACNGAGCTCATTTGTGTACTTACGAAACCATTCATGCCGTTAGACGTGTATTTGTTAAGAAAGGTGTGTATCAGGATATATAAGAAAGAGTGAAATTATTGAAGCTTTATGCTTTGAGCAAACCTGCGCAAGATAATAAAATTGGTTCACTATCATCTGCCATTGCGGAGAAGCCTTTGCAGAAAATTGTCATTGATTTTGTTAGTATTTTCCGTAATTCTCAATCAACAGTTTAAGTCTAAATTTTCAAATACTTGTGTTTTGCTGAGGTTATCCAACATATCACCATTACACCATAGTATCCACAGTCGTTACATGCGGAGTGCTTCCAAAGGAATCTCCATTCAGCATTTATTGTTTTTAATGCTGACAATCAGGATTTATGTGACTAACACCTTGAATAGTTACAAATTGCATTTCATTTTGCTTGCCATGAGGAACACAAAACGTTCCCTTTCGAACTCAATTCACCTACAAACCAAATACCTCTTTTTTCAATCTATGGCTTCTTGTTGACATCTTACCTCATGATGCGGAGGACATCATGGGGTAATGGAAAAGAGCTCGTGAGATTTTAAGTTGCTACAAGGCAAATCAAAAAGATAATACGACAAGAATCGTAGGCAGACCCCATTTAAAGAAGAAATATACGCGTTGTGCCGAGAACCCACATTGAGTAAAGCAATCGACAAGAGAACCGCAAAGCTAGCCTACAGATGGAAAGGTCTTTACCAAATTCAAAGAGTTCTCACACCAGTTATGGTTGCTTTTTGCGACGCAGTAAACGAGAAATTCGTGGGTTTGGCCAACATCTCCCAGTTAAAAAATGCTCAACCAACCTAAAAAAGATTAGTCAGCCAGAACAATTGCATATGGTCACTTACTTGGTCATGTGGACAGACTATCTTCCTGGCTAGTTACTTCCCTTGTGACTTGAAACTCTTAGAGCTGCAGCTAACTATGCTCACTTAGCTAACTATGTTTACAAAGCTTACTAAACTCACAAAGCTAAACAACCTAATTAATCTTAACTAAGCTAAATTAAACAAAACTAAGCTATTTTATGCAAGTTTAATGAACAATGTTCCTCATAAAAAACTATGTACTATTTAACAAGCAATAATGATATAAGTTAAATATTAAGAGTACAGCCATCTTTATTTCCATACTCATTACATATGGTAGTTCTAATGGGTACCCTATTTAATTTTAAGACTGCTTTGTGTAATACATATATGTACATACATACATTTCGAATGATTATCATCAGTCTCCTGCCTTGTTTATTGTTCTTGTGTATGTTCATAATGCTTTTTGTACTTGTTTACTAATAAGTTTGTACAATCTAACACAAAATTCAACATGGCATTTACATTGCCTTACTGATCTTGTTTGTAACATTAGGTATGGAGAGCAAAACCATACTGTAGCTTTCAGGAAGGAAATCTGTACGATTTTTTACACAATTTTTGTTATTTCGCCTATTTTCTAAGTTTTATTTTGGAGAAATTTACTATATTAGTTAAAACATAAATGGGGATGTTTTTAATTTCAATCAACATTTTACTAATTTAGAAATAATTATCGCAGTGAATTTCACTCATTCTAACTTATTGAGGGCCTTCTAAATTCGTATTTTCCCAAGATATCAACACATTCACAGGCAGTTTAACATCACAAACAGTTTTATACAGAATGTGTAATTTAACATGCTGCGTATTTTTCATGTTGCCGTCGTATCCGTCTACAGGTTTTTTTTTGCTGTGCGTTGCAAGTACCGTAGTTTTTCACCTCATGTCATCTCTTTTCACTCTGTTGCCAGGCGCAAAACGCATCAAAAGCTGCCGTTTGGGTAAGCTTATGCCATCGAGCAGCAAGCACCAAGGCCTAGCTGCGTGCTTTCCGAGCGCTCAATGCATATCGGCCGTGCGCTCATCATGCCACTAACAAGCTGAGAACATCTTACTTGATGGCGTTAAACTCCATGTTGCACTTGTGATTAGTATGTAGTTTCATTGATTTCATTGTTTCTTTCCATCATGTAGTTTAGCTGTGCAACAGCTTAGTTCAATGGTGGTATGCTACGTCAGTATAGTTTTCAACCTTCGTTAAGGGTTAGTGTTGCTCCACTGTTTCCCTGTCGCAGTTTCTAAGTAACTCTAATTTTTATATTCATCCGTGCCCGACACTTTCAGAGGTCGCAGCATCACCGATCGCAGTTTCGGAGTTTTGCAGTTTCATCCACAGTATCATAGTTATCTGAGTACCTATTCCTGGTACCTATCTACCGAGCTCTGGTATGGGAAGACTGCAGCTTAGCAGTTTAACCTGGTAGCTGGGACGGGGTACTCGTGACTCCCGTCACGTCCGCCAAAGAAGGGCCATGGCTCTTTCTTCTCTCTGCCTGCCATTGCGACTTCACTATTTTTTTTGCCAACTGATTGTGAACTTCCCACAGTTTGTAAACATTCATCATTAAAAGCGAACTTTAAATTTTAGAATGACAAGTTGTTTCATCCTCAAAACAAAGTGGTTCCATTCTTGTAAAAAATTAGTTTTTACTAATTATTTAATGTCCTGGCATTAGCATAATCATATATTAATAACATTGTTTGTAAGGGGCCCCACTGTTTTACTGTTTTTAAATAAAGAATAAGAAAAATTTAATTTCTTTATTATTTAAAGAATTATTTAATTTAATGTCCGCTGTATCATACATATTTTATTACATAATTGTTCTCATTACTCATTAATATACTGGTGGCATTTTGTATACTGTATGCATATATGTTTGTATAATTCTTTTTGATAACAGTAATTATTGTAGAAGTTTACTTAACAAACGAATGCCACACCTGGTGTTTTTCAACTCGTCCACCAGTCTGTAATACGCCGTGTGAAGCACTGCATTTTAATTAGAGGAGCAGACTTCAAACATAATTAGCTAAATCGGTTATGAAATGCCACCTGCATAATATCGAATGATTACAGTGTCTGTTCTGTTATACTGTCAGGCAGTGCTCTCAGTAACGATGTCCTTTGCTACGAAACGGAATTTTAATTTGTTTGCAAACATTAGTACAGAGTCATGCCACTTGGCCATTAGCTTATTACCACTACTCACAATGTATCGCAACACCGACCGCATCGTACATCGCACATCATCACTAAACATACAAGCATGTTAACCATGGATATTATCACATTTATCCAGTGGAACTAACATACAATTTTCTTGGTTTCTACGCCGTGCTGCTCAATCTGCCACATAGACAGTTACACTTAGGTGTAGCACATATCTTAATGCTAATATGTTTGCTGCATGTTTGTTTCTGGTCATACTCATTTGAAGGGGATACCTCTCTGTAATTCTCCATCACAAAAGTGTTGCCTACTAACCAGGGCATTGTATTTCTACTACTAAACTCGTAGTTTACGATTTAACAAGACATGTATGGTCCGAGATCGTTGCAACTAGAGGACCTTATTTGCTAATTACGACGTCCAGCTTCATCTGATGGTATCCACAATCAATTTAACCTCACGGTGTAAGTGTTGCATGGAATCAATGGTTGATATCCCCTATAATAAACATGGTGGAGGTGATTACGTGGTACCATACCTTCCTTTTGTCCAAAATCTTGGTTTAATTATTTCATATGCAAATTTGTGTTTATCTAACGGAACACTTTGCATATTATCCCACATGTTTCCTGATAATGTTGTATGTATATTTTTCATGTATACTCGCATAACAACAGCACACTTACACCTGTCCTCTTAGTTTAATCGTTTAAGTAACTGCTTTTAAACAGATGATAACAACCTGTCCATTACAGATACTTTATATGCATTTTTCAACAAGGGCGAAAGAGCTGCCTACAGCGCATGATACCTTGTCCTTAAAGCATAGGAATGTGTCTATCTACAGTTCCTCCTAGCAGGCGATGCTGTATCAATATTGACAACTTTTAGTAGTGCACTTTAGCCATTTGTGGAAGGAACAAGGAAAACCATTACTCCGGATCGCAGAAACAACTCAGAAGCAAAAAATTATATTATGGTAGTCGTGAATGTACCACTTGTCCATTGAGCAAGCAAAGAATCACATATTGAAATCGAGCATCATCAAGTGATAAGTATCACAAGCACCTTTCAGTTGTGACTGCTTCCAAAATGGCCACGAATTCTGAATCCTATGCCCGATAGGTTGTTCCAAATGTGGAAATTTTTTTATTCTGTTCTATAAAACGTTAAACGCATATTGGTGCCCATTTTCAATTAGTACCAAATCCTGTTATGTGATTTTGGTGTCGAGAAGGCCGTCGAGAAGATAAAATTATTTGATATGTTATAGCACACAAGGTTCCATTATCGTTTGACTTCTTTCGTAGTCTACGCCGGCTTTCAAGGTTCCAGATGCTACAATCAAGAGCCTGACATCCGATGGTCTGATACAAAGTATACACAGTTAGTTCCAAATACTTGAGCTAGTATCACTTGTTACATTCTTAGTAATTTTACCGTACAATTAAAGTCGTTTTCAATTGTCTCCATTAGTTCGAGTAACACATTCAATGTCTTCTTGGTAAGACTGAAATCATATATATTTGTCACGAAGCGGAAGATTATCATTATGTTCTTGGAAGTAATTATATCTTGTAAGAAACCAGCATATACGAATACTTTAGCGATGGGTAACATGTTAATGTGAAGTCAGTATTTTTGGGTCAGGCATAATATCCTAACAGATTTTTCGTGATGATGTGAGTATCCTCATGTTATTCCGCATTATATTGTAAATTACTGCTACTACAAAACAGTTAAACAAGTTTCGATCATTTTTAAATCTATGCTCTAAGGAAGAATTATCTGGTTGACTGGATTATTGTGGTGTTGAACCAACATAAAATTTCAGACAGTTCCTATTTGAAGCACATAATAATAAACTCCTCTATTTGAGTGGTGCATAAAACTTTCAGCATTTAAAGCGAAACTTTTATTCCATTAATATACCAGTTTTAAATCTACAAAAAATAAATAACATGCGAGTAGTATAATAATCTGTGTTCCGGCACAAGGGTACGGGGCACAGGAGCCATGCGCTAACCAGCCATCATGTAATGATGTACCAAACCGCCATCATGGATTCAGGTGACCTTGTCCTTGACATTGTGCCTATGGTAATGGATAACCTTGAAACTAAAAAATGGCAAAACAATAAAAAAGAAACATACATTGACATGTAGGAGGTCAGGTGTTCGATGTCACGTGGATCGACTAAGTTCCCTTTATTGACTGACCCTCACCTGATGTCGGTCCGTAAAGGGTCTTGACCCAATACCATGTCTAGCAGACGACTGACTCTCGCCAATGTTAGTCATTCGTAATTAGTTGGTTAACCTCAAATCCCAACATCAATATTTCTCATTGGTTGATTTCTGGTGCTCACTTCGACCTACTAATTTACATTTTTTTGTTTGATTTCTCATGCTTGTTATTACTTAATTAGTTGCCGCCCTCTACCACACTCATATTTGCACATTCCGTCATAGGCTGCCATCTAGATTGTTTCTTGTGTAATTTTTTTAATTAATAAAACCTAAGCGATGCTAGTGTATCAATTGTCGATTTGGTCACCAGAAGTGCTTTCGTTTTAGCTTCCATGTTATTTGTCAACGTTGATCTTACCCAATGACATTGAACTCGAAAAGTCGAGAAAAATGGAAATATTTTTATTTGTTAGTTACTAAAAGGTAAGGGACCATACAGACTAACAATACTAATTAACAACTGACTCCACCCAAGACCAACTGCCCACACAAGACCAACTCTCCACACCAGACCAACTCTTCACCCAAGGCCAACTCTCCGCCCAATACCAACTCTCCAACTATGACCAACTCTCCACCCAAGACGAACTCTCCACCCAAGACGAACTCTCCACCCAAGAGGAACTCTCCACCCAAGAGTTACTCTCTACCCAATACTAACTCTGCACCCAAGACTAACTCTGCACTCAAGACTAATTCTGTAGTGAAGACTAACTCTGCACCTTGACTAATTATGCACCCAAGACAAACTCTCTACCCAAGACTTGCTCTCCAACAAAGACTAACTCTCCACCCAAGACTAATTCCTGGCGAGACTAACATAGCCCAAGACTAACGTCTGACGAGTCCGGTTCCTAAAAAACTGGCTACACCAACCGACAAGACCAACCTGCAATGCCAGCCACCTATAAAATCAAACAATGATAGTAAATATTGGAAAAAAGTATATTAATAAGAGTCTCATAGCTAACTTCTTCTCAGAAAATATTTGCAGTTTCTTTGCAAAACCATTCTAACAGAGCTGTCCATTCCAAGGGGTTATTATTACTTGCCAAGCCAACTTACCAGACCAACTGACCAGATCAAATAAATAAAATTAAACTTAAAACATTCCTAAAAAAAATTACCTTCATTTTATTTGTCTGATTTGTAAAACACAGTCGATTTTAAACTACCCGAGTGAAGTATAACATTTTTAATCAAACCATATCCCTCCTATTGCATGCACACACATAAATTTGATCTAAAACTAACTATTTAATTGTTTGCACAACTGAAATAATAAATCTTTCAGAGAAGCAGAAGAGACGGTATAAGAAATTTAACACACATAATTATGTATATAATTAATTTTGTTATTACATATATTCTATCATTCTTAATATTTTGAACTTTCCATCTTCACATTTCTCAGATGTTTGAGGATCATGGATAGTAGCTAACAGTCTCATCTGATATAACACCGATTCTTCAGTTCATCGATGATTAAAGATATCTCCACAATGCTAGATAAATCCCGGTATTTTGGCAGGCTAATCACATATCTAAGTTTATAAACAAAATCATTTGGGTCTTCGGGAAACATGTAACGAGCGTTATTGACGCCTCCTGCCTTCTTCACGTTACTCTTCGAAGGAAACTCATTTGTGAAATGTGTGGGAACATCGAGAGGATCATAACACATATCATCAGATACTTCACCATCACTGTCTTCATAGTCAGTATCATAAATGCTGTCTGTCTACATGATCGTCTTCACGTCCGGTTTTATTCCCAACATTTGCACTACTTTTCTTTGTATGGGTCGAAAAGTACTCATAAGTATTTAGAGCCTACAAGTATTTTTTCTGAAATTCGTCGATTACACCTGAACATCTTTAAAGTGTGCATTCCACACATACTGGCTCTACCAAACCTCATAGATCTCTTATTCCGTTATCTTCCGTGAAATCAATGCCCATAGAAGCAGCAGGGGATATTGACGACATCACTAGCTAGTTCTAAAAACTTGAATTCTTGTGGTTCTTAATGTAGTTCTTCAAAATATCGCCTTGCGTTAACTACGTATGCCCATTGTCTTAATGCCACATCGCGCAAAAAGGACTCTGCTCAGGCGGTTCTCACATGTAACGGAACATGGCAAATTTTTGCTGAAGATCTATCCCCAGTAGCAACACTGTTTTACAACTGTTTTCTACCAGTGGTAGAAGATATGTCAATAGAGATAAGCTCTACAGCAGACTTCATCATATACCCAACAATAAGCACTACACGCTTCACAATCAACACAACATGCACCACAATCAGCAACACATGCAACACAATCAGAACAACACACATCACAAGAAGCACCACAATTTGGACTTCGTGCAACACATTGTATGTTTAATGTTTTCTAACCCTTTTTCCACAGGGAATAAACTCACAGCGTTTGTACTTTTAGTTCAGGACAACTCTGTATAAGATAAATATGACGGTGTACATGCAACATAAAGTTTTTCTTATTGGTAATATACATTCTTTTATGTGGAGATAAATATATTTAATTTTGCGATAAATTATATCTGTTTGAAGATACACACTGACGTTAAACGTTTCACAAATATACTTAATGGAAATAACTCAAGTTGCTATAGAGCAGTGCAGTAATATTGTAACTAATGTATATTGACAAACAAATTTCAAATACTAAAGTCTCAATTTGCATCACATACGTAGTGACCACAGCAGTAAAGGCGTGATTCTCAGAGTTCAAGTATATCAATTAAGATCTTGCATTAGCAGAGCACAAATAAATCTAATAGTTTTTTTCTGGAAAGAGGAGTACTGCATAATAGTGAATGTAAATAACATATAATATAATAGTACCAAGCGTGCACTAGCCAAGGACGTAGTTATCGATGAAGAATACACAGATCGGTATTGTATTGCTCGGAGGTACCACATTGCATTAGTATTGTGTTTAAAGTGCCACATGCCATCAGCATATGGCATAATACAATAATTCGCTGGAGTTTCTTTTGCTGCAAATATTTGGATTTAATGTATATGTTCTCGAACCACAGATCATTCTGTTCCTCGAACAAACTGAAATGCATTTACAACTTGCAGCTACCCTATGTCCCGCAAATAAGACCTCGCAATGTGTTGGACAAAGCTCGCCTTGGTGTGAATTGTGCAATGTTTTTGTAATTTTCCTTGGTTATGTACACATGAAGAATATAAAACTCGTTACTATATACATAGTACATGGATATTTAGGTATGAATATATAATATCTTATGATATGTTCTTTTTCCAGTATAGTTTGGCGATCATAGAATCATAATAAAATATGAATGCATAGCGTTGAAATGCAGATAACATTTTTTTAAGAACTGCACAATCCTAGATATAGGATATATGGGCTAGCAACGTTTCTAGGTAAAAGTGAAACATTTTGAGACACCTGCATTACAACGTTGGGCGACAGTCACAAGTGGAACCGCATAACTATTTTCAGTATAACGATCTAGAAACCCAACACAAGGCAGACATGCTGCCAGCAAAATGTGCATATGATAAATGGAATTCGCCAGACATGGAAATCTGAAAAAAGTTGCTGTAGGTGGTTTTCATATATTATTGCAGGCCAAACTTAAAATGGCCTTAAACGAGTAAAGGAAATTATAGAAAATTTACAAACACTGTTCCGAAATAAAAACCTGAAAATGCAAGTGGATTTCTACCCCATTTACACATGAAAATCACAATTAAGTAATGTACTATCTTAATATTTGGGAAAGATGCTTCTCTAAATATAAGACATTAAACCTTTTCAATGTTTGGACATATTGTTAATAGTTACCGTGACTTCAGATGGATGGATGCTTCAATCGCTAATATCTTCACGTACCGTTAGTTTCTAGGACAATAGTTCGAAAGTGTGAAAAGTCAGTTGTTAAGTGAAGTGGTGGCCATCGGCAAAAGCACAGATTATGTGAAAGTCTGTAAAATTTACCATATAAATGTTTCGAACATAGGAGTATGGGAACACATTAAATTCCGCTACATGGTCTGGTGACATTTATCGGTCACCAGACTACCAAATAAGAATGGCCCAACGAGTTATCTGGCAGGCATACTGCACCTCACTAACAACCCAGGAAGATTAACTGCTTGCTTTTCTGCAATGTGGGGATTTTTCTCCCCATTACGTACATTTGTGGCGCCTGACATCTGCATTCAATTTAAAGTTTACCTCATTGTACTGAAGTGGAACGGCAGTAAAATGTTCTTCATTGCCCATGTTCACAACTTACTGACCATGTTCAACAGGCCTATTTAGGTCATCTTCATTCATAGCATGAAGTAGCGTAGGAATGTAGAGAGTCCACTTTATTTGTTTTAAAACACGATGTACACTTGATTTACTGACATCTGACTCACGCACAGCTACCCGTATGGACTTCGGCTTCCCGGAGGAATGTGTGAATGTGGTAAACACAGTCTCAAATTTCGTTTGTCCGTTGTCATATTCCTCTAGACTCTCCGTCCTTTCTTCACAACACATAGTTCCGTCACCCTCAAACTTGACACGTATTCGTGTCATTGTTATACATGACAGTGTTGTGGTTTCTGCCCTCCAAATTCTCCGCACCTCATCAATGCTCTCTTGTTTATAATACATTTGAAAACCACTTACACTGCCCGAATGAAATAACTTGCCTCCTCCACCATTTTCTCTACAATTGTAGTGCTGCCGCTAGTGGTTGCAAACGGAACTAATATCACCAGAATGGCTACACACTCGTTCACAAGCCCACTGTGTCCTTGTAGTTTTAATAACGTGCAGTCATATTAGGATTTCTTAAGGTATTTCGGTAGATAGCGTACAATGAGTGTAAATGTTAATTTGTGAGTTCCAGTTTATTTTAATGTTTAACACATACGAAAAAGTAGTTTCGCTGTTCATTTCGTTTTTTTTATGTTTTGTAATTTTTTTCAGATGTACTACATACCGACGCCGAGCATTCAGGATACCTCACATCTCTTATAATTGGTGTAAAACTGGTGGTAATTTACGTTTTTTCTCCACTTGCGGACTTCTTCATCAGGAAAGAAATACTGTCAACCACTCTAGTGAGTATAACTTGTGCGTGTTTTATTTTCTGCAAACTATTTCAAACCAATATCGGTTTAATAGCAATTTAATATTTTTAACTTGTATGACGAGTTGGGTTGTATGTCAACAAATTAAATGCATTCTAAACATGTATTGGGATGGATGTTGGCACGCTCCATGATTCACCCTTTTAGAAATGGTTGGAAAGGTTTTTTTTCTATTTAAATGTGTTTAGTTATTCGGATGACATAATGTCCTTTAAAATTTGCTTAGTTAACAAGTTTGTCCAGAAATTATAAAACTAGTAAGAAAATTAAAATAAATATTTTTTTTGTGCCTGCAATTTAAATAAATAGTTATTTGATAGTAACAAAATAAATATATATTTGTTAAGTATACAATTTTATTTCTTTTTTTATTTAAACTCTGATATTTTGTTTATATACGATTATAGATACCGAGTGATGATAACAGGACAACAAATTATAATACTTTATTAGGCTGACCGTCTACTCTATTGCGTAAAATTTAGAGCATAATTTTCAGAATGAATACTCCATGAACTTATGAACGATTTTTCATAAAGAATTAATAATTCCACGCGGAAATCTAAAGCTGCCTTATTGTATTAAATTTGGCATTTCCGAAAAACATGTTTTAATAGAAATAAGTGGTTCACTTCTAATAAAATTAAAATTTTGTTAATAATTCAAAAAGACGTGGCCCAGTAGTTTCTCGAAGTACTTATAGCACCGATACTTAGTTTACATCACAGTTTTTTGATCAAGTGTCTTCTTCATTAAATAAACTTCTATAAATTTCAACAAAATGAAATATTCAACCCGGTTAAAGTAGGGGAAATCGACTTTTGTAATGGACAGGTAATGAAGTGAGTCTCGAGAATGCTTAAAGGAACAACAGGAACTGCTGAAGTTACGACTCGGATCATGTTATTCTCAGTCTGCAACACAAATATCGATTCAAATCTCAAAACCAGGCACGTCAGTTGACAGTGACTCACGAAGCGGAATATATTTAATAGGTCATAGATACAGAATCTATTTCTGTGTAAGTAGATTAGCTAAGTGTTTAATAAAATGGAATTCAGAATCGCAGTTGTACAGTGTAAGTGTATATCAAAATATAAGTGTGGCTCTTTATATTACAAGTTATTTAACACAGATTAATTCATTCTTTTTTTTTTTTTTTTGTATTCTTGTGGTCATAGTTTGTTACTCTTGTACATTTCAGTGTTTTCTGCGTAGTACATTATGATCATGTAATTATCTTGGCAAAACTTCATTGAATAAAATATTTTTCTTATTATTTAATATTCTTAAATTACGTATATTAGATTTTTCTGATCAAATATTTATACACCAAATTGAAAGAATTAATTGTGTTACACAAAATTTGCATGTAAAATAAAATGAGATAGACTGCTTTTCGTTTAGGTGAAAGTGAGTAACAGTCATTGTACAGCTAACATAATTATTTTATATTCTCCCTCCACCTTAAATAAAATCATTTCGTTGCAGGTGAGGAAGCTTTATGTTTGTGGAACTATGGCAACGATGGCAGTGTTCAGTTTTGTGATTCAACAAGCTACTAAAACTCCTACAGTTGTGGGCTGTATGATTATAATTTATTCGTGTATTGGATTAGGAGGTGTGCAGCTTATGTAAGTATATTCTTAAATACATATCGGGATAAATATATTAATTTATTTTCTTGCTATAACAGATTAAGAAAATTTAAACATAGATCAGTCACAATGATTTTGTTTTACCTTGTACATTACCAGGTAACAATGAAGAGAGTTGACGTGCATATATGTATAAAAAGATACAAAGGTAGGTTTGCAAAATAATTGTTTTTACCTTATTTTAACATGTTCGGGGGAAATTACTTTTATGTTATGTAGAAAAAATCATGTCAGGAAGCCATCTTCGCTGATACAGTATTTTCAATCGTTGACATTCTGGCATTAATGACCATTCAATTTTGGCGACACAGCAGGTGCTTGCAGCAACTCAGCCCAGACCTAAGCCTCCCTATTTTGCACTACGATGAGAAGGTTTGTTATTTTTGATCGGATTGTTGTCAACGAGGTGGTGTTGTGGAGGAGGGTTGGCATGGTCTTTCACCTCTTAAGGGATTACCACTTCAGTAACAATGGAGTAGCGGTCAGTTGAACACCGCATTTTACGTACGATGAGTATGTTAAAAACGGTGTCTCGGTGGTTGCGGCTCAGCGAATAGTTCGTCGTCATGACGATGTCGGCAGGCATTTAAGGTTCCCAGGAAGACCAAACTTCATTATGGGATTTGCAAATTGGTGAACCACTGGTAACAACGGGAATAAAATACAAATACAAGAAGATTAAATGATCTTGATTATTATTAAATTGATAAAAACTTATCTAATTTCATTAATACAATATAAATTTTCTTTGTATAAGTATGATATGAAAATTAATTAATTAATTACATTACAAATATAAAATATGATAATTGTAAATTAATTGTTGATTTTAAAAATTAACTAATATAATATAATAAATAAGAATTATTGAAATAATTTTATAAAAAAAAATTTTTTACACAAATAAATTATTGCACTAAAAATTAAAAGTTTCATATTATTCAAGAAAGAGCTAGGATATAACCTTATAAATTATAAAATAATGAAATAAAACTGGTTTATATGAGATTTACATATAATGAAAGTATTTAAAAAAATGTGATGTTGACTAAAAATTAATGTTATATAATTTATTTCATTAAAAAATTTGGTAACTAAATAACTGTATTAAATTTAAGTAACTCGAATAATTCATTACGAAAGGAAATAAACAATTTTATAATTAAACATTTTCCAATCTGAAGGATGATACGACTATTAAATTGAATGATTAAATTAAAAATTAAACATTCTGTTATTTAAAAAAATTGGTTTAAAATATAAATAAACTGAAATTTCCAACTTTCAAAATTGTAAAATTCACTGTTTGCAAAGTTAATTAAACTTATTTTTTAAAAGTAATATTATTTAAATACTCAAAATGCAATAATTTTAAATCATCTAAATATAATAAAATAAAATTTTTTTAAATGTATTCATATGGGAAAAACAATGTTAATATTTACATAATTTTGATCCTATACCTTAGATAATATAATTGACCTAATCACTAGAGTATTTGAGTAATAATAAAAAAATTATTTATTAAATAAATAACGATTTAAATATTTATATTATATAAAATGATATTTGTGGTGATTCGTTATGTTACAAACGTTTATAAAGGTTATATACAAAGAATACATTAATAGGTTTTCTTAAAAATAAAAATTAAATTAAATTTTTATTTTCTAATTTTTTTTATAAAATAAATTTTTATTACTTTCAATAGAATAAAATACAAAGTATAAATTTAATGTTTATATCATCTACTAGAAGTATAATTTATTATTTTTAAATTATGCACTTAATTAAGTTATATGTATTTTCTGTTCGTAATAAAACTTTAAGAAAAAATACATATATCCATGATCCATTTACTTTAAGAATAGTTAGATGAGGATATTAGGTAGATTTCTCAAGACTTTATTCTATAAAAATGGCTATCGAATATATTTTAAATTGTTTGATAGTTAATCTCCCAAAAAATACAAATTAATTCATTATTACAGGTTTTTAAAAATTGCATATATATTTTATTTAAAAAAAGTATTTTTATAAAAAAAATTCTTATTGTTTTAGGTGAAAGAAATGGATTTATTACAATAATATAAAAATCGAAAAGTTTTCTAATAGAAAAAAATTACAAACGTTTATGTGTAAAATGCGTGGATCTAAAAAATANATATAAAAATCGAAAAGTTTTCTAATAGAAAAAAATTACAAACGTTTATGTGTAAAATGCGTGGATCTAAAAAATTGTTTTTCCTAAAAAACAAAAACAATAACTGTATCTGTGAAGGCATTGGTAATTAATAATGTAAACTGACCAAAAAAATTCCTACAAACAAAACAATTTTATTGCGATTGATAATTTGTGGCAAGCATGTTTAATGAATTGAATTCAGGACATATAAAAGACCTGTCAAAAATTGATATAGGAGAAAAAAATATACTATCTTGAAAATGTAGTTATACGAAGCATTGTTTTTCTATTCCAGTTAAACGAATATCTGATAATAATTTTATAAAACCATTTTAAACTTTTTTTTCTAAATATTAAAACCAAAAAAAAATTTATATCATGACAAACATATGTTTTNTATAAAACCATTTTAAACTTTTTTTTCTAAATATTAAAACCAAAAAAAAATTTATATCATGACAAACATATGTTTTAATAATAAAGTTAAATGGTAAGTATAAGAAATTATAATACAACTTATGATTTACCACACTCAGAAATTAAAGTTGGCGATGGTAAAATATTTAATTATAATTTATCTGTTAAATATTAAAAATTTTCTTTGAACAGAATTGATAAATGGGATGAAATGTTAATTTGTTAAACAAATAATGTTGTTTCAAATATATTACACAATAATGATGACATTTATGTATGTTTATAAGCTAATTAAATTAAAAAAAAAATCAGGATATAAAAATTTATATAACGAACCTAAATAGAAAATCGGTGATATATATTACAAATACAGATCAAATAAAAAAAATTATTTGAAAATGTTTGTACAGCTATCAGGTCAACAGAGTAATTTAATTTGGATAAAGTTGCAATTTTTTTGAAGATGCATTTTAAAATAATGAACAGTGAATAATAAAAAAAAGTAAATTTTATGAATATAGAATTAAAATATTATTATCCTAATTATTATTTACATTAGAAGGATTTTAAAGTTACATTGAAGTGGTTGTTTTTGATAATTGATTTAACACTTGGATTAAAAAATTATTTATATTTTATATAAATAATTTTTAGTAACACATTTTGTAATTATTAACCAAATTATTAATTTATTGTTATTACACATATAACATACTTACATGTACATTTTCATAAATGCTTTTTAGAACCATTATAAGATCTTCAATTTAATTTACAGATTCTCTATCCNACTTACATGTACATTTTCATAAATGCTTTTTAGAACCATTATAAGATCTTCAATTTAATTTACAGATTCTCTATCCTAAATTTTTCTATTCTCAACAATGTCAATAAATAATAATCTTTGTACCTACATTTAAGAAAAATGTCAAAAAAATTTTTTGTTCATCAATTTGTTACAAACAAGATAATTATAAATGTATTAATATTAATAAGACATTGTAAAAGTATACATAAAAATACTATTATTTCTTATGTATAATTTTTGTACTTTAGATTAATTTTTGTTGTGTAAAAACCTTGATAATAATCTAATTTTCATTTATAAATATTTTAAATTAATATTATAATTTTCATATTAAAATTTGTGTATAAAAATGTGAAACATATCCTTATATATTATCATTGTAAACAAGTATAGATGATGGAATTAGCTGATTTGTATTACAATAATATTAGGCAGTTTCTAAATACAAAACCGTTAAATTTATATGATTTCTAAGTTTTTTGATAGCATCTTTGATATAAAATGAAGCATTTTTAAGTGTCAATTTAGGTTAATTTAATTTTTTTTTCGTTTTATTTAGTATTTTATTACTTTTAAAATATGTTATTTTACATAGTAAATGTATTATATCTTTCTTTCTTTTTAGGGATCCTTTTTATATCTTAACAAATATGGTATATTTATGGATTTTCAAAACCTTGTAACCGTTCATATAGCCATTTTTTTTTTATTTGGTACATTCATTACAAAACTTCTTAATTTCTATAGGTACTTTTCCTATCATTAAAATACAATTTTTTTTTGGCTGGTTTATAAATGTAATCTATTGTTTTTATATACATTGCATTATTAAATAACAAAAATGGTTAAAAAATTTCGTTCATATTTATGATATTATATTATAGTATGTATGATCTCCCAGGCTTAGTTCACAAGTTGCCAAATTATTTAATAAACACAACAAATTTAATATGAATAAAAAAAGGAACTCTTAAGAAATTATTAAAACTATTGAAATATATTTTTTCTCCAACTTTATTCTTTTCTAATGTAAAAATTTTAATTTTACATGCAAATTTGATTTTTCTTTGTAAATGTGTATTATGAAACGTATATCACTTGGAAATATGTTTACACTACGTTCACTAAAATGTAATGAAATAACTTTCGGTAACCATTTAATAACAGCAAAATAACTCTAAAATTCGTCCGAAAATATAATTTTTGAATATCTATTTTCAATTTTACTTTTAATACATATATTTCAAATGTTTTCATAAATAATAATTATTATTAATAAAAAAATTATCTAAGTTATTAAATATGTAAATATTGTAAATTTTTATAGGTAATGCTAATCAATTGTGTGTTGTCATGTACCTATGCTGTGGTATATAGTTCATTTATATTGCATGTATCCATCGTTGTGCTGCATTTCTTGAAAACGTTAGAGTAAATTTATTTGTTGCAATTGTGATAATTTTTCTTACTGCATTCGTATAAATAATGGTATAAATGTTTATGTTTATAAATTTGCTTAGAAAAAATACGGTCATTAATAAGCATAGTTCATGTATTTCAATTATCATACTTTTGTATATAATTAGGTTTCGTATCTTCTGGTTTATAATAATATTATGAAATTTTATTAGCCATTGATTTTAATAATTTATGCTACACTTTCCCAGCACGTATTTTACTTCATCCATAACGTTCCTTTTGCTAGCAGTATATATTTATTAGTGGCAATAATCAAATGGCAGCTGCAAACGTTGTGGCAACAGAAATAAATGTTACGAAAGAGACAGTTTTGTTTTGTCCAATGCACAGTCACATTTGTATTATGTTAAAATTTTCTAATTTAAATACCCTTGCCAGTCGCGTGTTAATTCTGAGCTATATTTCGTATGTGCGACATATAAATATGTGTATTGTGTGTGTTGAGGCAATATCTTTCGTCAGCCGCAAAACACGTAAAACGTCTTTTCTGTTTTTATTTATCTGTGTTTGTGTGACAAGATCTATCTGCTCTCTGTCACGCTTCATTTTCAATTCCGCGTGGTTACAATTGCAGTTCGTTCGTTGCTGTGTGCACCCGCCTTGCCTGGCCCTTGTTCTATTAACGAAGTTGCGTGGGCAGTACCTGCATTAAAGAAATAAAAAAAGATAAATGAGGGCGTTTATGGTGTTTTATAAACGGGCTAGGGAAATATGTTCTTTGTTTTAAATATTATTTCAATTTACATACTCTTGGCTACTTGGTGTATTATTTAAGTGTCTCGCGAAATTCCGCACAGAAATTTTTGTGTGTGTTTTCCTCGTTTGTTAATTTTTTCTCTTCAGTTTACTGCAGTAAATTTTTGAATAAACAATGGTCAGTGTCATCGTTCCTGAATACTTGCACCATGAATAAATTATTTGCGAACTACTTCTTCGTAAGCTTGCTGCATATGGAGAGACACAGCAGTTACGTAAGGAAGTGCGCGTAGCATTAAAATATAGTATTCCTTCCTCAGTGGGCTATTTTAACACTATTAAGTGCATGGACCAGTTTACCACTAGTTCTTATAAGTTCGCTGAGCTAAATGGCACCAGTTAAAATGCAGGATATTTCATACCAAGCTGACACACTAAGGTGCTTTATGTTGTCAATTTATTTAATACACATATTGACAATATTACAGCTTTTTGGCATGGGCCAGATACACAACACCTTAAAAAATATAATTACTTAGTTTTAAGAAAATGTTAAAATTAACCACGAAAACGTACAGAAACATTTTGGTGCTTAGGCAAATGAAACATAACTTGCAACAGCTTTTCCGACCACAGGAGTTGTTTATACGTCTTCCATGACTCAGTCAATCAGATATGTGTTAATTACAGGGCAGAAGAAAAAGGTAGGCCTAATTAGTGATCGCAGGCTGGGTGTGGTAATCGTTCCACTTGAACCTACTTATTCCCCTTCACACTCTACCCCTACCATTCCACCTCTTAGTACTGCTCACACATCGTGCTCTCTCATTCCACCCGATCCTGTCCCCACCTCATTGGTATGTTTTAATACTACAGAGGCGGATGGCTGTACTTATTTGTATGATGATTTGACTTCGGTAGTGGTAGTTTTAACTAATTTTAATACACCAGTTACCACTTGAGACATGCCACCTTAATTCCTCCTCTCTCAACAACCCTCTATTTTATTCCAAGCTCCCCAGCGTCCTGAAGATTTCTTTTCAACCACCGAGAAGGTTCAAAATGTATCCAAAATAACTCGCTAGACTTCCCAGAACCTCTTATTCTCCCGGCTACTATTTACCACCTCTCACCCTCTCAGTACTCCGTTACCACCAATTTAACATCAGCTAGATACGCGTTACAAATACTTACTCACAAAGAAGCAGTCAGCAGTCACATTTCTCTATTTGCTACCACCTCTATTTCACTCGGCCTAACCTCCTGCATATTATCTATATATCACAACACACATCTCCACCCCTCTTCTTTCCCAAAAACATTTTGAATTTCCTTCAAATCAAGATCATCAAACTTATGGCATCCAATCCACCGCTGCTTTAACCCTCTCACGTCCCCACGCCCACTGCTGAATCAAACATTCCAGCATTTTCAATTACATTCCCTTTTCAAACCCTTATGATTTATATTCAATATCTTTCTACGGTAAGATCTCCAATCCCTTTGAAAGAATTTTGTCAATTTATAATCAAAATTGTTTTCCGAATATTTACCAGCTATTGGAATTTGTGACATACTATATTTAGAACAAAAAAAATCAGATAATCAATTGCTACAAATTATTTCTCTCTTCACTCGTTCCCCTATGATAGGACATCTTTTGTAATTTTTTTATGATTTAAGCTTTGATCAGTCACCCATATTTTATTGGTTATTTATTTCCAGTAAGGAAGTTAGTTAATGCCAGTTTGCAATCTTTCAACATGCTTAAGCACCACTCTTAGCTCATGGCTAATTTCATAGCTGATATAATTGCTTCAGTTATGATTCATATCTTATTTATATCGGATAATGAAATAGTCTCAACCATCTTTGATGGGTTGGACCCTACACAGCGTTCACGCGCTATTTTTGTGAGTAGAAATCAAACTTTTCTAGAGGAGGATAGGGTTAACATCCATTCAACATCTCATTTATTTTGAGTATCTATTGATGAAAATGCCACATATTTTATTCAACCCCCTCCTCATTTCACAGGAAACAACCCGATGGAAAAATTTCTGATCCCAAAGTTACCGCCATTGTTCACCATATGGGTAAATCCAAAAGTCACTCTGAAACAGACGAGGAAACAGAAAAATTAAAGAAAATTTATCAATACTGTTAACAACCTGACCATACTAAAGCATAATGTAAAATATTAGTAGGAAAACTGAAAACACAAAATGTAAAAATAGTGTAGGGTCGTGGTTTAAACATAAAAAGTGTGGACCACCCTAATAAGGTAATTTATGGAAAAATTAGAAATCAGTAAAAAAAAAAACTCTGGTACAGAAATCCAGTAA
Organism: Clitarchus hookeri; assembly: GCA_002778355.1. Classification (NCBI taxonomy): domain Eukaryota; kingdom Metazoa; phylum Arthropoda; class Insecta; order Phasmatodea; family Phasmatidae; genus Clitarchus; species Clitarchus hookeri. Next base: position 72,948 of record NQII01002355.1, read on the forward strand.
GAGTATTTTATGAAAAACTTAGTCTTTGATAATTTAGGAAACAAGNATTATGGAAAAATAAGAAATCAGTAAAAAAAAAACTCTGGTACAGAAATCCAGTAAGAGTATTTTATGAAAAACTTAGTCTTTGATAATTTAGGAAACAAGTGGCTTTCTATCAGTAATAGAAATGTTGAGAAATTAAAGGAAAGTAGTTACTTTAAAAAAAGGATGTGGCATAATGCCATTTCTGCCATACCTTATCACAGAGATAAAATAATTTAAAATAGATGGGCTGGTTAATATAGGTTCAATGCTTAGATTTATTTCATTATCAGTGTTTCAACAATTACACGATAAAGGACTTGTGAAAATACCTGACTCAGTAGATTTGAAGTGTTTTTTTGAGCTTGACATCAACCCTTGCGAACTAGTACAGCTACAATTTTTAAAATCGAAATAGACTTCTTCACATTGATTTCCCGTTTTTATTCTTTGATACAGTTGCCACTTATCTTAGTCTTCGATAAGATTTAAATTACAAGACGGGCATACTTATTGACATACCAGCATGATGAACAAACTTTAAATTAAACCAGAATAAATAATTATCTTTATAGTCGTGAACCGACTAGTAAAAAAATACATCTGAATGAAATAGTATTTTAACAGTGTTCTTGTCTTAAAGCATCTTGAACAATAAAACCAAGTACTTATACAATATGTGTAAATATTTCTTTTATGTCCTAACTCCATTAGTATGTCGTGATATTGGAATAAGTATGGCATAAAAATGTTACATTCTAAGCATATGAAGTGTGACCCGAATGAATTTTCACATCCAGAATTGGAGATAACGAGGATTCAAATTAAAAATTTTTTAGATAATAAGGTTACAGAACCATTAAATCTTGTCTTTCTGTTCCCCTGATTTCGTGGTACCCAAGGAGAGCGATCATCGTTTAGCGGTGGATTACCACTTTTTAATAAACCAAGTGAGGTTTAAAGTGTAGCATGACCAAATTGGAATTCAGGCTAACATTGGTTAAGTAAGGCCAAGTACCTTAATGTTTTTAATTTGAATTCTGCGTGTCACGAAATTTATCTTTCAAAAGAATCAAGACATGTTACAGGATATTGCGTACCATAAAACATGTACCGTTTTCTCGGTCAAGTCTTAGAGACATAAAATCTAAATATGTTTTTATTTACCCTGGTGACTTGGAAGTGAACTTAGAAAGGTTTGATCAGCATGTTATTCATGTGAGAGAAAGGTTAGTAAGACTATGCACGGCAGGTCTTAAAGCAAATCTGAACATTTTTTTGTTGTGCTGTGAAATTAATTTTATTCATTGGTCTCCTAGTTTCAGAGAAAGTTGTTTCAATTGACCCAGATAAGAACAAATATTTCAAGAGTTTTGTAGCATCTAAAGATGTAAAATGTTTATGACACTTAATTGGTACGGTCAAAGTCTAATGAGGAATTTTCCTAGACTTGCTGAATATTCTGGATCATAAAATGCTTTAAGGAAGAGAGGAGCCACATTTACCTGGGGAAAGGAGAAACAAGACGTTTAAGATAAAGTACGATAAGGTTCGTAACGTTAACCCAATCAGAATGTATTATTTTGTGATGTGTCGAGCATATTCTTTGAGTAAACACATACACAAGAAAGCGTCTAAACTCAATTATAGCTGGAAAAATCCTTTTCAAGGACAGAGAATCTTTAGTAATGTCACCGTTGCACTCTGTGTCCTTTTAAACGGCCAGTTTATTGCTTGAGCCCACATCTTGCAATTTAGATATCCCTCCTAACCTTAAGTAGGTTAGCTAGGTTCACGTAATTTGCTATGCCTTCTCAGTAGGGTGCTAATTTGGACTTATCCTCTATACGAAAATTTAATTTGCTTTTGACGTGCTTAATTTCGGTTTTGGTCAACCAGTAACTAATAAAAAAAAATTGACATTACTTAAGCTAGTTTTGTGAAAAATCCCAGGTATTATTTTACAAGATGTTTGTGTAAGCACAATGTTCTTAGTTAAAATGTACCCTGCTTTAATAAACACCATTTANGTATTATTTTACAAGATGTTTGTGTAAGCACAATGTTCTTAGTTAAAATGTACCCTGCTTTAATAAACACCATTTAAATTTTATGTATGTATGAATACAATACATTACATTAATGTCTGTCCTTGGATATTATATATATAAATGTCTTTACTCTGTCTTCTCATCATGATCACTTTGGTGGTATTCAGTGTTGTNGGTATTATTTTACAAGATGTTTGTGTATGCACAATGTTCTTAGTTAAAATGTACCCTGCTTTAATAAACACCATTTTAATTTTATGTATGTATGAATACAATACATTACATTAATGTCTGTCCTTGGATATTATATATATATAAATGTCTTTACTCTGTCTTCTCATCATGATCACTTTGGTGGTATTCAGTGTTATATAACGTCGTGTTTTTTTTTAGGGTACTCATGTTCCTTTTATTTGCAATTGTCCATCCTTGTGTTTGTGTTCAGGTAACATTTAACTATGTGTATGCATTTGGAGAAACACCTTATCATCCACTCTCATTGTGTGTGCAGGCGGTGAAGGGGGATGAGTCTGTGTTATTTTATAAAAGAAATTGCAAATTTCTCAATGTAATTGGTTAATTTAAGGTTTCAATATGACGTGAATGTTTTTAGGCAATTACAAAAACCTTGGTTTTTAAGATTATCAATATGTGGCTATTTGATGTCTTAACGTATAATTCTGGGGCCTTATAGTTGACTTTATGATGCTCCTAGACAAGCAGGCAAGCTAACAAGGAGGTCTTCACATAGCCTGCAACCGTGATACTGCCTCCGCTTGTAAAGCTTGTTTTCATAGACCAGAAGTCTGTTGTCTTCTTTTTTTTACCAGACGCGTGTTTGTTTCACTCTGTGCTGTCTTTCAGCGCAGCGACGCTCCCATTATGGAAAATTTTGCTGTCGTGTGCCTGTGTTGGCGTGCGCCAATAGAGAAAGACGTGGCCCTTCTTACCGGCTTTGGCGAACATTCTGCATCCCAGTGCCAAATAGTGGCCACTTTGGAACAGCATTTTAAGCATGTCCTTCTGCCAGCGACGTGGTAATTCGCGTCACTGTAAATATTTCTGCGTGCTACAATTTGACGCATTCCACCGCTGATACTCTGAATCTTTATACTGAGGATGTAGTCGTTGAGTGTGCGGTTTAAATCTGGTTCCAGAGCAAATTATTTTAGTGCGTATTTGTGGTAGTGTTTATGTTGTTTGGTTACTATCGGACGATGTTTTATTGCTGAGTTTCTCCGAATCATCTATGGGTTCGTGTGTTCACCAGCGGGTTTTTATCGTGTATAGTGTTTGTTCTCAGAAAATACTTAAGTAGTAATTTTTTTCTCTGTTTCCAGTGGGTTATAACATTATCCGTTTTGATTATCCATTTTTCAATTTTTTTTTTGTTATTTTTTTGGCTCTGCTAAAATGGATTAATTCTATTTCAGTAGGACGAACCCAGCATCGGTTCCATCTACTGTGATGTCAGGATGATCTAGAAAGAAATGACTTAACGGATACTAACTTACCTCTAGCAACCAGTTATCTTTAAATAATTTAAATTATTAATAAATTATGTATGCTTAACATACAAATGTTAAATGTACGGTTAATACAAAGGAATAAACATTTATATAACAGTTTGTTTTAAGGGGTCTCATTATTTACAATTTCATATATATGTTAATTTTCTTCTGCTATTAATTTTCGCCATTTTGGTAGTTTAACTTAACTTAAATAAGTAATTTTCTGTCTCTTTTATAAGTATTGTATTAATATATTTGATTTTGAAATACAGGATTAAAAATCCGCCGCGTTTTTATCTTTCTATTATCATCCTTATGTTGGTCATATAATCGTGTGACTACTGGAATTTATTAATATTATGGAATTGCAATAACAATTCGTTTTAATGATTTGTGCCAAATTTTTCCAGAACGAGTTTTAATTAATTCATTAAATATTTTTTGGTAGCAATATATATTTGTTTGTATTACAAATGAAAATCTTTGGTGGAAAATTTTATATTACTTAATTTTATTTGTGGCTTTATTTTAGACCCAAAACACTACAAAAAGTGAAGAAACACATGTTTCAAACAAAGTAGGTGTGGAGCCAATTCGAATAAGGCCTCCTTATTTTTATTTAGCTTCTTACAACTGTTCCCGAATCTGAAGGAAATTCTGTGATTAGCTCATAATTATAATTCCTACTACTAAAATATATTTTAATTTAAGTGACATTGTTAATAATTAATAAGGTCAAGTACAAGAAACTATTTTTGTTTGTTTTTATCTTGCAAAATTAAAGTGCAAATATTTTGAGTTATTTCGTAACATTATTCTTGTTTGAATAATTACAGGGTGAACGCCCTTGATACCGCAGCTGGATACTGCAGTGTTGTGACTGGCGTCGGCACTACCATATTAGCTTTGTGTGGGATTATAAGTCCGGCTCTGACTGGATACCTCACACAAAACCAGGTATTTTTTGTAATTGCGCTAATTATTAGAAAAATGACCGACATAACGCTGACAGGAATTCCTGGTAGGTTGATATAAGTGAGGCTGCAGCAATACTGTGAAGTAAACACTTGCCACCGACCACTTGAGTTAGGTGTCACAATACTACCCATTACACCACATAAAAGGCACTTGGAATGACGAAGTTTTCAAGAATATTCTTCACACTTATTGCACAGGTATCACATGTATTTACTGCTGCGTTTTTTCACGTACACATATCTATGCACTTTGCGTTAACTTTATACTATTATAACTATTATTCTAGTACATGCTCTTCGGAAACACACCTGAAATATTTCAGGAGGCGATTCTTTGTCTAAAATCAGGTAGACCAATGCATTTATAGTTATAGACTACCCCATATCTTAAGGAGGCCGTACGCACTTGTAAATCCAGTTCAGAAGTAGTTTGTTCATAAATAACGGAAATTGCATTGAATTCAACTACAAATCTCTGGATAACGTTTAGTGAAAAGTCGATCTATTCAACAATTGCATGGGCCACGGTGGCAGAGCATTTAAACTTCTCGCCTTCCAACAAGGCTAACTGGGTTCAATCTTCGGCCAGTTCACTCCAAATTCTTGCTGGTGGGTAACGTCTCAAACGATGCAGCTGGTAGGCTGGTTTTCTCGGAGATCTCCCGTTGTCCCACCCTTTCATTCCAGCACCGCTTGACCTCCATCGCCTCTAGAACTCACTTTTAAGAGCCGGCCAAATTCCTTTTCTCGTTAAGGCCTTCCGCCTTCATAAAAATAATAGGGGACAGGAACACCCGGCGTTCTCTTTTAAAAGCACGCCTGGCACGAGGGCAACACTAAACACTCTCGGAACTAAATAAATCACTTAAGAGATATAGTACATTGATATTGACAATCGCAGTTACATGTAGTTCAGGTACCAGGGGCGTGACTCGATCTAGAAGAGCATCGGCTCAGAAGTTATCCGTTGTACAGAAGTTTACATGTTTCATATCTCTTCAGTATGGACACAAAGCAGGGCTTGAACTCTCCAGTGGCGCTATGTATTATTAAACTAATTTTCTTAGCAGATTTCAGAACGCCTAGTGTCCAATGTCAGAGCACCTGTGTGGATAAGGGAACACATTTTTTTTTACTGCCAATCAGTGTTCGTGCGCTACAAAAGTCTCAGGGATAGTGGAATCGTCAATGTCATTAGGAATAATGCAAGGGTTGTGTTTATTTGCAGGCACCTGAATAGTTAAAACCATTGCCGTTTCACTCGAGGCTTGGTAAAGAGTTCTCTCAACCAGTGTTCCAGTACAGCCTTACTGATTAATTAATGTTTCCCGACTAAAGTATTTCAAGTTATGGATGTTCAGGTGGGTTGATGCAATTAAATTTCACTGTGTCACACAATCCAGAAACACGTAGCCTCCGAGATGGCAGGACCAATTAAATAGCTACTTTCTTAAAATGCTGCTATGGGTGAATTCCAATATATATATATATCATTACTAACCATTTAGCAACATTATATTAAAGGAGGTGGTTTTGATAAGGGAGCCATTGTAAAGTGATACACGATGTGGCATAACACCCTCCCTTATTTGATGGTCTGATAAAATAATTCGTTCCAAGTAAAGACAATTTATTCTGCTCATGAAAACCTACATACTACGAAGCTAGTGTTTCAATGGTTTCGAAAATTAAACCTTCTAAGTGGTGTCCCTCGCTGTAAGCGTACTGTTGAATGCATAATAAGAAGTATGGCATCACTCTTGCCAACATTTCTGGAAGTATACAGGCTATTACTTATCGCATTACATTCCGAAGGAGTGCAAGAGTCAGTGGTCAATGTTTATAAACCTCTGCCTTGATATACCCACAGAGAAAATTATTGTAATGGGTGAGATCTGGCTATCTCGCTGGCCAGAATATGGCGCCACGTAAAAAAATTAAGCGGCCTGGGTAAACTGTCTCAGCACTGCGAGCGATCGTCTTACCGTAAGGGCTTTCGTCCCATCTTGTTGAAACCGAACATTTTGTATTTACAATTTTCGGAATCTTGGTTAAATAAAATTTTGATTCATGTAGCACATTGTTCAGAGGTAACATTAAGAGTGACACTTCCCTCCTCAAAAAAGCAGGGGATGGTGTATCCCTCCCTTCCCACCACGCAGTAAACCGTTACACTATCATAGTGTAGAGACATTTAATGAAGTTCCCAAGTGTTCTGCCCACTCCATTTACAAAATGTTGGTTTATTCACTCAACTGGATAAATTAAAATGCTATTGGTTACAAAATAAAACTACAGCGTCACGAGGAACGTTTTTCAGGCTATTTCTACAGNGGATAAATTAAAATGCTATTGGTTACAAAATAAAACTACAGCGTCACGAGGAACGTTTTTCAGGCTATTTCTACAGGTTTACATACATTTTTTCTATTCGTGTAGGGATGCCAGTCATCTGGAATGTATGATATCGTAAGTCCTGATGCAAAATGCGTTGCACAATTAGATAGAAGTCTGTGAGCGTACAGTTTGCGAGGCATGTAGAGAGGTTTCAGTCATGGTTTTTCAAACTTGTACCAAATAATGGAAGTGTGGTTTGTGTAAGAAGAGATTTACAGTGCTATGCTCATGAAACAGTTAGTATTTGTGGAGTTTGTCATTCTGCCTACGCTACTAAGCAGTATATACAAGAACAAGGGAAATACTGGCCAAATGTTTTTGTGTTTATTCATAGACACATGCCCATCACGTTACTTAGAGGCCATTCTACTTTTTCATATGAATAAGGGGTAAATGTTTAAGTTTAAATCTTTTTTTAATGCTTTCCCTTACGTCCTGTTTGGTATATGAGAATATCCAAAATGTTAAAATTGATAATGAATCAATTTCACACAGTTTTTCGTACGGCAGGGAATCAATTGTGGGGGAGGGAAGAAGTGAAGTTAATCATGAATGTGAGTGAGTCCCGATGATGTAAAGAAATGATTGATGTTGAATCCTTGAACCCCTTCTTTCCATATACTTCGGTTATTTGAATTGAATTGCGAACACTGCTAATGAAATGTCTTTCATTTTCAGACGGCGGAAGAGTGGCGTATAGTTTTCTACATTCATGCGGGAATTTGCATGNTAATGAAATGTCTTTCATTTTCAGACGGCGGAAGAGTGGCGTATAGTTTTCTACATTCATGCGGGAATTTGCATGTCAACAGCGGTTATCTATGGACTATTGGCAAGTGGAAAACTGCAACCTTGGGCTAATGAGAAAACTTCAACCGTCCATGAAGATAAGGCATATAACAAAGACAATCAATATGTTTAATAAACATAAACATTTGTAGTTTTCGCTTGATTCTACTGACATAAGTCTACGAAAAACGTATTTTACAAAATCAAAGAATGGAAAAAGTTGAGGATTTTCTCTTGTTATATTTTTGCATGAATATTATATATAGTGGAACTTACAAATATGCACACTTGTATCTGAAATAATCATTACCTTACTATTTATATATCTAAACCATGTTCTTTTCTTTAAGTATTAATAAGATCCCATTTTTCTTTAGAAAGAAATCCTTATGACCTTATCTCCTTGCCTATAAGTATGCGCCGTGCATCTTTCGCAACATTATTATTTTTAACGTTACATCAGTTTATATTAGAACCGTGTGTACTTAAACACGATTATTTAAATTTGTATTGTTTCGACATTGCACCAATCAGCTTTTAATTTTCTGTATCCAAGGAACTCTTTTTCGCCTTTTTTCCAAATGAAAGATAGGCTTATGAGATCACTTTCCTGGAAATGTGTCTGCATTGTTGTGTGTGTGAATGCATAGGTGACTGTGTTTAAAGCAGCCTGCGAGGACGAACGTATGAATTTCCGACGGTTCTGCGAGGACCTAGAACGTTGCGAGGATCTCGGCCATGTCCTCGGAACGAAATCTCGCTGTGTTGTAGTCTAAGGGACATATCTCGCCCAGTTGTCAAATTTTATGATTTTCTGAGCGAGTCCTCGTATCGACCTCAGAGATTCAAACGCTTAGTGCAGCTAAATTTCTCCAAGAATAGCCCTTCACGATTTTAGTTACAAATTGTGTGTATGCGGTAGGTCGTCTGCGTATGGATCGGGGACTTAAAAGCACACTTCCTATTTACACAATGACGTGAGTGCCTTCAGTTTCTGTGAGGACATCGCTTCTAACAAGTAATTTTAAATTTTGAATACATCTGTAAACACCGAGCAATACAATCATTATTTGTGTGTAAAAAAATATTATTAATAATGAGAAAAAAAATGTACATTTTTGTTTCTGTTTTTGTCTGTGTACGATTTCATAAATTGTTTTATTACTTTTCTTTATGAATTATTTTTTAACAAAATTGGCACTGTTTATAGACACCGACGTTAGTTTTATACATACATGAATTCGAGTGTGAAATATAGTATTTCTTGATATGGTAAGAGAGAAAGTTCATATATTACTAATGACCTAGTTTCTGATCAAGTATTGGATAATGCTGCGCTACAGTAAAGTTTCTCAAGGCATTTTCTGCTTTCCAAGACTGTTTGTGTCATGTCATCCTGTCATTTAATCATTCACATAAAAAACTTACTAAATTAATATGTTTTTAATGTCAGTAAACAATTACATAATAATAGTAATGCTACTTTCGAAAAAAAATTATTTTCTCAGACAAAATAATCTATTCTTATAAATGTATGAAACTCTCTGCTGTGAAAAGCTGTCATTTAATTTCTTGAAAGCCACTACACCTAAACATAAACATATATCACCATAACATTATTATGAACCAGAAGTTATTTTATATATAACTCTGAACAAAACATCTGGTTATAATGCACATTCACTACCTTGCAACTATAATTAGCAGACTTGGCTGTGTCTATAGAGAAAACCTCTGTGTATTCTAATAAGTCTGGTGCTGAGGTACTTTACTTGCCTCCCACCATGGCTCACTATGTGAGCATCATGGACTGACTACATCTGCCCGTTTGCCAGGACTTGTTTTGCAAATCCGAGGCCTAGAAGCGGGGCAGTGCCACGGACTAACCACGCACGCGTATCAGACGTTTCATTGCACTTACATCCAAAGCACTATACTGAAGTGCAGTCTTCCTTTAGGAATATCACCTCTGTCAGACTTTCACATTAGAATCTGCAATTCTGAGGAGTTATAATAATATCTATCGCTCTTTTCACGCCACTGTCCTACTTTTAAAAAACCCCTACCAAAAATGTACAGAAAATGTATTGTGAAAACACACGATTTAGCCATCTTCACTTAATCACAAGTAGTCATGAAACGGAAAGAGAACATTTAAACTAGCATTTGAATGGGAGCAATGTTGGAATGATATTCGTAAGCAGACTTTACTAAAATATGTAGCAGTTTTTGGACAAATAATTGATTTCTGGGAAAATTTGTTGTCATTTGGCAGCCTAGTTAGGCGACAGCCTTAAATTGCAAATAACAACCAATTTTGAAAACACTTCAACGATTACCACCTAACGGTTTTCAACGGAAGTACATCTGATTTTTCGAGCAAAGTGACTGGCATTTAGTGTTGCAAATACGTACTGTTTTAGAAGGTACAAACTCCCCTTGCTGATATGAAAGACTGCAGTTGAATAATTAAGTTAGAATACATGTAACCGAAATTGTGATAAATTTTTCCCCCTGAAATTAAGTAATCTGTTCTAACAAATATTATTAAAATCAACTGTGTAATATCAGGTAAACGCCTGATAGAGCACTTGTATAAAGTCAGGGTGTGGTGTGCAGAAACACCAATTTCCGAAGGAAAAGCGTAATGCAATAAAGCTGACAATACGATAGTGTGATGGATTAAGAAAATATGGGATATTTCGAGTTAGAAATATGTAATATCATAATTATATTTCACTTCAATGAACTAACAGAAAGCTATATAAAAATTATTAAAGTAAATAGAATAACATTAACAAAAATATCGGTTTACATACTGCACAGCGATTAATGATATTTCGCTGTTTCAAGAGGAATAAATAACGTAATACACAAACGCACTTATATAATAATAGTTAAGGATATTCTGTAAGCATAAAGACATAGTTCTAAGATATTTTTGCCATCGCTCGACAATACGTATTCTTTATTATTTCTGAGTTGTATACACAACTGATAATATTTTACTGGCAATTTTTTATACTCTGATGAATACTGGCGTAGCTAAACAATGTCGCACTCAAAAAAATGGAATATTAATAATTTCTTAATTCTCAACAAATGAGCATGTAAACTGCCCCTATAAAACCCATTATATCATGTGTTAAAACTGCAAGCTCAAATATTCCTGTTTCTTGGTCAAATAGATATGCAAACAAACAAAAATTCACGTTTTATAGGAACATGTAATGTAGCTGTCATCTCTTTATACCCTCTAAACCCGCCATTTTCGTCGATATGGTAATATGGTGCTGCGCGTTGGAGACAACGAAAATGAGAATAGTGGGAGGAGACATATTTACCACCGGGACTGGACCGGACTGGACTTGAGACAACTTGAGTCTGTTATGTAATTCCGTCAGCTTATTTCACAAGGAGGCGGCGCCACTGATACTTGACACGGCTGGACTTGACTAGAGTTGCTGACTTGACTCCGGTTGTCTTCGGCCTCGGACTTGAAACTAACTTGACTCAGGTTCCCCCACCCCTTTAATAATGCAGTTATTTCCATTAGTCGCTCAGGTATTTATTGGGTAATTACTGTATACTATAATTTTCCAAGGTCTGAAATATAAAACTTGTGCTTGAAAAGTCAAACACATTGCAATGTTAGCATAAATTTACATGCGTCAGAAAGATACAAAGTGACTGAAAACAGAAAATAAGCAGGACTTGTAAAGGACTTAATTTACCATGAACATATATTAGGGTTTCAAGTTTTACAATGTATGGGTTCAGGTTAAGAAGATTCTATCTGAAATTTTTAATTAATTCTAGGGTTTTATTGCCTTACTTCTTACTTACATTAAGCAGACTGTCAATTTATTATTGTTACAGGTGAGTAAACGTGAATTTGTAACTTTCTTACCGATATCAGCAGCAACAATATTTATTTTCAACATTTATGAAATGGAAGTGGCTTAATCGATAGTATTTTTTACAATGAAATTCTCCTTTTTTTTGTTGTCTTGGCTATAATTTTTCCTTTTTTACAAGTGGCATACTTTGTGAAAAACTGTTCGTCCTCTGGATCGGATTCGGAATGTGGCTGGAGTGGTGTAGTGGTCAGACAACTCGCCACCCATCTATGTGAAGCGGGCTCGATACACAAAGGTGTCAATCCCGGATTTTCACATATTAGGATCGTGCCGGACGAATTCACTCGTCAGCAGTTTTTCTGAAAACGTCTCAAGCCAAAAGGATTCATATGCCGTGCTTTCGTAGTCGCTACACATACTGAGTGTCGAAATCAAGCCAGCTGTTGCCCTTTTGCTCCATGCGATGTTTCTGTCCTCGCTGAGCTGACATTGTGCGACTTCATACTCACAAAGTTAAGAGCCATCCAAATATCTCCAATTCACTTGGATTAGAATCTTAAATCAAGGACCACTAGGAACATGTAATGGCCACTCGAGTGAGGCACAAATTAAACTCGTTAAGAAGAGACTCCGACCCGTTCATTGGCGGCTGTAGTATACTCTAACAATACTCAAATCCAGCCTAACACATTTTAGTCCAGTATATTCCGTTCCAGTTCAAGTTGCGTCATGCCTTGCATAATTAAGGCCTTATTTTACTTTGATGTTTTAATTAATCATCAGAAAGGGATTTATATAAGGACCGCTTAAATGTTAGTATTTGTGTTACAATATTCATATTTATCAAATTATAGAACCGAAATGTGAAAATTTGGGAATATTCGAGCCCAAGTTTCTATGTTTCTTATTAACTTTGCAAAATAAATCACAAGTCATATGATGTACGTCGTACGCACAACATATTAATTAACTATCGAGGATATTTAGCAATCAGTACTAGGGTACTGTTATCCTGGGGCAATTTAAAATGGTTTTTTATAATTCTGCCAACTCAGTTGTATTAGTTTAAAATAAACTAATAAATATTTATATTATTTTCTCTCGGACGCATAAAAAAGTGATGGCAAAAATAACAATACATATTTTAAATAATATTCTTGATGTCATTACCCGAGAACTGGTGGTTTATATCTAAGGAAATTAATTAATATATTGTGTATATGATTAAGATCACAAGACATCATTTTTTTATCTGGCAAAATTAATTAGGAGCAAAGAAACTTGAGCTCCAATATTCCGATATTTTAAAATAATGGCTACTACATTTTAAAAAATGTAATGTTTTGACTACAAATTTTTGCACTTATTTGGTCCTTAAACAACTGTCTTTAAGATATACTTTCATGGTATCACATTTCTCCTCTTGCTGGCAGTGTAAATAATTTAATTCTTAGTCAAATAACTCGATGTTTAATGTTAAATTAATTTCTTTCGTCAGATATATTACCTTTTTACGTATACGAGTCGACTGAAACCATACGCTTTTTGAAAATAGCAAAACACAAATTAAAACTCTCATATTAGTCCCTCTTTGTTTTCATATATTCCGTATAACATAATTCACAGTATTGCTAGACTGTACATAATTTAGAAGTTACTGCATGTATTGTGGATGTTTTCATTTCNTTCTTTCGTCAGATATATTACCTTTTTACGTATACGAGTCGACTGAAACCATACGCTTTTTGAAAATAGCAAAACATAAATTAAAATTCTCATATAAGTCCCTCTTTGTTTTCATATATTCCGTATAACATAATTCACAGTATTGCTAGACTGTACATAATTTAGAAGTTGCTGCATGTATTGTGGATGTTTTCATTCCCCTTTTTTTGGCCATGAACGTATACTTTAGCGATTCAGTGTTAAACAGCTAAATATAATATATTATTTACAGCCACGATGTAATCATTAATGCGTTCAATTTGTTTATGCATATATGTAATATACATCTAACATCATTATCCTTTTAATTTATTATATGGGTTTTGTTTCCGTGAATTTGGAAAATCCATCGTTTAAAAGTGATAAAAGGTTGACGTTAAAGTAATCGTTTTAATAATACTGATTCGGAAATATTTTCTATCGTATACAGGCACGTAATGTTTATTCTCACATTCTACGGAGTAATTCTTGGTATCGAAAATCATACGACTTGTATAAACATGAAGTTTCTGATACAACTGATGAGCCCACTTTCCTCAACATGGGTGTAATAAATTTTTAAACCAAATTTCTTAAAACCTGAGTTGTAGGAAGTACTTGACTTCTCTACCAAAGCAATAACTATAAAAGAAACCAGTAATTTATGCAACAGTAGTGAGACGAATAAAAATGCACACATGCCTTACCCGGAACTTGAAACTGGAAATGTCATATTATAAGCTATTGTGCAATACACAGCAGTATTGAAGTTGGATTCGGAGCATCAACTTCGGATTTAATCAGTCTAGTGTTCCGTATGGTAGGGTTTACTATCCTAAAATATTTTCAGGGCCTTTATTCTAAAAATAAGAAACTTAGCCAAATTAAACCTTTAGGTTTACATGGCCTAAGCGCTACTTGTGGGAATAATTTAATGGATAGTGGTTGTTTGGTCCCTGAGCTATGATTTAATAAACTCTATTATTTTATTTGATGTTAAAGTACAAAATTGGCAAAAAAAAAAAAGATGCTCTTACGATGCTTCTGATATATACTCTCTACAAACCAATTTTGGTTGAAATTGTTTAAATAGTTTAATATATATGTCATACAATCTTTAATTAATTATGAGGCTGCCATTTTGAAGATAGTTGTCTGAACTATTTAAATCATAAAAAGTTAGCATGGTATTCTGTAACTTTTATGCTGTTCACAATTTGGAACAAAGTTGTTTGAAATGTTCCAGTGTATCATTTGGTAGGAATCGATTCAAAGGTGCTCGAGACATGGCATAAAACCTCCATAATTTTCATGTCGCGATCTTCATACATTGAGTTCAAAAAGCAATGTGTTAGCAATTTCGATGATTGTATACTGCCGATATACAAAATTTAATGAAAACAGATTACATAGTTACGTATATATCTAGCAAAAATTATATTATAGCGGCCATTCTGAAAATAATGGTGTCCTACTTAAAAATATATATATATTTATTAATAAAATTTTCGCCCAATTTTGTAAGAAAAGATTGATTGTTTCCCGAGACACGATATATTATTTTTATTGGTAGGGATATCATGCAAAATAGCAGACAAAAATGCTCCATATAGATAGAGTTGATAGTTGTGATGTAAACTGCCTGCGCACAAAGTTAAGATGGAATTGATTAAATTATTTCGACGATATAGCATTCTAAGCTTTAATGGCTACATTACCACCTATTTAATAATTTGCATTTTAAATGCTTAAAAAAAGGTCATTACAACAACTGCATCAGTACTTCTTTAATACCAAATTTGGTAGGAGTCGGTTACTTATTTACCGAGTTATGAAATAATAACTTTATTAATTCGCATGGCACTTAGTTCCGAAATAGCAAACAAACATTCATTAGTTGATGGTATACGTATATAATGCTTGCAATATGTACTTTTAGTACACGAAATTTCGTCGAAATTTGTTAAATGGTATGGCAGGTATAAAATATAAACTTATAATATTTTATGTCTGCAATTTTGATAATTAAACCCAAATCAAGTTCAATTAGCTACATTTAGATGACGTGCCATAGTTAACTTGCATGTTAAATAAGGTGATTATTGGTTGAATAGATGTCGATATATAATGAAAAATATTTATTTTTAAAAACTGCTGCTAACTTACAAAATGGCTTACTAATAATATCCACCTCATAATTAAACGTGTAAATAATGATCTGACAGCGTACAACATTTTTGATTAAATAGGTTGAATGGTTCTCAGTAAATGACATCACCCAAAATATTTCATTGCTAGCCATTTTAAAAGCAAATGCCCGACATGGTCGGAAACCATAAAAGTCAGGTTTGCTTACTAAGTGTTATATGAGTAACAAGTGTGGTGATATTCGGTTAAAGCGTTAAAAAATGAATGGGTGTGAGTCGGCAGGACTGACAAGGCAGGAATCACTCGGCAGGAGTCAGTCGGCCGCAGTCACTTGGCAGGAGCCACTCGGCAGGAGTCAATCTGCAGGAGTCAGTCTGCAGGAATATTGTATGAATTCTTGTATTATTGAAGATGATGCAAGCCACTGACGATCTAATTTCGAATATGTCATGTACGAATCCGTGCATACCTTCAACAACTGCCCAAAAATTACATGAATAAAGTCTTTTAATGCGACAAGTCCTTCGTTGAAAGTTGCAATGCTCGGTGAATTGAGAAGAGTGACTGTTTGAAAAACGTTTCGTGGCTTTATTAGCTGCTAAAATCATTCCAGATAGTTCAGTCGACATTAAAACTTAAATAAACATATCAAGGCTTATAAATATGGTTTTTATAGCTCGCCGAGACACAGCATGTGAGGACTTCATTCTGACATTTTAATACACAACCTAAAATGTTCGCAGACGACGAGGGAACCCGCTTGATGAATTTCTATGGTAATGGTGACATGCAGTTTATAAAAGGTGATAAGATAAACGAACGTATTAAGAACAGTGAGGTTCGTCTTTTGAGACCCAGCAAGTGATGTCAATACCCCTTGCTGCATCGATGCATACTGTTTGCACAGACGATTATGACGAGTCAGTAAATTCTAAAAATTGTATGATAGCCCTTAGAAGCATGATAGAGTCGATGTACGTGGAATGGAAAATTGCATTAAGTTCGCGTGAAATCAACGGATAACCATCTAAATGGCTGTTGGCTGTACATATGGTTGACCATGTGACTCCTTTAAAAAGTAAATCTAATATTGAGGATGGAACAGGAGGTGAGGACGTTCATGAATACAGCATTGATGATGACAGTGATGGCAGTGT
Source organism: Clitarchus hookeri (assembly GCA_002778355.1). Taxonomy (NCBI): domain Eukaryota; kingdom Metazoa; phylum Arthropoda; class Insecta; order Phasmatodea; family Phasmatidae; genus Clitarchus; species Clitarchus hookeri. Next base: position 89,566 of record NQII01002355.1, read on the forward strand.
TGAACTATCTGCTTAGAAGTATGATGATTTTGTTAATCATCCCACACATTTTGCCAACGAATTATCTTCGACAAGTTGTGTGAAGAAGACTATGGAGTCAAGAATGCTACTTACATATTTCAAGTAAGACCATAATGAATTTGTTGATAGACTTAGACATTTGATTGACCTGCAAAAATAAGGCAATTTCAAGCATTGTTTTGATACCTTCAATCATCGACGAACTGTAGAATAGGCGATTTTATAAGATTAGGCTTTTGGTTACTATCCATGATCTTCAAACGTATGCAAAATGTAAAAATTAATTATAAAAAATTATTACAAGTATGGAACATATATAATATATAAATGAAATAAATGTATTTATACATACTAATATGTGTTTATTTTCTTATATAGTCTATTCTGCTTCCCTAAAAGTTTGCGAGAGTCTGTTTCAAAATAAATATATGTGAGCATGTGTCAGGAGGAGGCCTATGGTTTTTTTCTTTTAACGCATTGTCGTTAAAACTGCTGGCTTTTATAAAATAAATACATACAATAAAATATATATTTATATAAAAATAACACAAAAAAAATTTATATTTACATACTTTGCAGGTGTGGACCTCGTCGTTATTCAGTACAGGTCGATAGCAAGTGGCATTATCGAGAAATTAGTGCCACCTAGGCAATGGAAATTGAATACTTTATTGAGGGTGCCAATAGCGCCTCCTAAATGTTAAAAATATTAACAAATATGGCTGCCACCTGGTGGCTTAGACAAACGAAATCCCAGATGGCGGACATGGAATGATAGAGCATGGGTCATTTGGAAAGAAGTTGATGATGATATGGAGGTACTAATAAACTCTAATTTGAATGTCATTTAATAAAAAATAATGGATAATATCCAAAATAGTTGACAATGAAATACTTAGCATTAAGAAATCGTGTCTAAGAAAAAGTGGAATCCAAGATGGTCTGTCAAGCATAGGCGAGAGAGAACGACATCTCGCCTGTAGTCTAAATCGAGAAATCTGCTCATCCTGAGGTCAATCAGTAACTTATAAATTAATGCAACATAGGTGTTGTAAATGTAAAGAAATAAGAAACGAAAATAAGTTAATATGTCGGTGGAGTACATTCAACAGTATGAGCAATGGTGAGGGGTTTGAATAGGGCAATATTAATACAATGTGGTTGACTGGAGGAGCATCATTCGTCTGTTGAATGTGGTTCTGACGATACCTGTGGAAACAAAAATTTTTCAGAAATGTTTATTTATCCTTTATTATAATTTTAAAATGATTTTTTGGAGGTTTTAAATTTTTTTTTGTAAATTTTTTTAAAGATTTTTGCGATTTTATGGTTTTATGATTAAGGGTAAAGTGTTAAGTGTCAAAGTTATGTTCAAAGTTACCTGATTTCAATTTGGTGTTTTGGGAGGACATAAAGTGGTGGCTGGTCGGCTCCAGTCTTTGCCCCCTCTGAGACAAACATTCTAATGTTTAGTTCTTTATACAATTTGCAAATTATTTTTTAAATACATATTTTAATTTTTATTAACCATTTATAATAATTAAAAAATTTTTTTTTTGTTTTATTGAGTTTTTTTGGTAGAATTTTGCAATATTTTTGGTTTATTATCATTTAATGTCGTTAGCATGGGTCCAAAATCACTTGGGTCTGATATGTTGGTCTGTTGACATCATAAAATGGGGGCTCGTTAGCTCTAGTAACCCGACCCCCTCTAAAAACACACATAAAAAATTTTATTTTATGGCTTTTTAAATAAATTGTTTTATTTATTGTTTAATTCAATTGAAATAACTTTTAATAATTTTTGGTGTTTAATTTTTTGGGATTTTCAGGTCAAACGTAACCAGGTCAAGGTCGATGGTCAAGGTCACAAACATTCAACATGGTTGCAAGTGGGCCGCCCTGCGACCTAAATGACAGAGCCTGATTAGCTCCGGTGTTCCGCGCAACCCATGCTATTGTGCCAAACTTCCCAATTAATTCTACTCAAGTAAATTCCTACACGAAATTTCATGCTGGCTAAATAAGGTGATCAGTAGATTAATTAAAAACAAGATTTTCATTGTATATAACTAACTTTTCAGATTTTAAATATCTGCTCAATATATAGAAGTGAGCAAAGATATGTATTTAAATTAGCCTATACATATTTCAGTAATAGATTATTTTATTTTATTGGGCTCCCCTTCTGCATTGCGAATGGATTTCTATTTCAACTAAAAATTATCTGCATTGTTATGTTAACCAGAGAAAGAAGCGAATCTAGTTGACTCTACAAACACTCAAACGCATACTTTAGATAGAGAGTAATTTCAATTCAATAAATTTAAATATATAATACGTACAATGGTCGGCCAAGGAAAAAAAAGCATTTTATTTAAGACGTTGTTAGTTGTATAAACTTCATCATCCGGACTGCTTATTCGTGATATTAAGAAAAGAGTCTTATATTCATCCATTACATTTGGAGACCGGCAAATAACTCATGGAAAGATTTTAATATACGAGGTGTGACAAATTTGGGTGCAGATCGTAACACTATCATCGAGACGAACAACAATCGAGGGCTTAGGGATGTAATAAAGTGGTACTCTTACTACAACATGAAATTCGCTATTCGATCATCCATTATAGGTAGGCTATTACCTTTGTCTCACACTCGTGGACATGGCATAGGACACCATCCTGCATGACGTCACTCACTCACCCTGGCAGTCGGCCTCCAATTCCAAGCGCCATTTTGTGTCGAAGGAATGTGTCACTCCTGAGATGAGTTAAACATCACACTGCCGATCGGCTTGTAACTATATATATTGATGCATGACGTATAAGGAGTATTAGAGTGGCTCTGTCACATAAACCAACCCCCCCTTTTTATACAAGTGTAGAGAGACACGAGTCGGTCGTAAACACAGCAGAGAAAGGTCAAGCAGAGGTAGAAACACGCTTCCAAGCCGCACACGTCTAGCTGATGCGTAGCCCTTCAACCCACAGCCCACCTCCTCCCCTCCCCTTGGCAAGCCTGTGAGATTTGTTGACCACTGGAAAATCACAAGATAGTCAGGTGCATTTTGCCCGAACTCACAAATCACGCACTGAGAAGCAGCTGACAAGCTGGAAAGGGTGTCACCCTTCTCCCCAATCTTCAGGAACAATGGCACATTTTTAAATGCATTGTTCTGTTCCCTACCACCTCCCCCCTTCCCGCAATAAGGCGACACATGTCGGAATTTAGGGAGGGAAGCTAGACAGCATATAAGCCTCTTTGCTGGAAGGGTGGGGCTCAGTTGATCGATTCAGTCAGAAGAGTACGTCAGATCAGACAGTGGAATATCGCCACACAGAGAGAGCAGCCACGTCAGTGCGGCCGGGGGTCATCGAACCCCCGGCGACAACAGTACCTCAGTACATGAGTATGTCAGTAGGACAGTTAGTGAGCAGGTCATTATCAACGAGCTGAGAGAATAGTTACGTCAAGAAATTGTGAGAGGACTTCTGAACGAACCCAGAGCACCGAAGTCCAGGGGAGATGGCACCAAACCCGGGCCTTTTCCAAGGCCGCCCACATCGCCGGATCTCCTACACAGCCGACAAAATTCCAGCAGAGTTTAGCATCAAGTCGCCGCCCAGAGAAGACCCCCTCCACCCCGAAGTCGCTCACAGTTAACTCGAGTAAGCCAAAATAGAGTACCACACCTCGGAAATGATTCTGTATGTTGTTTTTGTTTAAACTCGAGACAAAATATCACTCCTTTAAAGTGAAACACCAAAAGACTACCTTATTGAAATACCCTCAACCTTCAAGGCATCTTACAGTCTTTGCCTGGAGGAATTAACTCCGACCCTATGAACCATCCTATATTTCACAGGTGTGGAATAGCGTCAAGTTAAATTGGCGCACAACAGTGGGGCGTCAAGTTAAATTGGCGTCCTGACGTGGGGAGTAGCATCTTTATATATATATATGTGTGTGTGTGTTTACATATATATTATGTCCAACAATTTTTCTTTTTTTTGGTAAGTCAAAAATCAACACATGTTATAACTAATATATGATCGTGGGCATTACATAATATCTTCATATATCACCACAATGTTTAAATTAATTGCCCAAAATGGGAGAATTGAGAAGCTTTGGAAATATCACAAAGTGCGTGATTAACCTGAATATAAAACCAGAACAAGATTTTAATACTGAACACTTTTCGATGACATATTTTCTGTTGTCCAGATGTTAGACCTGTGGAGACTACCACATGGTGGTATAGTTAAAAAAAAAGTAATTTTTAAATAATATAATATGACAGTTTTGTCGCTTCACTGTGTTCATGAAGTTTTCGTCAATATCTGAGAAGTCATACGGGATTATGGGGAGAATATAACTGCTGGCTTTCAACTATGTTTTCATTATTTCACTAAAACCAGTGAGAATTAAATTAAAGCTCACTGCATGATTCAAAACGTATTTGGGGATTACCTTACATACGTTTTGTTAAATATAACATAATATTATTACTTAAATGTACAGTAAGTATAAAAACCATAATTTTTGATAGCGATTTTTTTTGCGTCATTTGTTTCTATGATACATACTTACTACAAAATTTTCTTTTGACTTAAAACATATTAATGTGGCTTTGAGCTACGTTGTTAAATCGATAAAAAATGTAATCACAATTATGAGACAGGAACAGAAAACCTATTAACAGAAGTTTGGAACATTTAACACTAGTTTTCGAGAACATATGCATTTCTGTTAAATCTGCCTTTGTATCACTGCTTATTAAAAACGACCTTAATAAATTTTTGCCAATAATAAACCAGCAAGATAGCCAAGCACCAATTATCCTGCTACCTGCAGAATAGCAAAACTGAAAAAGTGGGACAATAGTCAATAAACAATTATCTGACACTCGCTTGCATTTAGGTCTGTGATCTCTAGCACAAAAATCATCGAATCTGCAAATCTTTCCTGCTCCTGTCTCTAAACGATGGTGCAAAAGAAACAAAGACTGAAGCAAAAAATTATCAGCTCCGTGCTACTGGCCACATGATGCAGGTTGAAACTTTTGCCACAGTTACAGGTCGCCAGAGATCATGTTAGTACATAGAGGGAGTTCTGACCGATTTTACTAAGTCTGTGTAGATGTCATTATGCTTTGGCTGGTAGAAAGGTAGGTAGATTGGTTGAGCTTGACGTCTCATCAATGCGTGATCCTTTAGTGATAAGGAAAGTTACTCAGACAGTTGGAAATTGAGAGATAATTGGATGTGGTATATTTTTTAAAGAACCAACCGGACATTCCCTTGGAGTGACTACGGGAAACAATATTATTGTATTGATAATATGACAGCTGGAACAGGACTGCAGGGTTCGAAGGATCAGATGGGAATGGCATCAGGTAGAGGACCAGAGGGCAAGCCACCATATTGGATGACCTAGATCTTTGACTTTGACCTACATTTGCAAATTTGGATGACATGTGACCGTTACCGTTTTCCTTGACCTCAAATGTCCCGTTTTTCCAGGAAAACACGCAACAATGTCCCTCAAAATATCGCACATTTCCAACTAAATCAGCAAAAATTAATGCAAAATGTTTCGTAACCCATATTTTCATGAATCACTTAGTATAAAAATAACATAACATTGTTTCCAGAATTTTTGGCTTCATGCTGTGTCATTCAACCTTAATAATTCATTGACTGTCAATCCATGCCACCAACTTGTTTCAAGAATTTTTCAGTTCATGCTGTCATTCCATGTTAACACAAACAGTCTTCTTTCAGGAATTTTTAGTTCAGTAGACTCTCATGCATATTCATGTTGCCACTCAACTTTGTTCCAAGCATATTCTATGACCTATGCGAAGTAAACCTATTATAAACACTCCCATGCTACGTTCACCAAGTACAGCATATATATATCCAATTCCCACAATTTTATAGGCAAAGTTAGCAATAGTTTCTGTACGGTTTAGTTGCAAAATTAATATCATAAGCATCACCTCTGATGTCGAACTGTTTGGTTAAGATAATAGTTCCTTAAGCTGTCTTATCAGCATAGTTAGCCATAATTTCCGAACTGTGTTAGCTGTACTTACCTAATTAATTTCATAAGCATCACCCCTGATGAGGAACATAGTGATATAGTCAAATATACTTTAAGCCTTCTTATTAGCAGAGTTGGATAACATGTCCCATGCACCGAAGCGATAGTAGCGAAATTCATAACTTGGGCATCACCATCGACGACGAAAGTGTCTGCTGGTTTGAGTATGCCCTAAGTCCACTTATAAACATAGTTACAGTTCATTTCCGAAGTGTTTAATGTATAGTGTTGAAATTCATATCATAGCCATCACTCATGATAACGAATAGGCCGGTAGTCAAGTATGTCGCACAGTTGGCCACCATTTCCTAACTGTAAAATATAGTCACCAAATTCATTGAAAACAATCAAAGTGGCAGGGCAATTAGGCAATAAGCCCTTTCATACGCGTAACTGAACACCATTTCCCGACTGAGCCACCAGGGTATGGGTTTCAGTACAGGTCTGAATTATGTATATATAAAAATAACCATTGTTTAAGAACGGGTTAAAAAATGGTATGTATAAAAAATAAATGTGGAAATGAATGTTTTCTAAAAATATTATAGTCATGAGGAGGGTATGTCTATTGGATAAATAATGTAATCTTGCGATATAATTGAAAGTATTATGACAATATGCGACTGATGACGCTATATGGAAAAAAATTGTTCTTAAAAGTTAACGATAGGAGTTCGAGTGGAACATGTCAGACAGTGATATTATGTTAACTTCTAATACAATTATTTTGACAAGGCACTTAAATTGTATCCTTAAAAAAAAAGGAGGTCGACTTTTATACTAACAGGCATAAAAGTGTCGAGCAACTCGTTTATAGAATGTTTTTTTTTATATTTATCTATGACGCAAATAAAAAAAAAAAGAATTTTATTTATAAGTGATCAAATTTTTTAATTATACGTTTTAAGACTTTAAAATTTTATAGAAAAATTATGTCGAGTAACTTGCCTGTGGATTCCTATTTACCAGATGGATTTGCAGTATATGATGCCGCAACAATAGATTAAAAAGCATAATTTTGTAAATACGTCGTGCATTTATAAATAAATATAAATTTTTTAAATTTAAATTAGCATATCGCGCAGCATGTAAACGCGTTCGTTGTTTTAAAGCGAAATCAAATTTTATGTCAGAGAACATGATTATGACTCAGTGACCTGTACCATATTGATTTTTATAAGCATAGAATTGTTAACATTAATATAACACGTGTTATGTATTTTCGGGCTCGTGTTTTCAAATCGAATGGTAATGTGACGCCATTATATTGTATTATTCACATCTATTTGATCACACATTGACTTAAGAAGACATAGGAATTGATCTTAGGTTATTTTAAGTATTTGCGTGACAAGCCCGAGTTACGAATAAAGAACAGTGGTTGTCTTACGTCAAAGCATGTTTTAAGAGCTTTCTGCCTTTTTTAGATAGCTACGACCTTCGATGTACAGTTGTACGTCATTCAACGACCGCTTGTGTTAGGCACATGGATATTGGAACGTATCTAACCAGTGTAAGTCTATCCGATATGAAAAATTGTTTACGACTGTATCCTTTTTTTATGAGCATAAATGGCCACCATTTTCCAACCCCCTAAGTTATAGTCACAAAATTCACATTTAAGGTTAAATACATAACCTAGATCAAAGCTTTATTTTCAAATTGTTCGAATACAATAATGGATACCAATATATTTATTAATATAAATTGTATATATTTTAACGTTTTAAAACTTAGAGACGAAATGTAATTTGTTGTATGTTTACAGGTATGTATTTTAAAGCGAATTCCACGGTAATATTAGAAACAGCAATTCTATGTTTTTATCCCTCGACGACATACTGGATTTAATAGGAATACCTATGACTGAAGTATCTCAATGTATGTCGGCAAGCAGTTAATTTGTAGACTCGTGTAGTTCCAAAAACTATTTCAACATGATTGAAAAAAAACTTCAATTAAAATGCAAACGTTCTAATCAATAGGTTTTTTTACAAACGTGCTAAGAAATGTGTCTGACGGCACTAAATACTATATTGTAAATTCTTAAACAATAATAGTAGTCTTAAACTCTTTTGTATAATGCAAAACTGATTTGATTCAGGCAGCCGGCATCCCGGTAAACCTCACAAGCACATACAAACACGCACACCGATATAAGAAGCAAAATTTAATACATATATATATATATATCGATCAATGAGTAATTTACGATAGTCTGGGTGGTTTTTTTTCTGAATGAAGAGTAAAATTTCAAATTGTACACATACATAAAGGTCAAATATGAAATAAAAAATATTTTTAAAATGGTTTGTCTTAGGTTGCATGGTTTTCTAGAAATTAGTTACAGAAGATACATAACTTTTTGTACATCAAAATAAAAGTCAGAATTGAATGAAAAAATTATTATTTTTCGGCTATATATAATACAAGACTGAAACATTTAATTTTGATAACAAATGTAAGTATTTAAATTATTTCTAAATATGTTTATGTATAAAGCTAAGTACATAAATTTTCTTATAAAAAATGCAATAATTCACATGCGTATCAATTATTTTAATTTGTTACGTTTCAGATAACGTATCCAGAGTTGATATATTACATGCAACGTACAATAAGACTTTTTTTTGAGAATAATGAGAATATATTTTATGAAATTATAAATACTCTTTCTATCGCCTGGGGCTTAAGTCCTCCAATTATCATATTCTATCTTATAGACGTAGATGTGTATTGGTGCTTTTTAAGTAAGCCCTTCAACTACTTTATTTCCATACTTGATTCTTTGAAACCAATTTCAACATAATGTCACCACCAATGTTTATGTACCCTTTTGGAAAAACAAGTTATGAATATATAAAAACTTATTTGGATTATGGTTTAAGGAACCTATAAACTAAATAATTTTGTATGGTAAACATAAAAATGTTTGCTAATTTTTAAAGTAAATACGAATTTTACATCACAACAGCTAATTACACATAATTTATAATAAACAAAAACTTGGACACTCATGCTTATCGTATAATATACTTAGATATGTTTTTTAAGGTTACTTTGAACATTATAGCACTACAGCTGACTAGGGTTAGTCTTATAAATAATAATTACACATTAAATTGAATTTTTTTCAAACATGTAAATGTAAGTATATAAATTAAATATATGGTGTGACTTATGCACAATCACGTATATTGAAGGTGTACACGAATATGAAGATGGAATGTGTGTGTACGTGCTTAAGGTTTAGGACAAGCCAGAGCATATGGCAGTGAGGTACAGGGTTGATTACATGTCATAATAAAATATGTTAAAATTCCACAGTCAGATTAAGTACCGAACAATGAACACATGAAGAAACCTGTACACTACTGACCAGTTCTGAACCATCTTAACATCCCGCCATGAGCGAGGACCATTTGATTTTCGCAGGCATGACTGGATTCAGCGGATTTCTTGTTTACTATCCAGCGTAATAACTTCCATAGAGATATTGTGGAATCATGAACACTCGTTATTCGATCATGTTTTGAAATACATTGAATCGTCTAAGGCAAAGGTGTGATATTATTGTTTGGAAAGTAATTATGAACAGAATATGCAAGCAGCTTGATTCAATAATAAAGGAAAGTTGTCGCCTTACCTCAAATAATATTAAATGCATAGTATGGTCATGTTAATTGTACCAACTTGGCATATTTGATCGTCTTTCAGCAACTGTTGTAGTTAGATAAATGTTTAACGTATACAGTATCTGATTAATACGAAGCCCAACCAGTGTCACTATTATACAATTAGCCCTTTTATAAGCATAGTTACCGTACTTCAGGCACTTATTGGGACGTAACGATAAAATTTACACTATAGTCAACCCTGAATGCCTAAAACAATGCAACAATTCACTATACTTTAATAATTTTATTATCATTATTGCAAGCTTTTTCGAAGCATTTATGTAAGGGGCACATGTTTTCAGGACAGATTCGTTAATGTCTTCACAAATTATGTTAGACACAGTACTGAACTTTAAAGTCTTTGGAAGGTATTGATATTGTTTTCATATTTAACTACATTTAACTTTTAAATGTAATCCTCCTCCCAGAATGTAACAAAATTCATTATAGAATACTGTATAACATATTTTGACAATTCGGTTCAATACTTCATTTAAAAATACGACAAATACGTAATAATCAATTTACATGCGATGGTTAGCATGTAAGTAGCAATTTTACAGAGTATAGAAATAATTGTTAGTTTAATTGCATTGGTAAACTCACAATTAAAAAGCGTACATCATGTTCAGGATTTTTTATTTAAAAAAATGTGATCGAATGATTTTAAAAAAACTCTTACTTTACTACAGCTTATCATAAGAAAAGGCCTTGCAAAACTACGCAACTTTTCGTTTGGGTATGCCATTATTTAAAAAAAATAATTTTTGAGTTGAGGATATAATCTCTTTAATGCTGCATTACAAAGTGCTGCTAACAACCACTTCCCCCCCTCCTTCACAATTACAAATGACAGTCTTGAAAATAGTGCATTTATGAACATAAGTGGTTTATGAATGAATACTCTGTACTGAGGCAAATAAAAAATCAGCTGAGCACCCGTTATAACTATAGGAATACACTATCTTTATTGGTCTGTCTGACCAAATTAATACGAGAGAAAAGGACAACTTAATATTGTGTTCGTGGAGACAATCTTCACTGAAATTAAAACCCTCATGTTCGTTACATCGAGTCCGCATACATTTATTAATTTCTTCTTATCTAGAGACGGTTTAGTTAAATAGTCAAAGAGCACTAAGAGATTATTCAAGCAGAAGTAGCAGAACATTTCAGCGCTCCTCAGCATAGGTGAAACAACTGGCTAATGGTAAGAAGGTCACTTCTAGAACGTTACTTTAACTCCCAGCACGATCAGAACACAATCGTTTGGCAATAGCGTCAATCAACAGCTATACAGTATATAAGTACACAGAAACTAAATGTGTTCGTTCTTTTAATATGAGGTAGCCCATTCGCCGATTGGCTTCCCAAAGATCTCTACTGGTCCATGTGCCCTATTGGCTACCACGTACTGCGAATGATTCCCTACTGACTGGGCTGCCACTTGCGGAGTAAGTTACCATTCGCTGGTTGGCGAACGGCGTACCGTCATGTAACTAGTCAGTGACGCCATTTTTCTGATGTACACAGGTGGCATTCGGTGTATAAGCAGTAATTTATTTATGTTTTATAATATAAATTCGTACCACCACATATTCAACAGAAATTCCTTCTCGCATCGAGAGGACATCGTGGAAATGATAAAATACTGTTTTAGAGATCAGAAAAATGTTTCGGCTTTCGTAATAAGTTTATCATGTCGTTGGAATTACTCACCGCTTTTATCAGGGTGAAGATTCAGAGGAGTGTCCAGCGGTAACCTATAAACGGGCAATTGTGTGTCGTCAAAAACATTTAAACGAACGAAACAAATGACGTTTAATTATCCTGATAAAGCTAATCCTAACTTTCAATAGAATTTGCAACATGTTGGAAAATAGCAGTTTATGCTGAAACGCTTTGCTTGCTGATTGTTGACAGGCCAAGCACGAACTGTTTCTAAGGGACGTGACGCAATGGCTGCCAATCACTGGACAAAATAAAATTAATATAGTTAGTAACTCGTAAATTAACATATAAATAAGACAACAGATTATACAGCCATTGTAAAATTTTTAATAACATTCTGTAATAAAAGATTTATTGAGCTTGATGCTAAAATTTATATAAATAGTTAATAAAATTTTACTTCAAAACATAGCATACCTTTACGAGTAAAAATTCGAAGCAAAGTGTCAGGCTACTGTGATTCCGCAAACTCTCTTTAAATGCAAAATAACGACGAAGCAGAAGGTTACTCGGATCTGCAGAACAGAAACTTTCATATTAGAGTGAGAGATATCAGCACGCCCTATCCTTTAATTAATGCAGCCGAGTCGTGTGGAGACAAAGATTAATGCAAGAGAAAAAGTACCTCTAGTTGCCACAGCATTATCACACGCCAAATTCCCCTCCTTTACGTGTTACTTATTTTGCCAGAAAATATGCGAAATATAAGCTAACGATTTTGGGCAGGCCTTTTTATGGGTTGACTTCCCTTCCCAACCTTCTTGTTTTCTCATAAACTATGTAAATATGGAAGCAGTAGGGAAATAGCAGGTAAATGTGAGGCAACCAAATCGGTAGATGTTACCAGCAGAGGTGCTTCTTCTCCCTTCTTCCTCGCATTTAGTAATATCAACTATTATTTACACAGCAAAATTGATTAAATATAATTTAAATTTATAAAAAAATAGTTTTTTGTAAATTACTATTGATTTATTGATATTATCAATGTTCTAATTAAAAAATAATCAACAAAGGATGTTTCAGAATATCGCAATTTCAATTTAGAAAGAATATGTTGACGCCGAGACATTGGCCGGCCAGGTACAGCGAGTAGGAGCAGCGCAGAGCACTCCGAGGCCATGCAGCTTGGTCTCACTCTGCGCTTTGCTGCGACAAGATGTTACACGTCGCCGGCGGAGATGGCGCACGCACGGACCCTCATCGCGTCCTGGGCACACAGTGTGGCGAGGTAGGAAATGCAAATCGCTGCCTTTCAAGAAGAAAAAAATATTAAATTATTTTACCTGAAAATACAAACTTACCCCTAGTCCATTCTCATTCTATGGGTATTTGATATAGTTCTCCCTCAGATTCCATTTCATTGCTTGTCCTGTACAAAAATTTGTTAACGGGAAGTATAAAGACTCCATTCAAAAAATTCACCATTTGTGCATCGAATTATGAATCATTACACATACGAAAAAAATGGCATGTTCTAAAGGATCAGTACTGTAACTATATTCACTTTCTGTAAGCACCAATTTATATCATATATACATTGTTTATAACTTTATATAATACGATAATGCTCGTAACATCTGCCTAGGTATACAGTCATCTATATTATCAAAATTTATGTTGTGGAAACATAAGTCAACGCTTTCTCAAGCATAACAACTAAGACCAAGAAGGAAGGCTCCCTAATATGTGACATCTCTGAATAAAAATACCGTTCCAAGTTACGTTCAAGACGGTTATGGGTGTGATATGTTTTGTGAAGTAAACTTTATCTGTTTTGCTTTCACAAATACTGTAAATCCGGTTATAATTAACACTTTTCAAACATTCTGAAACGCAGTTCTATTTGCGGGTTTGAGAAATCAACACATGCATTTGGTTGTGCCGTGTTACATAATTTATCAGTAATGCATTAGCTTAATTGAACTGTTATATTTATTTTATTTATAAATAATGTAAATATGAGTGTTATAAATAAATAATTGCACAAATGATGGACGTTCTCCTGAGTTTTATTTTCATGAAACTATGACATTAACAGAGCCTCAGAAATTACTATATGCCGTCTTCTTAATGGCGTAAAATACACATTATATCCACGGACAGAAATTGGGAAGAATTTACGCATGAAGCTACACAAGATACGTGTGAAATAATATATAGCATGAACTACTACTACTCCAAGCCATAAAATTCAGCCCTAAACTCCTGCGTTTTGAATGTTGTTAGAACCATTACATATAAAGAAATAATCTTAAAATGAAATGTATGTTTTGGTCTACAAAACCTTTTTAAAGACTGCATTCGCATATATCTTTAAACGGCAGAAATCCTTCGCCAAAATCCTTGTACTGCTTGACTGTAAACGAAATGTCTGCATTACTACAGATAAACGTTATTTTATTGTTTTTGTGTGAATAATACCTTTAAATAATCATAGGAAACTTAAGGAGGGCTTTGAAATAGGCTTTAAATTCTAAGAAAGCAACTGTTGTTGTAACGTAATATTAACGGACAAATATGGGGATATATTTATATATCATGCATCACAAAATACGTGTTAAATAATAAAAATTATGTGTTGTTAACAATGAAAGTCTGGCTGAAATATTCCCGCGATGTGAATTTCGTTATAGTCCTGATGTATCCACAATACTGTCAGATTATTAAAAATAATTGATTAAATTTTATTATTTCTCGGGAACGGCTGAAATTTTTAGGGCGCAGACAATATATCTTATGTCGTATTGTCTCTATGGCATACAATATATTACTACTTTAAAATATAAACGGCATTTTATTTATGTGTGCAAGCGACAACTTCAGTTTGCTGCTACATAGGATAAACAATTTATTATAATTTATGTAATGTTTCATTACCTTTTTTTTACATTAAAAAAATTTTACATCTGCCTTAGGAAATGTCAAATAATGAACGCATATTTGTACAAAAAGTAAGTTTACGCTAATTATGGACTGTAATAAACCATGATAGCTGTGGGTAAACGATTTTCAAAGATGAAGAGTGAGTGATGAGATTTCCTGTGCTCGTAACATCGAGGTATTGAAAGCCAACGAGGGCGAAGCGAGGTGAGAATGGAGTAGCGCCGGAACACAGGGGCGTGGAAAAGGGGATATCCGCAAGAAATTATGATATTTTATTAAATAAGATAAAATTTTCCCTAATTATAAAATTATTAAAAAAAAAATTTGTTTCTTGAAATTTATCTTTGACACATACAAGATTAAGTAGATTTTAATATTGAATTATTAGTACGTATATGTTTATGTAAAGTGAAAGAATGTTTCAGACAATGATTTAAGTTCGTTGGTTTTTAGCAGTGTTGTCTGTTTAAAAGATTTTTTTTTTTAAGTTCCTAGAGTAATCAATCTTTTAGTTCGTATTGTGTTTCCCTTTCATCTGTCGTATCACCTAAGCTCCACATATTTGCATAAAAAAAGAGAGCAGGTTTCTTAGCCTTATTTTTATTTTTCATTATAAGGCTAAGAAAAAACCGTGTTTCAGTAATATCCACATCGGTGTCAGCGCAGACGGAAACTCTGTTGATTGCGTAAACTATTTAAGTAATTGATCGTAAGCATAGCATAAATTTAAGTACAAAGGAAACAGAAGAGTATTGGTTTAGTTGTTACGCCTACGCGTTTTACACGGAAATAAGCAAACAGATCAATTTTGACGGCACAAGGATTACTTGGTCTTGTAGAAGAACGCTTTTAATATGCACAAAATTAAATTATGCGGTAATTTCATTAAAGGTTTACCATGGTCTGATATGGCAATGATATGATAGTCAGTGCTTTGTTGCGTGGGCTGAATAAATATTATTTAAAAAGCTGAAAAAAAATCTCGTTCCTGTTCAGTTACTTATTGCGGGAATAATTATTATTTCTTTCTATTAAGTAAACTCAGCTACTAATATTTCAAGTAGATTCATGAGAAATATTTAACATAAGATTTTCCTGTTGTAGAAATGCCTTTATCTGAAGCTAATCTCCACAAAAAAAAATTACTCCCTTACACTTAAAAAAAGAATTACTATATAAGATATTTCAATGAATGCAGTTAGTCTGTGTTTGACTGGTGACTGGTTTAGGTTCCCAATCCATCGTGTTCCGTATTCAATTCCGGACCCGCAGCTTACCACGCAGAGAGGCGGAAATCATATAGAGGGCGTCGCAGAGGTAAAAAACTTTGTAATACACCAAAGTATATAATAACATGTACACAAACTGATACCACTAATGTTGTGTACGCATACTATGCATTTGTTGTCGCTCTGAACGAAAAAAAAAACATTTGATTAATTGGACTTTGTTTGTCTTGTATGTAAAAACAATTCCTACGAACGCGAAGCTAGTGTCAGCTGCTCTGCTGGCAGCGGACCTTAGCTGAACAATCCCAATCTGCTCACTAAGCTGCACATTACCCTTCCAACGCTCCCGTTACAATAGCCACCAGGAGAGGAGGTGAAGAGAGAGCATGAATAAAAAACGGGCCACTAGGAAGGCGTTGTTATGTGTCTGCTGAAAGAAGGGTAACATAGAATATAAGTCCACACGCTTTGAAAACAAAATGTTAAATGCTTGGAAACGAAAACAGTAGATCAGAAATAGTCCCCGGTAAACAGTGCTTACACAGCGTCTGTTGAATATATGCCACTGACTGACACAGTAATAAGATTTACCAACGGATTTCATATTACTCACCGCGTTCTCCTAACTTTTGTCTTATCTGCTGCAATAAAACCACCCCACGCCCCCCATTTTCGAAATCATGCTTTGAAAAATGTTACTGCGTCTATCTGCATGTATTTTAATGGCCTCGCTGACCAGTATGCACCCTCTAAATTTGGTGACGACGGAGAGAAAGTAGTTCCATGTCTTAATGCTAAATTAAAAGTATTTGGAAAAAAAACTTGATAATACTGACATTATTTGTCTTATTTTCCATATTTTTAATGCATACATGTATATGAATTACCAAATATGAAAGATATTTACTGTTTTTATAATTGCACAGTATTGTTTAACCGACGCATGAATAATGTGACCAGACCGATGTCGTTGTTGATTTTACATTTGGCGGGAGAATACGAAATGTGCATACAAGTGGATATCTAGCAGGGCTTCCATAATTGCTCACTTTTTCGAAAAAAATCCTCTAGGTAACTCTAATCCTAAATCACAAGACTTCGTACGGCCAATTATAGACGGAACACCACATGCTCGCAGCAACAATCTACTCGCCGCTAACCAAACACTGACACATGACAATCAACTAAGAATTGGCAAAACTCACCGAAGACTGGCGACTGTCAACTCACGTTTGTTTACTTCAAAGTAGCACTGCTGGTCGCTTATGACATGGCGTCACATGTAAACCAAACCTCGGAACCCCTAGTATAATATAATATTTTAATGAAATTTCTCCATGACGAATTACATAGCCCTATTAAATATGAACATGGTAAACCATGCTAAAGCCAAATAAATCCTTTTTATAGGTTTTAATACGCTCCCTTCGAAATACATAATTCTTAGTATTTACCTTAATTTGATGATGGCAACGAGATATTTTAAGTACATACTATGAATGGCAATCGTGAGGAGGACTATGAAGGCGAGGAAAACTGTAGGGTATAAAGTCGAAACAGGTTATGATGTTGCTTCAAAAATCATAGAATTACAGGGCTAACTCGTTCATATACTATCATCAATAAACATTAGTGAATAGAGCTCAAATATTACAATTTTTCATGCAAACTGTGACATGCTACATTATTAAAAATGTGAGTTAAAAATAACTCAGAGACTTGTTTATAACCCAGAATTACAGTTGTTAGCTTTTGTTTTTCCATACTTTGATCGCATCGTAGTTCATTATAGTGCGCTTTATACACATGACGCCATGTCATGCAAAAAATTAGGTTTCCTGACACATAAGAACATACTGATTGTTAAATATATACTAAACACTAACGACATAGGATGTAAACCAAAATATATAAAAATGCATAGCATTTAACAACTGAATACATGTAGAGGCTGGAAATGCAGATGGTGGAATTAAGTTTATAAACCTCATAAATTATGGTTATACATTCTTACAGTACGTATAGTTTTTTAAACCTTTTCCATGGTTCTGCGAAATAAAAAACTTGTTAAACACGATAAAAAAATTCATTAAAAATTTTTTAATTTTTTAACATTTTATATAATATTGTGTACTGCAACAAACCTTCTATGGTTGTGAAAAAGTTATGATGTTTGCTTTCCTTAAGTGTAAATAACTCTGTATCACAACACATACAAGTAGAGCTTATGAATTTGTGAAGTGTAAAGGCTTTCCGGAAAAAATTCTGAAAATTGGTAAATATGCATTTGTGCGATAATTGTGAGAATCGCAGTTTTTCCGAATAATGGAAAAACGATAACAGAAAATAATGTATATTGGCATTACTTTACTAAGTAATATGAATTTAATGACGACAAAACGTTATTCGTAGCGGATACCTGAAATATGAAAGGAATGGTATGAAGATCCGTGAATTAGTGGAGTAAATCATGTAACATTTTTGTAAATTACAATCCAATGGGTTTGCTTAACCATTTTACGTGCATAGAAGAAGATCATGTGAAACTGAATTTAAATGCTCAATACGTGAAAATAAATGGACATTTGGGTAGTTGTTTAGATACGCGGCTTTTCCGAAAAAAGTGTTTTTGAAAAACGTATGAATCATCTTTACTTATCACACTAAACGCGAATTATTTTAAATATTATTTAAATAATAACTTATGTTTTGATATTTTGAAACTGTTTGCTTGATCAGTAGAAGGGGCTTCGCGATATTTGCATAACGTACTACCAAACGCAATGGTGGGAAAGGCTGTAAATGTCAGGGAAATTGTGGGGTAAAATGCATGAAAATTATGTCAAACAAATGTTAAATGGGTGAATTTAAGAATGTTGAATCCTAGCAGGTGGGTGTTCCGACGCACCTATTCACACACTCCCCTTTTATTATTTTTTCATTTAATTACAATTTTTGGAAACGTTTGAGCACTTTGCGCTCGTTACCTACAGAAAAAACTGCAGGTGCCTTGATGAATGACTATTTTGGGGACTTACTACCTTGCTGGCTCCGGGATTATGGCCGGGTGATGTAATGTTATATGGACCTCCATTTTTGGAACTTTTGTTTAATTTTCCAAATATATTTCTTTTATCATTTGTGTGGTGGGTAAGAGTGGTGATTATTGGTTAGGGTGACATGAAGGAGGGTAGGATATTATATGTAACTAGACTTTTCGTAATTTTTTTCAATTTTTTTTGGTGATATTTAAAAATATTTTTTTTTTATATTTCGGGATGCAGTTTATTCAAAGTTTTGGGCACAGGGTCAAATTCTGGTATATAGCTTCAAGGTAAAAACCACCCATATTCTATATAGGGGCCGATTGATGTCACAACATGGTGGCTGGTCGACTGGAATGTCAGAGCAGTAAAGTCCTCCTCCCTCCCCAGTGTGCAGCATGTGCTCCTGGACATACATTTTTATACTACTGTATTTTATAATATTTGTAATTAACTTCGTGAAGGAACATTTTATGTGAAACATTTGTACTTCAGTAATATTTATTGAACCTTAAATGTTTCATGTAATTACACCGCAAGATGATGAGCAAAATAAATACACAAAACATGGCAAAATATGTAATCAAAAAATTCACAAATACCATAATCTTTGTTTAAAATTTCATAGTTTCTTTATGATGGCCTTCCGTGTATCGTGGACTTTAAAATGGCAGATTAGATGTTCATTAAATTCCCACGCACTTTTAAATTTTAACACTTGAAATGTAATGTATGAGAGGAAAAAATGTAAATTTGACTACAGGATAAGAATATTAGCATAACATCAGAGAAGTTAAAAATAAATCTATACAATTCTCAACGCAACACAAACCAAGGCAAATCCATTATTTCGTAGATATGAGAGGATTAAAGAGGTTTTGGTGGCTCGTAACATCGTTGTCTTAAGAACCGATGAGGGAGAAACGGGGTCAATATAGAGCGGCAACGGAATGCAAGTGCGGGGGAAATAAGAGATACCCGCCCGAGAAAACCTGCCGATCAGCGTTATTGTTTTGCACGATTGCAACGTACGAAAATACAGGTTTTAACCCACTGGGAAGCTGTTATTGCCACGGAGCTAGGAAACGCAATGCAGTTTATCGTTTTACTACGACGTGAAACAGTACTTTGCGTTAGTTCTGATTGCGCTCACTAGGTTATCGACCGTAATCCGTTATTTTCCAGAACTTTAACAAACTAGTCCTATTAAATTTTTTCTCGCTGTACACACAAATTATGAAAATTAAAAAAATATACCTGTAATTTATAACCAAATAAGCCTACACATTTTTTAAATTTTGTAGTAGAGTTCACAATACCAAAGAAGTAAATGAAAAACCTTATACACTGAAAAGCCAAAAAAACTAGTAGAGGCGTGCGTATGCAAATAACAGAGGTATGGAACCAATTAGAGTAACGCGATGCGGTCGGCAGTAAGATCGGTTACTACTGCTAAAATGGCAGGTTATCAAGATTTAAGTGTGTTTGAACGTTGTGTTATAGTTGGCGCACGAAAGATGGGACATAGCATCTCCGAGGTAGCGATAACATTTGGATGTCCACGTACGATCATTTCACGAGTGTACTGTGAATATCAGGAATCCGGTAAAACATCAAATCTTCGACATCGCTGCGACCGGAAAAAGATCGTGAAAGAACGGGACAAATGACGACTGACGAGAATCATTAAACGTGCCAGACATGCAACCCTTTCTTAAAATTGCGCAGATTTGATTTGTGGACTGCCCTACAGGATCCATGGTGTGAATTGCCTCCTGCATACCTTCCGACATTAATCGAGNGGGGGGGGGGGGTGGCTACACTATATTATGCAGGTGTACCAGTTTTTTTTTGCTCTTCAGTGTATGATGTATTATGAGTTTAAAATTACAGAGACCTTAATTAAATACTGTTTATGCTATGAAGTATTTTCTATGAAATAACCCTATAAGAGAGAATTATCTGTTAGATATGTTCCATTTTTTTTTTAGTAAAATCTACTTTTCCAAATGATGTAATGCCTAAAAACACCACATATTTTCTGTAGACTCCTAATTTTTACGTTAAAAATTATGTATAGACCAGGAAAATTGACGTTTATAAGCTACAGTTGTCAGTACACAAGAACAACGCATCTATGATTATACGCAAAATATGAAATTTCACATTTCAACACTTTGTGATCAATATCAATGTTTCATAATTATGCTCGATGTTTGTAATGTGTGTATTTTAATACTAATTCCCTTCTTCAAGCACGAGTTCTTCATTTCAGTGCCGTAGCAAATGCCTTTTGCTAAACTTTGAAGACAGAAACTCACCTCGATTTTATCCAAAAGAGAAATATTTAACCATCTAAGTTTTGCCAACTTTCGTCACAAAGAGTTTGTTGACGCAAAATGTAAAGCGATCATCCTAAGACGGACTGTCCATAATCTATAAAACGCTCTCTGAAATACGGTACAACACAAAGTTGCGTTCGATAGCAAGCAAGAGTCTATGAGTCATAATAAACTTGAAGGCGAGAACCAATATCATATTATAAGCTTCCAAAATGCAGCACCGAAGCTCCCTTCCAGCAACATGGTATTTGAGACACTTACGCCAACAACGAACTATATAATACATGGCAACACTTTGTCCGGTGTCTATCTGTGTACCCACGAGGAGAACAGACTTCAAGCTGCAGCTTGGTGTGACGTATGTCACTTCCCGACACGTTATTCAACCTATGCAAACGACACCATTCTGATATTCCATATATTGTAACTAACCGAAGACGAACTATTTGGACCTATTTTGCCAATCATTTATATTTATGGTAGCTTATCACAATTAATAAATGCCTTATTTAATCTTCAAAAATAGCTTCAGTTTAGTTGACAAAATTTCCCCTCGTCTAAATATAACAACGTAAAAATTCCCTAGTCCCTAGTATTAAATATAAAATCATAACAGGACGTACAGCTTGTTCCATGTAGTAGGATGTACCACCACATTGGAGCTTAATACATGTGCTGAGTCGGTCAGGGAGTTCGTCGTTCATTTATGCTCTCTCCTGTTAGCAGATATGGTCCTCGAAATACTGAGTAGTGTATCAGTTCAGAGATGACATCAGAGATAATACAACACATGTTTTATCGGGTAACAATCAGAGTACCATTCTAACAACGAGAATTTCTCCCCATGATGAAATTGTTACATATAAACGCATGTGCTCTGTGTTGACAAGCGTTTTCTTGTTGGAAAACGGCTCCAGGATGATTTCTCACGATGAGTAATACACAAAGAGGTGGGATATATCTGAGGCCCTGCTGTGGATCAGGAAATTATTGATTACTACCAGAATTGACACGAAGTCTTACTTCACCTTATCTTACACAATGTTGCAAGGAGAAAGTGTGATGCGAGTCTTCACAGCATTGGTAGAAAACGTCTTTCCTCTCGTCGTCACCGTACTTGTTTGTGACGGTAATTCATAGTAAGTCGCCGTGTAACTCCTCACTACGACACCAATGCACAACTCACCGCGTGTGAGCTTGTGTTAATAGCAGCCTATTCAAGGTAATGTGAAGACGAAGTCTAGCATATGCCAGTCACCTATACATAGCGCAGAATGAAACACCATGTTGTAGCGTGTCTAGTATCTCTGTCTGTATGACAGTATTACTGTGTTCGTATGGCACTAGCCGATTTAATATGCTTGTTGTATAAAATAGTGATCCTGTCTTGATGTGTTAGGTCTTGGTCAACCAGAACCTTCAGTAAGCTTGGGTGCCATTACTAATCCTCTGGTTATAGCGTTGTGAAATGTGACATCTGAATGCCCCGCATGCTTGGCTGGTGCACGATACATGCATCAGATCTCTTGCATTCAAATAATGTGGACTTTACCAACTATAAATGTATGTATTAGTACCATATACATCTTTAAGGCAAATCACTGTGGTCTGTTACCTTTCCTGTCTCCTATACATTGCTATCCTTATAACTAAGATCGAACCAAGGGCTCTGATTGCCACACTAAATGTTATAGGTCATTCCAACTCTAGCCATTTACTGAACCAGCAAAGATATGAACGTGTTTAAAATTGCGTCAAATTAAGGGAATTTTTTTCTGTGTGCTCAAATTTTAAGTTGGCTAATGTATGTATATATTTATTTGCAATTGATATATTAATTTGCAAAGCAGTTATGCTGTAAATTGTAAATTTTTCAGAGGTTTTTCCAACGCCTCAAAGTGCCCAATTTATTTGTAAAATTATGTGGTCAGTCTTATTTTATACACATGGAAAGATAAATTTTTTTTACTCTTACCTTACGATAGGATTTCTCGTAAAAACTTTTGGTAGCTAAAAATAAAATGAATTTACATCAGGGTAAAGTTTTTATTAAGACCGATTATAACACCTGCTTATGAATATACACTCCAAGATATTGAAATCAGTTTGCCACTTGCAAAGCCGTATGGCCTGTTCATCGTATAGCGATTCATCTTGGCCATGCAATCGTCGTTGTGACACGATGTTTGCAATTGGGGATAATTACATGTCGTTTGTCACACAGATTATGTACTAGTCCTACCAGAGGCACGACAGGTAGGGAATATCGTCATAAGCGCCGACTTGCAGTATCAAAACGTGGAAACATATCGAGAGAGATCCCGACGTGTGTGGGGTCTGAATTCTACTAGACGTTCTCAGCAAAAGGTATTCGTCTCCGTTTCAAATGAGGCTGGTATACGGGCAAGTCGTCCACTGCAATTGCTGGCATTTGAGCCCTCATAATCGTGCGGCACGCCATCAATGAAGCAAGGAACAACAATATTGGACAGAGGAATAGGTACCCACTGTGCTCTTCAATAAATCTCTCTTAAATCTCATTGCAGACTGTGGTCGCAGAAGGGTTTCGCGTCGCCGTGGGCAACGTAATGTCACTCGCTGATACGCGAACGCCATACGGCCCAGACACTGCGGGTTAAAGTATGGGGTGTCGCCAGTTATGACTCCTTGCCATATAATGTGCTTGCCGAAGACACAGAGACAGCTCAGCGAAGCCAATAAATTTATTACATCTCCATTTTCTGTAATTTATTCACAGCATGCCAAACGCTATCATGCCACAAGATAATGCGTGTTTGAATACGGATCGTATCCCCAAAAGGCTCCACGTGATGTCACCATTTCTTATACTGCCAAGTCCGCAGATTTTTCTCATATGAGACACCTATGGGATAAAGTGAAGCTATGTTTTCACTACCTTTACCATATGCTCAAGCTCTGGCCGATCTACGGTTGCGGTTGCAGGAAAGATGGTGGTATGGACCTCAGTACAGTATTCGCCACCTGTATTATAAATACATCCTCGCATCGTTGCCTGTATAGCCCCGAGAGGAGTCTTCCCTACCCCCCTAATCAAAGGCATGCTTCAAATTCTAAACAACATGCTCTAAATACTTGAATGACTAATCAAATGTGTACTGTACCATCCACTGTATCAGCGTGTAATGGGTTAATATAGTTTCATTCAGGTAAGAGGGTGTAATAATTTTCATGACCGGCAGTGTATTTCACAATGTCACTTGCCTCAGTTCCTGAGGTGTTACTTATAAGCCTCAGTTTGAGAGCGGTGCTCTCTGTCAAAGAATGTAGTAAAATGATACAGTTCTTTAAAGAGGAATAAAATACTCTCTATAGACAATGTCACTGCACCAAGATTTGTTAAGTTCAATTTGATGAATCATTCGTTCAAACCAGAAAACATATGTGCATATAGATATACAGACAGTTGCACTTTCGTAAGTTCCTCTTTCCAGATAACTGAGATAACAAATTTATAAAACAAGTTTTTTTCTGTATCCTGCACGAATACAGACTAAAAATTTTCAAATGTTCCATTTGCTTAAAGTTTACCTCTTTCTCTCTCTCTCTCTCTCTTTCAATATTAATCCATCTACATATCTACCTTCCTCTCCCTCTCTCTCTTTATATATTGATATGAGAATGTAAGCACGTAGGCATGGAAATGTGTGTGGGTATTTATTTAAGGCTCTGATTCGTACATGTATGCTTCGTAGTTTGAAGGACAACTCTTGTCGCAGACCAGCCTCCGAGCCAGACACGTACAGCAATTCGAGTGAAACAAGTGATTATTCTGTATATGTCGGATGTGCCAGTGACTTCACTCTCACAACTAAGGAACAGCACCAGCGTAAACCAGACAGTATTCAGTTTCAATTGAAGGCGCAGATATAGCCATAAGCTCGTAGTTTTAGCAGGTGGCAAGGACCACTTATTAAAGCATTGGTAAGTTATATGTTAAGAATTCTGTCTTACTATAAAGAATGCTAATGTATTTGATCAACAAATTTAAGTTGAAGTTTCGTTATGAAAAAGTTTATAATTTTTTATATATAATTTATTCTGTTATGTAACAAACTACATTTATTTCGATCTAACCCTACAGTTTGTGTATTATAAAATATTTTTACTAATACGATATTAAACATAAAATATCAGGGAAATTACTAACGATCCATAGTACTGAGACCACTTAAGAACTTTTCAGATTTATTAAATAAATTAACGGTAACCTCTAAGAATACAACAAATTTTATCCATTTAAATTAAATAAGACGCTTATGACGATGTTGTGTAAACAATTCTAGAGTAACCTTTTTTCTAGGAACAGATTTTTTCGGGAATAGTTTGTTTCTTTTTTTTTATTGAGTAGTTCGTACCTGCAATAATATGGCGATTTATTTGTGTTTAATGTGCCAACCATTTATGAACATATGTGTGTTAACCCAGATGGCTGTCATGCTTATTTGTAACTGTGAAATTTAATAAATAATACATATCTACTATGTTTGAAGTAGTGTTATATAACTATTCACTTTATTAGTAAGTAAATGGTTTTTTAAGCGCTTGTTTGGCAGAGATATTTACTAGCCCTAATTACGCTATCCTAATGGTTTATATAATTTCTTGTTTTCATGCCACATGCTTATGAATTATTGTAATGTTGATAAAATTTATTATAAATATTTGATCGGTAAATTTAGTTAATGCATATACTAACAAATTTTGTGTAACGGGATAAGGTGACCTGCTTAAATACACAGCAATACACTTCCTAAATACTAACTTAAACTTTCAGTTCAAAGCCACATATAATTAAAATAACTTTATTATAATCTTTATTTTTTTTCGTAGTAGACGTTACATAAATACAACTTCTATGAAATAATGGCAGTTTGTAGTGTAAACTTTGAAAATATTAATGTTAAAATTTATTTTAAAAACCTTTAATCTCATGAAGTAACAGTTAAAATTTATGATAAAAATTGTTTATGTAGAAAAATGCAAGAAATTAAAATTCTTCAAGTCTCATGAACTCGTGTAGTAAGCAGGAAACAGTTTATGTTTTAAAAAAGACCATAATTTTTACCTGGAAAATCGTGAACCTAAAACCGGAAACTCTAGANTTTGATCGGTAAATTTAGTTAATGCATATACTAACAAATTTTGTGTAACGGGATAAGGTGACCTGCTTAAATACAAAGCAATACACTTC
This sequence comes from Clitarchus hookeri, assembly GCA_002778355.1. Classification (NCBI taxonomy): domain Eukaryota; kingdom Metazoa; phylum Arthropoda; class Insecta; order Phasmatodea; family Phasmatidae; genus Clitarchus; species Clitarchus hookeri. Next base: position 115,838 of record NQII01002355.1, read on the forward strand.
CTAAATACTAACTTAAACTTTCAGTTCAAAGCCACATATAATTAAAAATAACTTTATTATAATCTTTATTTTTTTTCGTAGTAGACGTTACATACATACAACTTCTATGAAATAATGGCAGTTTGTAGTGTAAACTTTGAAAATATTAATGTTAAAATTTATTTTAAAAACCTTTAATCTCATGAAGTAACAGTTAAAATTTATGATAAAAATTGTTTATGTAGAAAAATGCAAGAAATTTAAATTCTTCAAGTCTCATGAACTCGTGTAGTTAGGAGGAAACAGTTTATGTTTTAAAAAAGACCATAATTTTTACCTGGAAAATCGTGAACCTAAAACCGGAAACTCTAGAAAAATCGGAAATTCGAAATAGATAATTTTAATAAAATTTTTACGAAAAAAATGTTTTTGGTATTTTAACTTGGATTGGTGACAATAACATTTTCTCTTTAACATTATTTTAATATTTACTAACATAATTTTTGCAGCGAAAATATATGAAGTCATTTTAAATCAAATTGTTTATATTTCACTTTTTTTTAAATTAAATCCAGGCATAGGGTCAAATTTTCGTAGTCCGTTACCATCGATAGCCATATTTGCATTGGTCTTCCCCTTAAAATTTCCACCACGAAAGCTTGACCTGTAATATCGTGTCAGATCTTCCACCAATTCAAACCTTTCGCCTTCGTTTTAACACCTCTTCACCCTCCAAGTCCCGAGCTAGGCACAACATTAGAGGTTTATATTCCATCCTCCCTCATGAAACTCCTTTATTCTACAAAATTATCTGTAGATACGAGAACAAGCATTGGTTTTTTAAATGGCTCCATAATTCAATTCTTTAAAACTTCAATGAACCTCGTCAAAAGCTATTTAATAATTTAGCAAAATCAATACTCTCATAAGATGAACACTAAGAACGACACAGAATATAAGATCTCTACTGTTCCTTTGTAGTAATATCAATACGGGTAAAGCGAGGGGTAGAACATTAATATTAGATGTTCAGAGTGGTGACCATTGGCAGCGATTCACAAGTTCAGTCGCCGTATGAATGACAAAACTGATTTATTCAGTGTTGCTTGCTGAAGGGAATTCTAAGAACGCACAATATATTCCTGCATATTATCTCGAGATGATGGAATATCTCGATGACCGGGCCATTGAATAAACCCTAAAGAAATATCCAAGAAACCGCGTAGGCCACTTAACATGTCCTCCACGACCAATCCCCCTACAAAGGACATTTTCGGTCCCGAACACGGCTTTTATAATGGATATTATCTGATGGGCATCCATCGTGTTGGTATTATAATATGATTATGTTCCTTATGTGTATCTCCTCCATATGTCCAGAAAAATGGTTTGTATGAAGTTGGCATACTTACAAACGTTTTGGTTACCATTTAGGAAATAAGGCCCTATAAACATACTGCCAACCATACCACACAAGACTTTAACTCTGACGCTGATGAGTCACCTGTCAAAGACATCGTGGTTCTCGACTGACCAGTGATGCATTTGGTCTGAGTTTGTGAACGACGATATATTGGTAGAAATCTATCAGTAGAGTGGCTTCGCCTCACTATAAGTACTCCAACCTTTATTAGAATGAACGACGAGTGAGCAGAGCAAGCTATTAATAATGATAATAACAAAACTGTGTGTTGGTTTCGTTACAACTCATTTGAACGTACTACACTGTATTGTGAAATTATACGAACACATTCATCTGCTTACTTATATTCCCCACGTTGTAAGAGTACATTCCCGTTACGACAAAATTCACCTTGGAGAGTACTGTATTCGACTGAACATGGATTACTAATTGAGTAGTCGTCATGTTATGTGTGCTCCTTGGTTTCCTCTAAGCGCACCGTCTGTGGAATGTGGTACGCAACTCTGTGTATCTTCACTGTTTACGTAACCTCTACATCAAATGCAGAGCGTCAACATCAATGTATTGTACCATTTAGTGCAATCGTGCCACAAGAGATCACATTACCGGTCTTCATGAACCCTTGTGTTTCCCAAGTTATGTTTTTTTTTTAAATGATGTGTTTATTAGACAGATAAAATGCAATACATTTTTGAATAGGTATTGACGAGCCTTATTGACGTTTTAACGAAAAGATACAGTCTGACAATAAAGAAACTGATTAAAGTGCTTGTATATCACTAACTATTATATCATGCGAAAGAGTGTGTTTGTTTGTCCTTTTATAACGTCACATCAGAGCAACGGATCAACGTGATTTTTTTGCAAAGAGTTAGGTGGAGGAATCGGGAAGTGACGTAGGCTACTTTTTATTCCGAGAAAATATCTCATTCCCTCGGAGAAATTTTTATCTGAAAATGAAAAATTACAAAAACTTAATAACAATGCAACGTTGGAAGTGAGCAACAGATAAACGTAACAATGAAACGTGGTAACCTAGTCACAGATCGACTTAATTTCTTGCACTGAAATGGTTGGAGGGCTGGAAGTTTATAATGGTTACTTTTTATCGCGAAAAATATCAATCTTTATCGGAGAAATAATAATTAACGTTTTTACCATATAATTACTCAATACATGTATACATAAAATTCAAGGTGTTGTTTTCACATACAGCATGTCATTCCTGCCTGTACTGTAAGATATATCAAACATTTTGTGAAAAAGCAATTTTTCGCTAGTCGGTTGACAGAACGCGGACGTGGAGAGCCGTTTTTGAGAGAAGGTTGTGAAGGGGGAGGGGGATTTTATTTAAATAAAAAACTAAATAATTCTGGAGTCCACGCGTGTGAAGCCACGGGCACAGCTATTCACTAATAAATAATTCTATTAAATTTACTTAACAGTGGCATTTGTTCCATCTTCCAACTTTAAATATAAAGTACTGTAATATTTCACCTTGATTAGAATACGCTGCTAATTTCGCTACAATTTATATGTAATTCATATCAGCTACGCACACACACTTACACAACCACAAAAACTCTTGATCAATTAAACCGAAAAATTTTATTTTGATAGCCGTTTATTATGAACCAATCTTCCTTACTGCAATTGAGAATACCTACGCTCCTAACATCAAAAATTGACAAATAGTGTGCCTATCTTATTAAATAAATCATTATTTACAATATTTGGTAGATACCGCTATATAGAAATGCCTGTGGAAACGTTTTAAAATATTGTTACCACTATCTGAATAATCTGTGATCCTGTAACAATTTTTATTTACTTATTTTCCAAACATTCGTTTGTCAATTTACTAGCAAACGAGAAATATCATACCGCTATATTCCGGGAATAGCGCTGCTTATAAATTATTATAATTTTACTTATTTACGTTCATAATACAAAATTATAAACTGACACAAATGCAGCGAGTTTTTATGTCTTAAACAAAATTATTAAATCATTGTTAAATTTAATATGTATGTTAAATATAATTTTATATATTTGAATATAAAAAAAAAATATTTAAAGAGCCATCTTTTCTTTCAGATTCTGGTAAAATGGCAAATATCTCCGAAAAATACAGTGATTCTAATCCGACAAGGAAGATTTACAAAGAGAGATGTAATTCTCATGCAGAGGGTGAAACTTTTATTGAAAGGTAAGTGCGGTGTCTGTAAGTTTCATTTACTAATGCCAATGCTTGATGTAGAACTAAATTTTAATACTTAAAATATTACACGCAACACCGATTTAAATCCTTTAACTTCGGAAACAAGTACTTCCCTTCACAACCCAGCAACGACACTCATCTGTCCACGTATTCTGTATATATGCTTAAGAAAGCAAGCACAAACTAAAACCTAACATTTTATATATCTCCAACTTTATTCAAAAAACTCTAAAAAAGGGGTCAAAACACTGATTCTTGCAATTTCGTCCTCCACGAAGCGTGTTAACTATTGAAAACACTAAACTATCCTTTCTGCCACGTGCCATTTTAATTTTTATTGTACACATTATAACAAAATTAGAAGTTATATGGATCAAAAACTATTTGTTTATTAGCAGTTAACAGTGCTCCATGAACAGTTAAGAAACACAATTGCTTAAGTTAAATTTTACAGCAAATTCTGTGAAAATTTAGAGATATTCAACATTATAAATTACGGGAAGTAACTAAGCAATGTTTTTCTCCTTCATGTTCATATTTCGACAAATCCGTCACACTTCGGTTGATATATAAAAGCTATCCACTTGACATGTTTCTGTCAATCACAATGTTTTTATCTTAATTTATTATGTAAGCTGCCTTCTGATAATATAAAAATTTGTGTACTTGCCACGTCAACAGTTTAAAATCATTGTTAGAAGGACCGAATCTTCCAACTCGTAAAATTTTTACATTAATTATATAATAATATTGCAGAGGTTTCTGAAAACACATCAGAAAGCTGGATACTGGGATCATTCAAATAATAATGATTAAGCACATTTGATTGTGATAAATATAACATGCAAATGCAACTCGTAGTATAGTTTGATCGTTTTGGGGAAATATAGTTTAAAAGTGTGCAGTCAAGATAATAGGTTCGATAGCTTTGTCTTTATTTAGCAGTGTTGACATTCCTGCAGCTGGTTTACCATTCTACCGATAATCATAGAAGAGTATAGAACTTTCTCATTTGGTTTTTAGACATAGGGTAAGAAAAATTAGAAATTTTGATTTCATCTTGTTAAGAAAACTACTTTATTATTTCCCACCGTGTCTTAATGTAAAATATATGCCATATATATGGTTGGGAATTGCAATGGGTTCACAAATCCAATGAGTATTTGTTTATTTATATTAAAAAACAAGTTGAATATTGCCTTGATTAATAAGTATTGAATAGTCTCCTTCTGAGAGTATGGACTGAAGGCTTGTTGACATTCATTATGTTATAGTATAAAGCTATAGAAGAACATAAATTCTATTTATGAAAGACTAAATAAAAATTTGCAAAGCCTGGTATATAACTTAGTGTAACACAAAATCGTGGTTTAAAATTTTTTAAACAATTATAGATACAGTCACAACATATGGTTGGAAAGTGGACACTTATTTCGAGACCAATTCTTTTATGTAATCACAACCTGATAATTATTAATTCTGTCATCTTCACTCCACTTGCACAAGGCAATATTTGAAATTACACTAAAATGAAATATATTTTTATTGATAATTCAAAGTGAATGAAGTACTATTATGTTAAATTACTCTCTTCAAGATTAAAGCTTACACTATGTCAGAATATGTTAGTTACTAATTCTGTCATTGGGTCTCCACTCGATCGATTTTCTCAAACACATAGGTGTGATTCTAGGGTTTTTCGTTAATTAATTGATGCCAAACGTATATGAACATAACCCGACATATGCATAACGGCCATCCTGTATAAAATCATATCGTAAGCACATTTTAATCAGTCGCATCTACCGACTATAAAGCATTATAGGCAACATTCAGCAATACTTAGTGCCAGGCATAGTTAAGTGCAAATGTAATATCAGATATGATTCAAACATTCGTCTGTCTATTCATTCGTCAATTTTATTCCGGACCACAATCATGTCCTAAATAAAAGATAAACAGACCTCAAACCGATATAACATATATTTCAAACATAAACAATCATAATATAGGTACGAGACATACTGCACACTAATCGCGATTACGAAAAACAATAGAATTACAGTCATCGGGAGTGCTGATCCACGTGTATCCAATCCAACACTGCAGAATTAACTTTAATCTGAAATATGTAGAATTATACAGTCGGTTAAATGACTATGTATGAATATATTTTCTTTCGACAATTAATTCTTCTTAACTAAAGAAAAATAATAAAAACAATTCACAAAAAAAATACTTTAAGGACAATTGTTAAAAAAAATATTAAAATATTATTGAATATTGAAAAGTGGTTTATTGTAGAATAATTGATTATTCATTAACTATACCACACAAAAAAGACAATTCATAGTTTAATATTTTGTAAATATCACTTCCGTTTGTAAACACAGTTCAATGTAAAAGGTTTAAAAAGTGGAGATACTTAATTAAGATTTTATCTCGTAAGGGGCAAAGCAGTTTATACTTGACAGAAATCACCAGCGCCCAGATAATGTCGCACAAGTCGTGGAATCACTCTGATGGCTATCGAAAAAAGCGCATACGACTTGACATCCACAGCCCTGGCGTCTTAGTTTTAACTGTACTTATCTTTGGTCATATGCTCGGCCACTTCCAACTTGGCGATGTAATTCGCTAGAGAGAGACGTCGTGGGAGCAGTAACGACGTCGNGTCATATGCTCGGCCACTTCCAACTTGGCGATGTAATTCGCTAGAGAGAGACGTCGTGGGAGCAGTAACGACGTCCGCGATGGGCGACTGGCTGGATTCAGGAGCCAGAAGGACCAACATGAGGAAGAGCATGGTCATCAGTATTGGGCATTCTCAAGAGAACGTCGAGTTTGGCTTGAGCTTACCCAGGTCACGACATTGGTGACGTTGTCTCTCCTGCTCCATCTATTGCTGGGTACGTTTGTGCATGCGTATCACATACTATGTCTTCGATGTGACAGGAAGAACAGCAGTTGGTCCATGTTCAGTACGGTGTCCTTTAAGATATGGTTTCTTGGCTAGTTCGACAGGCGAATCTTTAGTCCTGCGTGATTCTACCTTCGCAACTTTCCACTCATTTGTAAAGGTAGTAAGTATCCAAAGAGCAACATTCGATGGACTAACCGGATGTGACACTTGATATATGTTCGCTGCATGAAATGTGTCCATCTTCTAATAGTGACAGCCAGCCAACTGCAGGGGACTTTGTAAACGTGCTGCCTATTTAAACAGAGGACGAAAGACCTACAGACCCCCAGGCCTTGAGCACACTCGGTTCATTTCGTTTTTANGTCATATGCTCGGCCACTTCCAACTTGGCGATGTAATTCGCTAGAGAGAGACGTCGTGGGAGCAGTAACGACGTCGGCGATGGGCGACTGGCTGGATTCAGGAGCCAGAAGGACCAACATGAGGAAGAGCATGGTCATCAGTATTGGGCATTCTCAAGAGAACGTCGAGTTTGGCTTGAGCTTACCCAGGTCACGACATTAGTGACGTTGTCTCTCCTGCTCCATCTATTGTGGGTACGTTTGTGCATGCGTATCACATACTATGTCTTCGATGTGACAGGAAGAACAGCAGTTGGTCCATGTTCAGTACGGTGCCCTTTAAGGATCGCAAAAGTTTCAGATATGATTGCTTGGCTCGTTCGACAGGCGAATCTTTAGTGCTGCGTGATTCTACCATCGCAACTTTCCTCTCATGTGTAAACGTAGTGAGTATCCCAGTANTGACGTTGTCTCTCCTGCTCCATCTATTGCTGGGTACGTTTGTGCATGCGTATCACATACTATGTCTTCGATGTGACAGGAAGAACAGCAGTTGGTCCATGTTCAGTACGGTGTCCTTTAAGATATGGTTTCTTGGCTAGTTCGACAGGCGAATCTTTAGTCCTGCGTGATTCTACCTTCGCAACTTTCCACTCATTTGTAAAGGTAGTAAGTATCCAAAGAGCAACATTCGATGGACTAACCGGATGTGACACTTGATATATGTTCGCTGCATGAAATGTGTCCATCTTCTAATAGTGACAGCCAGCCAACTGCAGGGGACTTTGTAAACATGCTGCCTATTTAAACAGAGGACGAAAGACCTACAGACCCCCAGGCCTTGAGCACACTCGGTTCGTTTAGTTTTTAGTCGCAACATTGTTGAATCCCAACCCATGCAGTATTCGCGCAACGGCTTAGAGTCCTCACATGAACATCTCAATTTAATTTCGAACTTTTCGCAGACATGACGATGCAACTTACTGAAAATTTCATTTTTCTAAATGAAAGGCAGACATATTAGGCATGCACATCGACTTTTTGCTCATATCCTTTACACAGTCCACTTAAAAAAAATTTTTTATGCTCAGGCCAAACCATTGAAAGGGGGATGGAGGACAGATATGACATTTGTATATCGCAGAGCACGTTTCCCACTTAATTGCATGGTATTTTGAATTGAATCCATTTCAGGTTATAGAATTAATTGGTCAAAGAGTTGTTGGTTTTCTTGCTCTACTTATCCGAGTGTTTTCACAGCTAAGGGGCCTGAAAGAGTAACAAATTCATCTTTTTCATTAAATCCTGTAGATTTGGCCACATATTATTACTAATTATACTCGAACGTAACTTAACAAATATTGTGTGCAAACCGTCATAATTAAGGTTTTCTCCGCTGTACTTACGACAGCATTTACTTGACTTAGTCCCGAGCATAGTATGAAGTGAACTAGTTGGGAGGTTGCATTCAACAATAATAATTAAAATAAATTCACGTGATTTTCGGAAGCTTGGAATTGAGGACGACTTGTTCTCACACTGTTCTCTCCCCCAATCTGTAGTTTAACGATAATGTACATTTGTCTATCGATAGCGAAGTGGGACTTTACAAGTCCAATTCAAAGGTCTGGCCCGTTAATAAGATGGTTACAACTCCCCCAACCTTAACGCTACACAAGTGTTACTGCCAACTTTCATGCTGTTCAGCTTCTTGCCGCCTTGTTAGTCCTCAACTGAATGCGAGACAGTATCCATTCTCTAGACTGCAGCTTGCCTTACAAACCTAGATCAGGTATGTGTTGGCTGGAAGTACCTCATATTCGTGCTTTTATTTAATATCACCGAGATTGTAGTATTTTACGAATTCCATCATCATCGCTGGCAAAATTCATTTGGTTTCTCTAATACCTAAGGACATTGTAGACATGTTCTATTCCCCAGTCAGCCAACCTGACCACAGATAGCTAGCTACCTTTATTGTCAATTTTTTAAGAATGTTTTGTCTGAAATTAAAGCATTTATACCTATCAATTCTTAAAACGTGCTCGACAAAATCCCTACAAAATTATATTATGTCATACTATCCTACACTATATACATTCTGTTTTAGGAAAGGAAAAACGGTTTTGTCTAAAAAGTATTAGTTGAAATATTTGAGGGTAGAATGCTACAGTTACCAAACCATTTAAACCATTTTAAACCAAAACTGGTTAGGTGAAAGTACCTATTACTTCTATTAAAAGAAATTGTTTGCTCCATTTTTTGTTTGCAATTTTTAAAGATAACATAAAGAGAATAACTACTCACTTTTAATATATCTTGGGAACCACTCAATCTATTCTACCCAAATTTAGAGCGCAATATGTGCGATGTTAAATAACCAAAAACTAGATGATATAATATTATATCGAGCACTTACTTTTAAAAAGGTGGTGAATTAAATATTTTTGGTTTTAATGCCATATCTGCCAACTTATTTACGCGTTCTAAACAATATCGATATTCTCATGTATCATATTGCAGTTATTTATGCACTTTGGTAAATCACTATAACTATTTATCAATTCTGCAGGTACCACGCACTTTAAAAATGGCAGCCATCTAAATATTTGTGTTGACTATGCCACATGTATCGAGCAATTATAATTTTTAAAACCAAACATTTGCAGGTTTTGTTTCGCTTTATTAATACTAGTGTGGCCAGGCATATAAAAAATTTTAGTACAATATTTCAAAAAGGACAACATAAAAAGTTAAAAAAATTTCCAAAATCATTAATTATAGTCAGCAACGATTAATTTAGTTAATGAGTATAATTAAATTATTTGATAAATATTTCTATCTTTAAAATTTTGGTGCATATGATAGATTTGGAACATAAAGCCTTAAATTAACGATACTTGGAATGTTGGTTATTCTGATAGTGCGCATTAAATAAATAATTTGTAATTAATTTCGAAGGAAATCACTTGGAATTAAAACTTAAACCATTCATGACAAAAATCCTAATCATCTCAGGAACTCCTCATACGGTTACAAACCACATATGCATGCTGACAATACCTAGTGTGGAAGATCATTTAACGTTTGATGAAATAGCCTTGTAAATGCAGGTTCCATGCTTGCCGTATCTCTGTCGTCCACGAACTCAATTGTTAAGTGTGTGGAACACTGTCGTTCATTTCAGACACTCGTCCATGCAAAAACAAGTATTCTGCCTAATACACTTATTCCTTGTAAAGCTTGCTTTCGCATTTCAGGTGATGTAAATTCTAAAATATGCTGTCTTTGGGAGAGTGAAAATCCACACTGGATATATAAGAACCTATTCATTCAGAAAAGTGAAGATTTTCGTTTGAAACTTCCTGCCAATTCTTAAAATTGGTCCAATTTTCTTTGAGCAACCAATCAACAACCACTGAATATATGATCAACTTCAACACTGTTATGGACCAGTTATAGTTGTGGTGTCAATACATTTCATGTATAGCAAAGAAATTATTTGGAAAATTTTGTTAAAAATATCTTTATTATTATTTACTTTATTTACACAAACCTGGACGTGGCTTGGAAAGAGACATCCGGTTAAGTGACGGTCTTTTTCTTGTAAGTGTATTGTACCATATTTCTATACAATGAAATCAAAATAAGCCAAATTTTCTGGTGATAAACCTATTTATGTGCACTATTATAAAGACATAACAGCTTCAATTATTCTCCATTAAGAAGTAATTATGTCGAATCAATATTTCTCAGTAACTACTGGACCAATCATTTAAAAACCTTGAGAAAATTTAGTCTACTTATAATTTCTCTAACGGATGTGCTTATTTTAACTTTATCTGAGAACCGTGACTCAACAGTATTACTTGTTTCAGGAAATGTAGAGGAAAGTAGGCTAGATATTTATATCTGTAAAATATGTTTTTATAGAAAAGCAACATTACCGTATCACTTATAAGTTATATGTTTTTAGAGGTTGTAATGTTAACAAATAGTGTAAACCATCAACAACATGTATTCCTTCTACTTTTAAAATTTAAGTAAACCATAATCCGGACTTTATATATTAAATTGTGAAGTTTGTAGACTATTAACGTTAAACTGGGCACTTTTTGAAGTCATCTCTCTTGTAATAATGATAAAAAAAAANGTGAAGTTTGTAGACTATTAACGTTAAACTGGGCACTTTTTGAAGTCATCTCTCTTGTAATAATGATAAAAAAAAAATTATTTTTGCCTTACTCATTAATTTTGTATTCCGGAGAAAAGCAAACACTAAGTTTATTACTTACATGGCAATATATATATATATCAAAAGTTCCAGAAGAATAATAAATGGCTGATAGGGAAAACAATAACGCAGGCCTTAAAAGTTCTCAGACTACCGTGAAAAGCCTATATATGCGTTAGCTTTCCAATTGTTTAAATAGTCATTAATCCAATTTCTTACTTAAACATATGTATTATATAAAAAGAAAAGGAGCGAAACATTTTCAAAAACTTCTGAAAACGAAACTGTAGGTAATGTTCAGAGCGGCATGTAAGGACCTGCTATTGCGAAAGAAGTACAAAACCGGATAAATAAAATTAANCTGTAGGTAATGTTCAGAGCGGCATGTAAGGACCTGCTATTGCGAAAGAAGTACAAAACCGGATAAATAAAATTAATTTAAATTTACAAGATTTTTTTTGTAATTTTAATAATGTATGTATAATTAAAAAAACAACTACAGTCCGTGTAATTTACGCACATGTTCTGAAGAATTGGGGCCATGGTGATGTAGTGGTTAAACTGCCCGCCTCCCATCAAGGCGATATATATTTTCGATCCCCAGCGTGGTCTCTTTCGGATTTTGGCATGGGAAAATCGTGTCGGACGATGGCGCTGGTTAGCGGGTTTACTTGGAGATCTCCCGTTTCCCCCAACCATCATTCTGGGGCTGTTCCATACTCACTTCGTTCACCCTCTACTGCTCTCAAGACCTCGATGTTAAAAGCCGCCCAAATCTCTTCACACACTCATTCTTAACAATCCTGAAAGTATCACGAGTCGTTAGTGACAATACATTAATATATTGCTTAATAGACATAATGTTGGTATTAATTTACATGTATTTGTAGGATGCGCAGAAACACCTACTCCATATATTAAAATCTTACGTGGTGTGCTTTTGCTGATACATGGTCATTTTAATATTTATTGTCAGTGTAGTTGTAAATATTCCATTGTGTAATATCACAATGACCGTGTGTGTATGTGTAAACATGTATTACAGTATGAAGTATATGAGAACGTATATATATANTGTAATATCACAATGACCGTGTGTGTATGTGTAAACATGTATTACAGTATGAAGTATATGAGAACGTATATATATATACACAAAATTGTCAATAAATTTACATTTTGATGTGTTTTATGTTAAATGGGTAATCGTACACTGATGNTATATATATACACAAAATTGTCAATAAATTTACATTTTGATGTGTTTTATGTTAAATGGGTAATCGTACACTGATGTTACCAGAAATTCAAAGATAGCTACAAATATTTAAAAATAAATGTCATCTAGTGTAGGGAGCAGCATAACTACTTCGAACTCCATTTGTGAGTTCAAAAGGAAAATTCCTACTGATGGTCTGTACTGACGTTTGAATACATCTACATATTCTATATATATATTCACTTGTTATCCACATTTTAGAAATAACATATATAGCTATCTTAAACAACGAAAATACAAAACGGTGTAAAATAACATAAAAATTGTAAAATTGCACATATATGTACATACATATAGTAGTATGTGAACAAACACGAAGCAGTGTACATATACTGAAAGGGAAATTGCTTAGTAAAACATTGAAACATATACAGAAATGTGTTTATACATAGTAACAGTGCATCTGTAAAATTTGTGATTTTACTTTTGTTGTAAATGAAAAGGCCAATACACTTGCGAAATAACAGTTGCAATGCCTGTGTAAATTTACTAGTCATAAATAAAATAAACACGAATGTTGGAATTTATTTTCTCTTACATAGTCAACATCAAACTAGTTATCCACTATACATGCTAATTTATTAACTTGTGGGTAAATTTATTTGGGTGTAGTGTAAAAATATAAATATGGTTATATGTAAGTGTTAAATAACAACTCCGGTGGAGACACTGCTGCCACAAACATTTTGTGAAAAATTACAGGATTTTGTTTAAAGAGAACAGTTATTTAACCGAATTCAATGTCTTCTGAAACCTAGAGACTGTCTTGATGAACTAACTGTGATATAAACGACCTTATTTATCATTCCCAGCAGGACCAGAGTCGTCGACGATGGACTCGGAACTAAGTGGTGCTTCTGGAGACGGAGAAGATACATAATTACAATGATGATTTTCCTGGGCCACGCAATCAAAGCCACTTTACGCTCTAACATGAGTATTGCTGTTTTCCCAATGACTGAAAACCGATCTTCTGTTTATGAAAACGGAACAATTATATGCGTAAGTAAACAGTTATTTTATTTAATTTTTTATAAAAAAATATTGGCATTAACTGCCCAAATAAAGTAATTTTTTCAAGGCATTGTTGAACTGAGATTGTGTGAATCATTACTAATTTGTTTACTCCAATCTTATGTTCTCGTCCGTTTAATTCTATATGGCACTTGTGTTTACGACTTACCTTCTCTCTTACAGAATGCTCGTTTCACTTTTTAGGTATAACTTATTAAATAATTGTTTGGATATTTGGAATATCGCGCATAAAACCCTTTGGGTAGGATAAAGATGAATATGTGTCACATTTATATCTACGGAAATTACTTACCTCCTTTTTGTCATATTTGGCCAGCTATTTTTTCAGCGTTTAACAATACTCTGCTTGTGTGTATGTCGTGATGTTTGACAATGAGGAGTAGGCGTACATCTGGACAGCGATGATACCTGACGTGTATTATTGTGTAGTCCGCTGTGGCTGTGCTCTGTATGACAGTATGATCATACTGGGCGCAGAACCGATGGGTTTCCCTACAATATTTTGTCATGACGCAAATTGTAAATAACCCGTTGGCAAACAAGTGGCATGGAGACAAACGAAATCTTGGATAAACCGTCTTCTTCACCTTTTCTGTAAACGAATGTGAGGCATAGAGAAGATAAATTTTTATTTCATTCACTGCAGAAATTTTAGGCCTTACAAGAACCACCCACACTCATTGCGAACGAGTAACAATACAGTCAAGAATTCAGCAGACGTCCATTTTCTAATTTTGAATCACTGTCCCTAATTTATGGCGTGAGTAGCCACACTCACTTGGAAAATAGCAAAACACTCACTGGTAAGAAGTACAGGAATCCGTACAAGACTTACTCCACAGCGACAAGAGGTTCAGTTTGCAGTATCAGACGTGCAAACAGACAAACTAGCTCTAATGCTTACTGCACAGTTAAAGCAATGCATGCTTTATCCAAACCTTTTCTTAGGGGCAATTTGAAAATAATATTTCCTACGACTAATAGGAGCCAATCTTACAATACACAGTTGTAAAATAGGCACACCGGAACAAAATTTTTAGCATGAGACAGAACATAGATCTTAGACATTGCTGCGGCTCAAATGTATGCATAAATGTAAATAATTTCAGGTTTTTTTCCAGATGATTTATTTAGTTTTGTTACATTTCTTAAAGCGTACCAATAAAAAAATAGTTATGGTTTTGAATACTATATTAGCCATATCCTATAAGCGTGTGTGTGCTCTTTGCAGATTAAATCTAATGTTAAATTAGTTTATTAGATCACACCATCAACTATATCAGGCATATTAAATTGACGAAAAAAGGAAAGGGATGTTTAAAAACACAATTAAATAACCATTCAATTAATTAACTCTCTCGTTTTGAGGAAAACTAATATTTTTGGGCTTCTATATTAGTAAATNCTTGTAAGGCTTCTATATTAGTAAATCACTTTCAGTATGTTTTATAGTTACTCCCAAAAATTTAAAATTAAATTTCGCTTTTTATGACCTACAAAATAAGAAAAAAATTAACGGAGAAACATTTACAAAAAAATGAACTGCGCAATATAAAGGCATTTATGTGTCGGTCGATTACGCTGTCAAAATGTACGTGTCCAGTGGCGTAATAAAAATATGAATGTTAGAATAGTTTTCAGTTCTGATTATATTATTAATAGAAATAACAAAAGGACTTATTCTTAATTTGAGACGTTTAATTATGCGACATTCACTATGTTCAAATGTTACGTTTAGGATTCACAACCTAAATAAAAGCACACGTGTATGACAAGGCTGCAAGTGATACGGACATCTGTGACTGACTCGTTTTTAGAAAGCTAATTCTCTAAATATTAGTTTAAGTAGAGGCTCCTCTTAAATAAGGTACAATGTTTGCTACTTGATCTGATCTGTATCCTATCTAGAATACGTAAAGTAAGTATTGGAAAGGAAACGTTGGTAAATGGAAATGTTAAACGTAAATAAATACCCGGAGAGCGCAAGCGAAATATGCTTAACATTATCGCATTAAACAAGTGCATTTAGTAGGATTTCAGTAATTTGGATAACAATATTAACCCAGAAACATAAAATTTATAAAAAATTTATCATTATCAAAAGGAGTAAGTTTTTAACAATGGCGGTAACTTACACTATGGGAATAAAATTTATTTGCTAAATACAGGGTATAACTAAACGAATCATCCGATTTCACAAAGCTATAACTTTTACATGAATGAAGATAGGGCCTCATGGCAAATTGTAAACTACACACAGTTACTTAAAGTTTCCCTTGGTGCATGTTGCATGTCGACAGTTAACTTGCTTGCCGGTAGGTGTCGCCCTTATGGAGCTACAGCTTGTGCCGCTAGGGTGCTCGTTCAGTATGCGGCGCGATGGCGATAACAAAGCAACAAGAAGCGTTTGGCGTTCTTCTTTCAAACTGCCAAAGCGGGAGCTCCCGAACGAAACCCTAAACTCCAAGACTGACATCAACTCATTTAAGGATAATGAGTCTTACCAAAACGTTTCAAGCAGCAGACTTTAAAAAGCAGAGTAAAACCAATAATGCAGTCGTAATAAATTGCAAAAATTCAACCATCCTAAGATATGAATTGTAATATCTGATAATTAACCCCCAAAATTATTAGAAATTATGCAACAAACTGTTAGTTTTCTTGTCTTTCATCTCCGATACAAAATTTTTTTATATGTTTTTCATTAACTGCCCATTTTAACATTACAAGCATTACAAAAATAAAAACAGCCAAACATGATTTACAATATATTACTATTATAATGTTTGTTATGAAAATTACAGGAAGTATAATTTTATAATGGGCTCCCATAGCAAAACAAACTTATCAAACATATTGCAAAATTGCAGAGTATAAAAAAATATTATCTGTAAATTTTACTTTAATATGCCATATAAAATGCCCTTATATAACATGGCAGGATATGCTTTCTGCCATGTTATAATGTTCTTATCGTAAGGTTCCTTTACATTCTCTCTCTCTCTCAAGACGAAAGATAACCCCTTTTATAATCAGGAAATAAGTTGACCAGAGGTTGACGAACATCCTATATGCTGTAATCGTGGTTTGAGTCCAGTAACATTCAAGTTTTGATGATGTTGGAGGTGTACATTGGAAGTATGGATTGGATTTGACGAGAGGAGGGGTAGGTCAAGCTCGAGCCTCAACGCCGACAGTCTGCGCTCGCCTGCCAAGCCACGCACCCGCAACGACGACTTACATCTAACAGGTCACCAACTAGGTAAGCCTTATCTCGCACGTCAATCTATACCCTTGTTACGTAGTACAATTTCCTGCACTAATATTAATGCTGGATGTACGGAGATCCAGCACCAACGCACAGCCATTACGTGTCAGTTATAACATTGCAGCTTGATTGTTCAACAGTATGAGAACTGCACCCTCTACTGGGCAGAGCATCTGACGGTGACACAAACATTTTCAAGATACCGGTTGTTTATTTAAAGGGAAGTTCACAGGTCGCCCCCGTTTGCCTCAACAAGACGTAAGAGCGCATCTGTCTGAGTTTTGTACGGCTGACTATCTGGCGTGTTTTGCGATGGCGATTGTTTTTCAAACCATATGTGGTTTAAGTGCTACAAATCCTTCGTGATGATGATAAACAATGACGTCATGAGTTATGTGAGTACATTATGAGCATGGAAATCTACATTTAAATCTTTTGCCCACGTTTCGTGGTAGGCGTTGAGGCCACATTCCATTTAAATAGAAATGTGCACCACCAAAATGTACGAATATGAGGAAAACAGTGGTCAGATACCATAGTCAAACATGAGAGAGACTCTTCAAAGTTGAGTGTTTTTGTGCCGTTTCCTTAGAGTTGGTGTACGGTCCATTTGTTTTTGCGGAAAACACCATTTCGGGAATGTCATATATGGGTATGTTGGATATATCGCTGTTTCCGAATTTCGAAAACATTTCCTATTATTTCATTTTCAAAGAGGAAATAGAACCACCGCACTGGCATCTGCGTGTCAGAGAATTTCTGGACAATGAGCTTCCTGAAAGATGGATCGGCCGTAATTTTCTTATGCATGCTAGGTCACCTCATCTCAGCGTAAGTGATATTTTCTTGTGGAAGTATGTGAAAGACTCCACCATAGCACCTCCTCTTCCTACTATTGTGGGCGAACTGTGACTCCACATAGCAACAGCAGTGGCTGCGGTAACACCTGACATGCTCGCACGAGTATGGGACGAGCTTGACTACAGTTTAGACGTATGCCGTGTGTCCGGTGGCGGACACACTGAACATTTGTGAAAATATGTTTTAAAACTTTGAATTCTTATACATATTATAAAATTTACAAGAAGGCTTTTTCGGCATGCATGTGAAAGTTATTGTCTTCTGAATTCCTGTGATTATTTTTCTACACATACATTTTTCATTATAGTTTACAAACGTTTAAGTTTATATATAATGAACGCACATTTACAATGCAGAAAACTAGAGCAAACAATGCAATATTTTTTCTAGAGATAGTTTAAGAAAGTATATTTAAATACCTCAACAAAGTATCATTGATTGAAGTATTTGAGAGTCGTGGGTCTGCGACTACTATTGCAACAAAAGTAAATAATACTTATCTTAATAAAACTTAAATTAAAACATAAGAAGACCAAGGCAACGGGGGAAGCTTATTATAGCCAGAGGTCTATCATAACTTGGAAGAAATCGTGATCGGGAGAATACGGCTCAATACCGAATTATTACCAATGTTACTGGGTCAACGGAATTATGAAACTATTGTGTATCGTTGCCAAACTAGAACCATTCGATACCAACACACAAATAATGAACAGTTCTGGTGGTTGTGTCAGCACACAGTGATCTTCGGAGACTAATCGGAAGAAAATGTGTTCTATTGCGTTGTCGCTTAAATAAGAGCATTAAGTGTAAATACAATATATCGCTTTCTACTATCCGAAAATAATTGTAATGTTTTCCTAACGAAATACTTATTTAACATGTATAATTATTTTACTGCATCGCCCAGACCAAACAAATATTATCTGGAAAACTCTTTGAAGGAGAAATATTTTTATCTTATCTGTCTACGGTAGAACTATCTTGCTCAGATGTAAAAACCGTTAAGCCAAAATAACTTTTCAGCAATCAGCTTAATTTTTTAATTTGTAAAATTCAAATATTCTCCGTCAGTGGACCAATAATAGCTTATTTTCTTAAGAACTTTTATTTGATATGTACCAAATAATATGATGGTAAACATTTTGTGCTGCCTTACAAAGTTAAATACACTGTCATGCTATACAGATAAATAGGAATTTCAATTCAAGAAACATGTTGTATTTATTGGTAAGTTTGTTTAGATATAACTGCAATAAATGTTTAGTCTATCATAAGCAATTATAACTAAGTACATAATAATTATATATATCAGATAATGTATATTGCATATAGAATATAACTTAAAATTTGCTGTTTATTACATAAAAGATATACACCTTATTATATGTACATATATGTAAGCATGCATATGTACATTTAATAAGAGCATTTTAAGTTGTTTTTTATATATATATATAAAAGTGTACCTTAGAAGAATATATAGATATTATGTATGTATTATAAACACCAAATCGAAATTATAATACCCAAAATACTTATATAAACAAACGCTTGTGTGTATATACATATTTTATCTGTCACAGTTACACTTCATTAATGCACATTTCAGATATGCCCCTGCCAAAAAAAAATTATTATTTATGCTGTAAACTGAAGTGGTCACAGAAGGGTATAACACACCTTTAAATAATACCACTTACATTCCGAATATAAAAATTAATAAAATAAATAATTCATGTCTAAAAATTTTAATGAAGTGAAATACTGGTCAAGTAATAGCCATTTAAAATGTATCTTGTTCTCCAAATGGGTGTGACATTTGCCTTCTCTCAAACGCCCACAGATCTAAATAACCAGTTTTATAAGTGAAGCTCATTAAATGTCAGAATGGCTTTGGTTCCTTCATTTGATCTGCTGTAGGAAAACTAAAACCTGAAATGAATTTAAAAAAAAATGAATATTCTTATAATTAAATATGTATGCACTCACAAAGCTAAAAGGAATATTTAATTATTAATGTAAAATAAAAACAAGTTCTCAAACGAATGAAGATTGCTAATATAAAGGATACATTATAAAAGTAATACTATTAAGCAAGGTGCTTCATCAACTGTAGGAGTCGTACATATTAATATAAAACTTGATTTCTATGATGCAAAAACTTTATTTAAAATAATTCTTTAACGAGGTTGAAAACACATGTTATAATTAAGTTTATGTTAACAAGTAACTAAATTTCCATGGGCTTATTGTAACATGCAACCACATTTCAACATTAACTGTTTATCCTGATAATGTCATAAATGCGAAAGTGTTGGTTTTTTTGTCCTTCACATCGCAACGGAGCAACGGATCGACGTGATTTTTGCACAGAGTGTGGTGGCTGAGAAGGGACATAGGCAACTTTTTATCCCGAAAAAATGTCTCATTCCCTAAGGTAAAAACTTTATGTCGGTACTATAAAAGTTACCATAATAAGTAACATAATTGTGGTACAAAGCCACATGGCCAATATTTGGCGTAACACACATAAGGTATATCGAACCATAATTTCGGCACAGTGTACCATAACTGCAGTGTTTCATACGATAAACAGTAAATTCGTACAAAAATGGTATCAGCACTACCCACGTTTACCTTTCGGCCTGGAATGAACATCGTCGGGCCTAACTATAACTAGTTCTGCATCACAATATCGTTATTTCGTACGATAATTTCAAAATTCATACCATATTACACACTGCACCACCCAAGCTTTCTTTCCGGCTTTGAATGGCCATGGCTGGGCCGATTCAAGCAGACATTGGTGTCTGGGCTTCTTTTAAGCCGGTATTTATCGCAGGCCTTATTAATGTCTTCGCTCAATTTCTTGACAGATTTTGTTATTTATACCTATAAGTTTCCTACTATTACCACGCTAGCCTAGCCATGGGTACAGTTAGCATTATATAAGAAAACGATAATTAAATTTATTTTAATGCTAGGTGATACCTACAACACTAAAATCCGACAAATAAAATACATACGCAAAATATAAGCTTGGATCTGAATAATAAAATAATACAGTTTACTGTTACAGATGTCTTTATCTGATAAGCCAGCGCCTCCTATACCTCAGTCAGTGACACTGCCAATATGTCATCGTTGCCACTGGCAGGATCAAGTTCATCTGTGCTTTCCAACTCTGGGTCCAGAGGGACGATGAATGGAGGTATGTCAGCAAGATTCATTATCTTCCCTCTCCTAGTCTTCTGCTATAATTTCTCCCTTTTATTGACACACTTTGCCTATCCGGAAAAAAATTTTCTGCAGTTTACACTAAAAAACAACGTGTTCAAAGAATGGCACCAAAAGCGTTATTCATATTTTCCTGCTTAAAATAAATGCCAGACAAAAATTCAAATAATTTTATTAAGTGCGGATGACACATATGTGTGTAAAATAGCATTTAAATAATAGAGAGAGAAAGATTCTCAGAATTTCTGGTGTTTCATAAGAAAGTCTATACACGCAAGCCTAAATTGACGAAGCATACTGTTTGTAGTCTACGTTTAAGTTGGTCGAGATTTGCTCGGTTCTCACAAATCCTAGATTTACATGTCTCCAATGATTTATGTGCAATACTTACATTTATGATGGGACCCAAAATAATCCACCCATGAATATTTGTTTACACTGATATAGAATGGTCTCCCCATCAAACTTACATTTATGCTGCACCATAAACTGTGTAATTTGTAGTGATTTATGTGACTACGATAAATACAGATCGCATTCCAAACAACTCCACTAGTCTGAAAATTCAGTTTTATCATTTCGCTTTTCTTGCGTTTTCACATATTAAAAGCCACATTACTACTGTAAAGTCGTAGTTATATTATACTTTAAATAAATAATTTGATGTTTTGTCTCCTTCAAACTTGATAAAAGTCACTAGTTTGGAAATTAGGTAATGTTCCCTCGTGGTTCATAAAACTTGAAGAAGTATAGAGGTTTACTAGAATAAATTTATTCAATCAACACAATTTGGCATAGTTTAATCCAACCTATATACAACATGTATTGGTAGGTAAATCATGGCTCTGAATTACTGGAGTGTTGACTTTGCTCGGTATTTTACTGTCACATTAAATTTCAATGTCTAAGAAAATTCTTAGCTGCCAATGAACATATATTTTTTTTTGTTTTCAAAATGAAATTATGTGACAATTTAAAACGACTGATTTATGATAGTCAATAATCTTTCAGAAATGCAGATAAGATATTGTAAGGAAATATTTTATATTGCACAAATACTTTGTTGACATTTATCTTGTCACATAAGCGTTTCAAAACTTAACACGTAAATACTATATTTATACCTCATATGTAAAATGAATAATTTTATAGGATGAAAGCTGAGTTCCTATTATAATGGGTTTATTGTACATAGACCGATATGATTGTTTATGACCAACTAATGTAGATAATATTCTTTGTTCCTGCCATTTGTATCACTGCATATTACAAGCTTGTAATATCATACTTGATATCACTGTTGTTACTAAATGTATGCATACTGTAAACGTGAAAAACGTGTCACTTTATAAGTTTGATTATGGTAAATGATCTACAGCAATAAACTTTCAAGAAACCTCAACGAACGAATAGTGGATGTTAAGAAGACGTCGTCTATGTTACCTAGAGCATTTAGTTTATTAGTTAACACCGAGGAGATATGAAGCTCTGCAACATAATCGAACAAGTTGCCGAAAAGAAATTTTGAAAATTTTTACGGCTACTGTCAAGATATATTTAAAAAATTTTTTAAACGTTTTTCCGCCTTTTCCCAGTCTGATTCTTATCGGAAGTTCAGAATGTGGTAAAATTTATATAGCGACAATGGAAGCAATGGAACGCAGCAGAAACGTATCATAAATTCAGGCATATGCTTTTATTGAAGTACATGTTATGTCTTCAGTTTGACATGAAAAATTATCAGTAGGCCTACGTATTTACTTTTACCCAGCTACGTAACATTTTTTTTTTTAATTTGGCTTTGTAAAAAGTACATATTCGTCCAGGTATCAATAATTATAACTAAAACGAAAGATTTTGAGACCTAAGTGTGGGTTTGTAATCTAGACCAAACTTTACTATTATTAAACATAGATGGAAGTTACAGTTTTATGCTGCACTGAAGGTACTCCGACATTTGTACTATAACATCATCTTATAGGTGGTGTTGTATACTTGTTGTTGTCAACCTTTCAAATTGCGATTATATTTTTCTTCATTGACAGTGCCTGTTCTATAAAAATTTGTTAACAATCATTGTCAAAAAATATTTATTTCCTTCGTTACAAAAATGTGGTTCTACGAGACGATTTCTATAGTGGTCACTTTATCGTGAAACGCCTTTCTACCGTCGGATAAATGAACTTTCCATCTTAACTTTACATTCTAGCAGCAGATTTTATAGCTATGAACTCTGTCTAGCAAAACTATCTTTTGTCCGCCATTTCGTGAGATAGCACAACAAGGAAAACTAAAGTTTTTCTGTAATATATCTGGAAAAAATTGATGGATTCTATTATATTTGAAAAAAAATAGTACTGTGGCATATGATGTTAACTGTATGATTTTAAAAAGTCAGGCATTTATTTTCAAAATTGCGTAAATATAACCATTTCAGATAAGAGAGCTATATCGTTTAAACCATGCAATAAATTCCAACCTACATTGGTATTCTGGTTGTAGATATTACAACCATCAACTGTAACTACAAGAATCATATTTTGCCCCATTTCGTATAATAGCACCACACAAATAAAACCATTATGTTATATCTCAAGAACCAACTTACCTATACGTATCCAATTAAGTAGACCGGTAGCACTGCACAGATGATGTAATTTGGCATATTTAAGCGCGTCAGACATCAATTTTCAAAATTGTCGATCTATAGCAATTTTAATTTAGAATACTATATCGACGAAACCGTAAAATCAATTAAAACTAAATTTTGTATGCTGGCAGTATATATTTCAACTATCATGTGCATCTATCCAGAACATCTTTTGTCCGCTGTTTGGTATGAAATAATACATGAAAAGTAATGTTTATTAGTAATATCTCGGGAAACATTTGACAGATAACTACTCAATTTGGTCAACTTATAGCACTGCAGAAATTGTTGTATACTGGCATGATTTTAGTTTGTCAGGCAACTGTTTTCAAAATTTTGGCTTTCAAAATAATTAATTTGTGTATATTTCACTAAAAAACTTATTGTAGCACAACATTGCGTGCCCGCAGTATAAATTACAACCACCAAATATATTGATACAGAGTCTCTTTTCTCTCCCATTTTGTAAGTAAGCTTCACAACAAAAAATAAATTTTTTATGTCATATATCGGGAAGTAATGCACCCTTTCTTGCCAAATTTGGCGAAGAAGTTGTACTGTGGTAGTCCATATAAATATAACAATTTTTACATGCGACGAACACTTATTTTCAGAACGTCAGATATAAAATAATTTTAGCTTATTGTGCTATATATATGGAATTATGTAATGGATTTAACTTATCTTTGCGTACTGACGGTATACAATAAACGAATGTGCAAATAGATATATTTTTTATCCACTATATATGATGATTGTCACATGCATAAAATGGATGTTTTATGCCACATTTCAGGAACCAATACACCAATTCTTCACAGAAGTAGTGCCATGGTAAGTCATGCAATCTGTGCATGTTTAAGGTGCCTAAATCATTTATTTACAATATAACGGGACTGTAAACATTTAAAGTTAGTAAACTATATCTTTTGAATCATTAGACTGATTAAATACGAATTTAATGATCCTAAAACGACCTTCGTATTGCAGTTGATTGCATACTAATTTTTAGTACGAGGTTTTCTGGGTTCGATCCCTGAGTAAGGCACGTGTGCAATTGTAATTGCTTCACTACATTTGTAAACGTTTCTGGTTTCACATTTTATTATATTGCCTTTAACATAACTACAAGTCCTACCATTTAATTCAAATTTAAAAACTTATTAAAAAATTAATTACACCCATGTCGAGGGAAGTAGGCTCATTAATTATATCAGTAACTTCTTGTATTCACATAGGTTGATTCATGTGTTCTGATTGAAGGCCTTGGCTTTCAGTCATTGTATTGTCTTTATACAAGCATCATCGTGCGCCTAACTATTAGTTCTTATAATTTCCTGCCAATTGTCTGTGTGATGTCATCACAATATATTTTTTTAGTTGCAGTTTTATTTAAAAAGAAAATTATTCTTTTTCGGGGAATTAAGATTAGGGGGAAATTAAACATTTCAGCTGGGATTTTTTAAATATTTTATTACTGCTTTGACACTCAGTAGCTCTGCCAGCCAGGAATAGCGATTCACTCTGTAGCAAGTCTTCATGCCCGAGGCAGTGTCTGGCTAACACGTTATCTCAACTCCGTGTTCCTTCCTCGCCCAGAGTCACGTACTTCCCTCATGCTGATAACAGCTCTGCACCTCGGCTTCTCCATAAGTCTGGTTATTAGGATGGTACTTTGTAGCTGGTAGTTCTGACGACTCACTCAAAAATATTGCTTGGAAGATACGATTTTCTAGGGGCAGTAAACCTTGCTTGTACATTTTCCAGATTTCAGTAATAAACCACAAAATTTCAGTGCAAAAGTTTAATTTTTAACCTTACAACAAGATGTTATTCAGATGATTGGCACTCCTTTGTAGCGCACCTTGCAGAATTGTAATTGTTTCCTCGTTTTTTCTCTCCGTGTGAGATATCTAGACACAATTTCCATCCATGCCTTTCTTCGCATTTTCCTCTGAACAGCCATCACTTCCAAATTTCCAAGGCCCTGCTCAAACCCAATGGTATAATTCCCAGGTATTGCATTAGAGGTACTCCAAGTGCTGTCAAGTGGCTGACTTTGTAACTGTTATTTGTTCCCCTTGCATTCTATTTAACTGCCACAACCGGTATGATAAACTGGTGTACGTCCTGCCATTCGGCTGTCTCAGTAGGTAACTGGTGCGGAAACATGGTGCAAATTTTGGTGGGAACTGACGCCTACCTCTTGTAATAATTATCCTTCAGCATGTTGTTTTGAAAAAGAGATTCCCTTTTTTTTTTTTTTATCTAACTTATTCTGTAGCAGTGAAGTATAGAGCGCGTGGAAGACAGCCCCTTTCGCTTTAAGATTAAGCCTTTCGTATATATTCTCATGTAAAGTTGTCCCGTTTCCAAATTTCTCCTATTGCTTCTCTTTTGCGCAATGAATATTACTCTTATATAGTTTTATTCGTTTAAAAAGTTGATGCAGCGAATCAACCTCAACGTGGAATTAAGAAGTTTTAAGTCTTATGAGTGGTCCAACCTTAAGCCTGTGATCCTCGCTAGTTAAGATGTGTTCTTTCGGCCTTTCCTCAATACTTCGTTTCATCTCCAGGAATCTTATATCTACAACCAATGAGTGATTCGGTGTTTCAAAGGAAAGTTTCATTGCAATTGAAATGTTAAATCCTTCATATCTTCAGATATGCAATCTTCTGGAAAATATACATCTAAGTGAAAGGACTTCAAATTAACTTGTATCTTCCTTTCATCTGGTGTAAACAACCAAAATTTCTAACTAATATATCTGTAATATCAGGTAATTTAATACCAAGGACGGCCGGTCACCATCTATTTTTCTATGAATTCCTTAATTATTTAGTTTAAGTTAATTTTAAGATAGACGTGTGACATAATAGGAGTATAAGTGCGGCGCTGCCACAACCCCCCCCCCTGCTCCATCAGCTACAACAAGTGTAAGGGCTTAGAGAGACACATGGCAATCGTAATCACCGCAGTGCAGAGGCAGACACGTGCTTCCAAGCCTTACATGTGCCACCTTGCCCTCCTCCCCTACACTCCTAGCAAGCCAAGTAAAATTTGTAAGCTCCGGGATATCACAAGAAAGGAGACGCAGTTCGCCTGAAATCAGAAAACACACACCGCAGAAAAATAAGCTGAGATAATAAATTCAAGGGGCAAGATCACCACTTCCCCCCCCACCGATACTTCAGGAACCAGGGCACGATTTTGAAATGCATTGTTCTGTTTCCTACCACTGCCCCCTCGCCACTACTAGGCGACACGTGCCGACACTTAGGGAGGGAGGCTGGAGAGAATATAAGCCTCTTTGTGGTGAAAGGCGATCTGATGATCAGTACATACACAGATGTATATCGCCGTGCAGAGAGAGCATCTGCGCCGCGTGCGGCCGGGGGACTTCGGATACCCTGCGGCAACAGTACCTCAGTACATGAGTACATCAGTAGAACAGCTGTCCATTGAGACAGCACCAAACACGGGCCTTTTCTAAGGCCACCCACATCCCCGGAGCACACCCACAGCAGACAACATACCAGCAACAACAGCAGAGTAGTTAAGTATCAAGTCGCCGTCCAGAGAAGCCCCCTCCACCAGGACGTCACACCCAGTTAATAAGAGTAGCCAAAATAGAGTGGCACACGTCGGAAGTGTTTTCGTATGTTTTTTATATCTGGAGACAATATATTTATCCAGTTAAGTGGAATGTCAAAAGACTACCTTATTGAAATACCCTCAATCCCAGGTACCTTATAGTCTGTGCCTGGTGGGATTAACTCCGACCCTACAAACCAATAAGTGTACTACAGGTGAGGAATAGCATCGAGTTTAATTGGCGCACAACAGTAGTGCTGTCAAGTTAAATTGATGCCCTGACGAGTGACGTAGCATCAAGATGTTAGTTTTAATTTTATTTTTGTACAATTTTTGGTGTTAATGAAAATCATAAACCGTTTCTAAGGAAATTGTATTTAATAATTTTAAAAAAATTGTGTTTTGGAAGCTAAAAAATGTTACTGAGGCACGCAGTCGTAGTGTGTATAAAGTAATCAAAATATAACAAGTTGTTTTCCTGATCAGATAACCTGTTTGTTTATGTGTTTCTTTACATGATGCTCTGCTACCTTTTAAGTATAAGGCCCACCATAAGGTCTTGATATTGAAATAAATGTGAAGGATTGATTTATTTTTATTTTGTGACTCTCCTTTTCAAAACTTTTGAATGTCTTATGCCGTTTTAATAATTCAAAAATCTTAGTTTGACGATAAAATAATGAGAATTAGAGGGTGACATCAGCCTGTTCCAGTTATATTAAACCTATCTTCTGTTCCGATTTAGGGATCGTGTGAATGAACTTTTTTCAGTAGGTGGCGCTCCTGAAGGAGAAGACGGTAGAAAACTAGTGAAAGAGAATGACAAGCAGGCATGTTACAAAAAAGGTACAACGATGTTGCTGACAGAAATGTGTGATATAAATTCCGTACTGTTTTCAGAAAATAAACTTTCGTATTTCTTCCAAAATTCTTTTATAAATATGAAATTAAGTACATATTTAACGTTAAAGGAATGTAAGTTCGTGAAATGCATGTCAAGTGGTTGAGAGATACAAGTGTTCTTAATCCCCTTTATTTCGTAATATTTAAGAAATCTACATTAATTGCACACAATTGTGCGCTATATTAAGAAAAGTGATTAATTATGGCACTTTTCGAAACGCATTAATTTTTTTGAATTTCTCAGCAGAAGAACTGCATTATTTAAAATGAAAAGCAGCTAGTGAAACTCTCAATCCTTAGTTTAGAATATGTTTTAAGTTGAACGGTAATATGGCTTAAATAGAAACATCGTGCAAGCCAACCATGGTTGTAAAAAAGTTCAATCAATGTGTGGTAAATATATTTCTGTACTGTGTTTCTTTATTAACTGCGAGATACACACTTCTAACACTACCATAGTACAATAATGGACAACAACACCGCATTATTACGAAAATTTGTATTCGAAGGGATCGAGTGTTGAAGGAATGTTCGAATCTATGTTTACAGTATCCGAAAGTAATGAGTCGACACCCCTAGACACAGTTACATTGCACGAAAAAATAAAACGCTTTGACTTAACTTTTGCTATCATGTTGAAAGCAAAAAAGCGAAAGTGAAAATTTTGTCAATACAGATTCGATTGGATAGAAGCTGGTTTGATTATACTGTTGAAAAAATCATTCGAATTTGAATATCAAAAGAAATGTGGTAGTTATTTTAAAAATCGGGATGGTCACAAAGCTAATATGTTCAATGATAGTAATGTGTCAATAATTAAGTGTACGGTGACACCATCGAATTGCGTTAATATGCTACCTGTAGAGATGCAACAACTTTGTAACAATTATGTGAAAATAACAACATAACATAAATATAAAATGTGTGTAAATGTGAGGATTAAAAATGGGTATTTAGAATTTTAAAATACAAGAAAAGTAAATATTATCGTTGTTTTCCCCACGACGGTGTCACGTTTTACTGCAATCCCCTCTTTCTTCTTAAATAATGGCACTTATCGGTCATTAACCTTAACCATTTAATAATTATGGGACTTTATCAAACTGGCACTGCACCTAACAACACAAAAGTATTGACTCATCTTTATGGTTCTTTTTCTATCGGTAGTACACTCTCATAACAATTATTAACGTATCAAGATTCCTGGACGCGTTCCATGAAAAGCTTATGAAGTCTGTCGCAAAAGCGCAGCACGCCTCGTTCGCAAGCTCCCTATTGCAAAACGGGTATTATTAGTCGAATAAGTACACATTTGCAAATATAACTATGCTTAGTATTAATTCTTCTATGTCCTTAATACTTCAGCATAAATTAAATTTCCACGGATATTTAAAGCCTATTCTTTATCCATAAACTATAGCACTTTTTAATATTTCGCCGTACTCATATACCAGTAGGTTAATCCATCCCTAATAAAAAAAAGTGCCATCTTATTTCCATACGTTGTTTAAACTTTTGTTCTTAAGGAAAACAATGCATTCTACATTACAGTTTTACAGAGGAACCTTTAGCAATAACGTTTATGTTTCAGGTTCAAGACTTCGACTGGGATGTGAAAACCCTTGGTTTTCTCCTCAGCGCCTTCTTCTATGGTTATGTTTTAACTCAGATACCTGGAGGAATACTTGCAGTGAAATACGGAGGCTGCAAGCTGTATGGATTGGGCATTTGACTAACATCCTTCACCACTATACTTACACAACTAGCAGCTAATTTTAATCTTTATGTTCTTATTGTGCTTCGAATATTTGAGGGCGCATGCGAGGTACAAAATAATAATTATTATTTTTTCACTTCAGTGACCTATTATTCTTATGAATTTAAAGTCACGTTATTAATATTTTTGCAGAAAATGCTTCAGGATTAAGAGCTATTAAAATGCAATTTATTTTCATATCAAATGAAAAGGCAAAATCAGTTAATTAAATGACATGACTTTTGTAAAATAATATATATTATGCATTTCAGAAAACTTACATTTCCATTTCTGGGATTTCTGCTACTAATAACTAAATTGCATGTGTGAATATATTTCATTATTTTACATTATATTTTTTCGCTGTTACATTTATATGGCAGCTGAGGTTATAAGCTATTTTTTTTTCAGTTAGACTAATTTATGCTATCGACTCTTATTTCCAAATATCTATTAAGAGACATATATATAGTTACAGAAGTCATATATATATATATATATATATTTATAAACGCAAATAAGTATATATGCTCATATAGTTAATACATAAATATTCTCATATTGGTAAATAAACACACATGTATATATAGGTAGTGCTGTAGCTCTGTCTCCTAACCCCAACCATAGTATACTTACTTACACTTATATGTGAGAACGTATTTGTATATAAATTAATTGTGTTCTCAATTGCGGCGTACAATGCCTGGATATCAAGGCGGTGTGGTAAAACACGAATACAAGTTGCATAGGTCGTAGGGGCGCGACACTATATTATTTCACTCTCAGCAATGCGCGCCTACTTCATAAGCAACTCATCCATCACGCATCGTAGGTAGCAAATCTGTACACAATTATTTTAATTAAAAATACGTTTCTGGATATAATAATATAGGGTTATTTGTGTTATATTAGCACAAAGTGACTCTGTCTGGAGTTTCGGCAATGAGTTTCCGAGCCTCATGTATATGTATTGAGTTTAGAGTCAATTATCGAATACTTAAAATTTTCTGATATCGTAATAAAGTTCTTTTGCCAGGTTTTTCCTTCGCTTCATGTAAACAAAGATAAACTCAATCTAAAAAATTAAACTTACGGGACAGCGTACCGTATTTGTGCCCACAAAGTCTTACAATATTTTGCATAAGTACTATTTCATACTAGGCATTACCAACACACCTATTTTCTCCCTGGTTATATTCATAATAATAATAAATAAAATAGTACAGTTTATTTTATACAAGATTTCAATAAAAATAATGCTCATTTATGTTGACACAAGGTTAATATGTTTGTAAAACGTTTTTTAATTTAGGAATAAAATAGACACGTTCTACAAGGGGGGATTTTCAAAAGTTTGATTCAAAAAGTGCGAAGAAACCGTGGGATAACTATATAAAGGATAAATCGTTATTGTATACTTAAAAAACATAAGCGGATAATGCTTATCCAGTATGAGCGGATTTCATAGCAAGATTAAATAGGGAATCGCACATTATTTAGACTTAAAGTGATTTCTGAGAGCGGTCGAAGCCCTGGAAGGATGTGATTGAAAATGTGTTATGTAACGATAAATTGGAAACCACTTTTAAATAAGGAACGATAATTGACACACAGGCAAATGTTAGCAAGGCAAATAAACACAGAACGACATTACGGAGAGTACACCCCTTCATACAATAAATATGGGTTGGCACCCTCCAAGTTCTTAGAACTTTGTAACCATGCCTTTGAAGCAGTATGACATATAAAGTATGTAATCAGCTTTAAAAAGGCAAAAAAAATCAACAACAGGCTGGCTTTGTAGTATTTGCTCATCCCTACAGTTTCCTGAGGAAAGACAGTTTATGTAGAAAAGCATATAAACGGTTGCCTGGGAGGTAGGCATCCGTCCTCACTGTCCTGCATGACGTGTGAACTGATACCCTGGCTAATGTTCGTTTCCTAAAATTAGGAACGGCTGAGAATTTACTTCGGGAAACTTCCTCATTGCATTTGTTTCTGTTGTCATACCAAGTGGTGACGAATTTGCTTGCCTGCTATCATTGCATTGGTAGTTTACACAGCAGACAGTTATTCACAACATCTGTAATGGAGTGTAGTAATGATTAACTGACGGACATGCATCTCACATATGGTGAAACGATGTGTAATATAAAAGCTGCGCATTATCGGTATGGCGGAGAAATTAAAAATATTATTATTCCAGTTGGACATATATTCACTTAAGTTCATCGGATTTGGAACGACGACCTTCCACAAGTAAAAGAAGATCTACCACTGAATCTACGAGAAGTCATTTCGTACATGCGCGATGGTGCACCAACACACTTCAGTCGCACGGAAAGGCAGTTTATAGAGGCGCGGTAGCCATTAAGTTGGATTGGCTGTGGTAGGCAGTCGTTCAGTCATGCGGATTACCGATCCTTAACACAGTCAACTTCTTCATGTGGAGTCATTTGGAGGTACAAATGTAGGCAACTGACGTCGATAATGTGGAGTATATCTTGCAATGTATTCAAGATGCATGTCATACCGTACAGTCTAATGCCAGCGTATTGCAGCATGTGCGTCAGTCATATGAGCATCGCAATCGTTAAAGTATGGAGACAGGTGGCTCAAACTTCGACTATATGTCGTAATTATATAAACTCTTCTCATTCGAAATAAATCACTGATTCGCAACAAGTTATAGTGTTTTTTGGACTACTGTTTTGTAGCACCTTCATGTCGCAAAGTTAAACGCCCATGTACTATAGTTATGGCACAAGGATGACACATAATAGGAAGGTGGGATCGAGATATTTGTAAAGACAAGTTTTACTATTGGAAGCAGAAAAATATAAGCTTGATCCGGTTTTACTTATTGCATAAAACATACAAAAAATTATTAGGTACACATATAGTTTACCGCAAATGCTTACCAAACACAACATTAGGCTAATAAATTTAAATTTTCTAGATGGTCAATTAATGAGGACGTAAATAATTTATAAATTACTTGTTTCTTTTAAACACTGGTTCTATAAAAATTTTATCATGCTACAAAAACATATATTTACATGTAAATATATATTTATATATAGTAACATGATTATATTTTTTGAATGGCTTTGTGTTATTTAGTATTAGAAAAATTAAGTTTTTGACAAACTTCAATTTCTCGTACTGTTTGTTACATTACTATATTATTTTATATCCATGTCGTTATCGTCAGGTACCCGCGATCTCTTCATTTGAAATATTATATAACTGACAATTTCGATTAAATGCATAATTTTTAAAATTATTAAAGTTGCAAAAAAAAATATTTCGTGTTCAAACAGTTTTAAAAAAATTTATTCGATTTTTTAAAAAGTCATGTCTCTTTCACCGACAGAAATTTTGGAGCACTCCAAAGCACTTGAAGTAGGCTAAAAATATTTAAATGTTACTTAATTGCAGAAACTGAAATTCTAAATTTTCTGCAGTGCCGGCCAAACGAAGTGGAGTCATGGTCAAAATGACCATGCGGCTGTGTGCAGTTCACATCACAAGAAGATTGAAATGGTTGGCCGCAATTTTAAGCCATTCCCGGAAACTGCCGAAACAGGTGATGGAAATTATTTCATCAAAAGATGATGACAGATAATAAAATGGTGTGTCGTAAGTTGTCTACGGTAAGAAAGAGAAGAAGAAAAGAAGTTACCTAAACATATATCTGTATATACCAAGATATGCTCTGGACTCCATGGTCTCGCGCGACTAATAGGTATATAAATCTAAAATCGAGAAAGACAAAAAAAATTAGGAATGACGATTTTCTTTTTGAAAATTGGAATTTAAAAATTGACAAAACATTATGTAAGTAAAAAAATTATTTCCATAAAGAAAACATTCTTTAATTATAAACCTAAAATAAATAGATACAAATTTAAATGTGACAAAATTTCTAAATGATAAGGCGTGTTTTAAAATTTTAAATTGAACAAACAAAAGTATTAAGCATAACCAGGCCACGTTCGAATGATAAAAAAAAATATTTGGAGCAACACTAAATAAATACTAAAATAATAAAAAAATTACATTGATATTAAACAAGTACCAACACAATTGACACACGCCACCCACCTCCCTTTTAATTCCTCTATCCCGGCAAAACATTTTAAAACCCCTCAAACCATGATACACGTGCGTTAAGTTATGGCAAGAGCAGTAGCTACAAAAATCAAATAACTCACAGAAAATCTACATGAAACACAAAACCATGACAAACTTACATTACGAGAAGGTGTTGCAAGAAACCAATGGCTAAGGAATTATACCTGATTGTTCTAGGCTAGAGTGTTGAATGGTTGTAGACGGTTGCATAAGTGCACAAAACTTGGTTTCAACAAAAATATGATAGCAAACGCGATGCAAAATACCGCAAATGAAGATAGACTGATAGATTGTGTTCTGGTTGTGGAGTAGGATGGGGATAGAGAAGTTGCATCACATCACGGAAATTTGTGCCAAGGGGCTGGAAGCCAGAAGGGAATCATGTTTATTAAAGAGGGTAGCACTGAGAGAAAGATAAGGTAATTTTTAAAGTCACAACAATGTAAGATTGATAACAAGTTTAGGAAATTGTATCACATGATATGCAAAGTTGACATGGTCTAAAGTCAATAAATATTGGCTCACAATGTCGCAATGTGAAACATTGCTGATAAAACCACTTCCATACAATGAGATTGTAAAGGGAGGTTGTGACTCTATGGTAGTCCTACATGAGAATGTTTTATCAATGGGAAATAAAGTCGCACACCGCCAGAGAGAGTGAGTTTTTTGAAGAAGAAAGTGTAACTCGGGGAAATAAAAATGGTTTTTCGCAAACGTTAAGTAGAGGTGTACCAGAGAATAAAATTAATTTACAACTATTAGCATACCTATAAAAAAATTGAGTGTCAGAAACACCATTCATAATACCATAGGTTTTAAATTAATACAAAAAGTTATCTGGAATGGGAGCAAAAACATTTCTCTCTACGCTGACAATAAGAAAGTCGGAAACTGTGAATATCATATATTATGTTGGAAAATAACACAGGAAAGCCCTGACACGATATATCTGAAATTTATTCTTATTAGCCAACGGAACCTTCACGACAACATTAAGGAAATAATTATAAATAACTGCTTGTATTTTACTGAATTTAAAAGCAAACAGATTTTCAAAAGAGTCTGGAGCAATCATATACAAATAAATTATTGTTATCAAATGCTGAATTTGGTTCAAGATGTCAATGAAAGCCATTGAATTCAAAAGTGTGGAGCTTAACTTGCCACATTAGCCAGGTTGTCAGATGACAAGTCATACACGACAGTGGGACTGGCTGCCTACCATTATGGCACCTATTAAACTTCCTTACAACTGGTTTCCTTAGGAAACGCCAAGGATTAGCGAATATAAAAAAATTGACCTTATTTATTCCTTTTTTAATGCTGAATACTAACACGTTATGCCAAATTTCTTCAAGCGTAGGGTGGTAAAGCTATAAGCACTTGGATGATGCTAAACTCTATTTAATGTAAGAACGGGTGTTCTTTCCGAAATTTCTTTCTGTGTGGCTATCTGCTCTTATAAACTTTTGCCTGTGTGACAATTCCCATTTCTTAATCTCATGTTGTTTCAAATTTTTTTTTTTGCACAATACGCTAAGATATCACTTTATGCTCTATGTAGTATACATGTATCCCTATTTATTTGTCCTAAGGATTATGCTTACGCCGGTTTAGCATAAATAATCGAAACATCCTGCCCATACATATATGTGTATTTAAACCATTATGTATAATCTAGTTTGTTATAATTAAAAAATTTTCCTCGTTAATTTTATTATGATAGCTAAATGTCCATAGGCGCACGCGCGCACGAGGTGTGACCGGCACTCATTATGATCAACATATATATGTCCCTGTTTTACTAAAGGTCAAGTTTGAAGTACCAAGAGTCTAATATATCTTTTTTATGCACCATAATTCGATATCAGTTTGAAGAATTTTGTTAAATGGTTAATTTCATATATAAAGTGTATACATATTATTTGTTCACGATTGTGTATACCATATATATTTTGGGAAAGAACCCAAAATGTGGTAATTTTATTAGATCATGTTCTGATATGACTTTTGCGTAATTAATATAATTTTGAAGCTTAAAATCAAATTACATTCGGCGATTTTTCCCCTGAAGTTATTTGTGTGTCTACCAGAGATTCTTTAACTATGACGACTGCTGTACACGCCCATGTACAGGTATAACGATATAATATTATAAATTAAGAGTTTCAAATGGAAACTCATAGTTTGTTTACTAGTATTATGAAATGCAGGTCATCAAACGACGCGAACGATTTTTTAAACAATAATATATTAAAAATTTGCTTTTACTGTTAGTCTTATATAGTTGTAGTAACCGTGGTTGTAAAAAATTCGACTTTTACGCATAAAATGACGTGAATTTATTCTATTATTTACAAAGAATCACAAATACTGGAAGGTTTACTGTAAAAAAAATTTTCAAAGTCATATGAGCCTAGTTCATTTCACAAAAAAAATGTAAAATATTTAGTGCGACGGATAAGGAAAATACTGAGAATCGATATGATAAAGGTGGGATGCATAATGAGTTTAAAGACTTTTGAAGATTAGATATAAATAACTATATTGAAAATTTCAAGTATCTAAATAATTTGAAAACTTTAATAAATGTATTTCAATTGTCTATTTTTGGCAGTCACTTTGCAAACACATAAACTAGAAAAAAAATTATGATTTCTTAATTAGGTTTCTGACATGTTATAAGATTTAAAAGACATTAAAAATGTCAGTTATTAAAAGAAAAGAACAATTCAATAAACCTTTTGAACTTACAATGTATGCTTTAAACATAAATTTACAACCCTGAAAATAGCAGGATTTGCACAGAATAATGAAGTAATATTTTGGTTTTGCTGTACTATGATCATGCTCTTGGAGGGCAAAGATAATATTCGAGTATTACTTATGCCATAAATTATCAATTGCCTTGGTTAATTTGAGCGCAGAAATATAAACACAATAGTCTACAAAAATTTCAAGTACAAAATATTACATACATATCGTAAACATATCGCATACAAAATTAATAAAAATCGCATTATAAAGGAAGAAATAAAATTTTTCACATATTAATGATATACTGATCAAATAATCTGTCGAAAATCTTAACCCCCTCAGTTCTACATTTGACGCAGATTCAAATTCTCTTAGTTGCTTGCGGGATAAAAAAGGGAAATATTGTTTCGTATGGTGACGTTTTTTTCATCGATGCATCGCTGCGATATTTTTTATATACAGTATATTAAAAGGTAAATCATAAGGAAATGGCGCAAATTCCGTGACATACACATATATATTTTTTTCGCGGTCACACAAGCAAACGACCTAAATAGCACGATTTCGTAAAAACCTTCCTCGCAGTGTTCGACGACATATTAGAGCTAAACTCGATAGAAGGGAAAACAGAGTCTTAAAGCTTCTTGTGTGTTTTATGGAGGCACTTCACGACACATATAGTATGACTCTCAAATTATTCAAAGAATTTACTTTTGTAGGCCCTGTATTGAATGATGTTTTTTTATATATGGGAGCTGATATCTGGAAAAGAATGTGTTCTCCTTAGCGATGCAATATTGCCAGTTTGTACAGACACCAGCTGGACTTTACAAGAATCGTCTGAGAGAAAGAGTTTTGCAGTCGATTTATTATTGGTTATTAAATCATTCTTGGCCTAGGATGGCTGTGAGTAAGAAAACGCCAATGTAACCTGATACATTTAAGGTTTCCTTTGATAGACAATTCGTATAGTCAAGTTCGGCGATACACTAGTTAACAACAGTGGAATGAAGTGTAAACAAATTTTGAAATAAATAAAGAAAGAGTTAAAAAAATTTTCTTATTCACATAGTACTAAGTTTTACAGACCTGGATATAGTAATGAAGGGTAAGGATTTCTCCAATACAGATTATTGGAATACTTGTATTGTGGTTGATGGGATCCCTATTACAGGTGCAGTATTCCAGAGTGCCATTTTATATATTATGCGAAGAATGTAATACGAACTACATTTTTATTAAATGCAGGTTTATTTTCAGTTTTCCATTTCATGATTGTTTAACGTAATTCATTGGAGAACTAAAACAATAAAAAAGTTAACATAAGTGGCCACGAAAACAAAACTAACAACTCTATGGTTATATATAATGGTATCTCGTTAATGTGTGGGGCCGCCCTAGTTACTTAGCTTGGCTTTCCTGTACTACATCCTGGACTGAAAAACTAAAACAGGCATTTGAAGAGTTTTAATACTAAACCAATTACCTGAAATTGAAAAGACTGAGTAATGCGTTTCAGTGGAGACATACATGTGTTAGAAAAATCTTGCTGATATTTGAATTCCCGAAGTGTACACTGTCTCACTTACTGAAGTCAAATTTGTGGAAAAAGCCAACATGCCTAGAAAACGCAAATGTTTTTAAATTCTTAGAGACTACAATAAACATTATGAATAAATCGAGTGCGATGGAACGAAGAAGTTGTAAGAAATTTTTAGATAAATTTTAACATATAATAATTAATGTATAAAAAATATTTAAATGATCTCATTTGGCTACGGTTATTCTTTTCTTATTGCTATCTTCATAAATTTAACTTTGGAAACAACCGGGACATCTCTGAATAAAATTCTTAATTAAAATTAATAAAATCGTAATTGGAATTATTTATGATTTAATGGATATTAAATTTTGTGGCCTATCTTTTAAGTCTTTAATTAAGAATGTGACAGCCCTCAATCTATTGGCGTAAATATAAAAATGAATATAATATTACTTGATGGGAAAATTCCTGAAGGTAGCGCTTACATTTCGTTCTCCCTAATTAACGTCCTACGGCGATATGTTACCTGGATACATATATAAACGAATAATCATTGCTTTACTAGAATCACTTTTACGATTTACCAACTGTAGTCAGAAAATACGCAAAAGAGTAATCTAATATTATAACTTCCTTTAAAGATGTTTGAAATGTTATAAACGTAGGAAAAAATAAAATTATATAATTTTTTTTTATGAAACCCGTTACATTTTATTTTATGCTAACTAAACAAGTCACGCCACGAAAAAAGAAGAAAAAAACCAGGAATTAAATTTGATTAGTTTTACAATATAACCTTACTGGGGTCTGGAGGATTTATTTATTCTCAGAAAAAGTATTAGATGGTCCAGACGATTTCACCATTATTTTATTCCTATAATTAAATAAAATTTTTTAGGAACACAATTCTGTGGCCAATTAAAATACACTTTAGTAAAAAGGGCATGTGAACATCAGTGAACGAAATAAATAAGTAAAATTAAAGGTCACAAAAATTATTTTTTTTGGAAATTATGACAATTTGTAATATTGCTGATTATTATTTGGTTAAAGATTAACACCTGTGCTAATTTGTTATTTCGTAGGGTATAATTAAACCAAGTGCGGAAATTATTTTCTTACGGTGGTTTCCTATTGAAGAACAAAGTTCCCTAATTGGTGTAGTTCTAACTGGAGCGCCGTGGGGAGAAGCGGCAAGTATTTCTCTATCCAGTCTGATTGGATACAATTTGGGCTGGCCAGCGATATTGTTCATTACAGGTAGTTAAATACATATTTATTAATTTCATATTTGGTATTATTTTTATTATTTCAATATACTAGTTGTATCTGAACTTCGTGCAGAAAATAAAGGTGCAAATTCTGTGCGCCAAAATACCCGAAAATCCTATTAACATAATGTTCGGAAAAGCAATCGTGTGTTACTAAAGAGATGAAGTTAGGTTCAAAGGAACATGAGGTAATAAATTATTTTAGCGTATCGTTGAGCAGTAAGTACTTCACTACTTTCATTTTGTTTAGAATATGTAATAATTACATTAATTTCTGTGTTATATTTCTAACTCCAGGCATTGCTGCAACTAAATTCAGTGTCACATTAGTAATACAAAGTTGATTTTCCGGACATTAGGTTACAAGGGCTTTCTGATGTAGTTAGCAACCATATTCGTTCTTGTATATGTCCTGTGTCTAAGCAGTTATGATGGAAACAAGGCACGTAGTAAACTAATAAATTATAAGTGAAAGTAACCACACACAATTCATGAACATATGTGATTGAAAAACTTGTAGATAGTTATGGTTAATTTTTCACCTACACTAATTGAGTTATATGATATTTCCATGACAAACATCGCAATCTCTGGCTTTGCTTTTGAAACTTTATGATTTACATTGCATTACGTTCCGAACGTCACTATGTAAGTAAAATAAGTGTTATAGGGTAGCGGGCTCAGGAATCAAGAGCCGCATTCCAAATTTGTCCACCATATATATTTTAACGTCACAACGGTGGGTCGTGCTTGATGGCCTGGCGTGGCTATTTTATTGACAACATAACATGTTTATTCACCACCTCTCTAAAAAACAAAAATTAGAAATGGTTGATTTTGCCTGAAAATTCCCCCCCAACTGCCATTTATTTCCAAAAACAAATAATAATAATGGCTTGTGGGGAGTGCACCCAGGGCAAGGCAACACCCTCCGAGTGATGGTATTTCTAGCTGGGACCCGTAGGTGACCGTCATCTCCGGGCATTACAGAAATGAGACCCTGGAATGAAGCGGTGCTGGAATGCAAGGGCGGGGAAAGCGGAAGTACCCCGAGAAAATCCGTTGGCAAGCGGCATCGTCCAGCACGATTCCCACATGCGAAAATCCGGAAGTGAACCAGCCGGGGATCGAGCTCGGATCGCCGTGGTGGGAGGCGAGCGCCCTTGTCACTACGCCACCGCTGCCTCGACTCCAAAAACAAAAAAGGCTTGACCGAGACTTCAAATGAGCAAGGTGATTCAGATGTTCTACGATACGAGAGCCATTAAGTTCTAAGGGCGGCAAACGAATTCGAGGATCCTCGGAGAATGAGTCATATAGTTCCCAAAACAGAAAACCGAACTCAAGGCTTCAATCCAGGCCAAGCAGATCAGGACTCAACGGCCATGTTTGTTTACATTATAGACCCCTGGCCATCGTGTTGGATGTCAGTAAACTTAACCTTGACCTCAGTGACCTTGTTCTACAAAAATTAAATAAAAAGTATAAAACAATTTCAAATTAAATATAATTTTCTAATCGCTAAGCATTTAAAGAAAGCATTTATGAAAATAAATAAATAATTAAAAAATTTTAAAAAGTCTCCGAAATATTGATTTTTTAAATCAAAATATTAACATTATATAACACATGAACTTACTACCCACACCAATCTATTCTGCCATTTATAACCTCGGCATTAACTACTAGACAGTTCTGTTAACTCATGAGTTTTTCATTATTGAGTACAAACGTGTGCTGGTAACTCATACTTCTAGCATGTAGCACCAATGTCTCCCCACGTTACCCATTTCCAAAGCCTGTTGGCGAAGAAACTTCGCCCCCCTTCTGCAATACATACCTTAAATAATGTGTAATACATAAATATTCCTGCATATATTCCTTAAATTACTAAAAAAAATAATATTTTCTAATTGTATTTGCACTGTATGTATGTATGTGTCTTACAAATTAAATCTTATATACAGCAATTTATGATTCATAATAGAGTTTTAAAAATAAATTACTTAATTTCATGAATTGGTAAATATTTTTTTCATTTACTGAAGTGTACATAAAACATTTTCGTTTATGATGACTCGAAGGCAAGAAGAGGGCATCATATTATTATTTTGTAATTTTGTGGTTCACATTTATGATCAACCTAATAGAATGTCCAGCCTGAACACTTCGTTACCATTTGTTCCTCCTTATGACATAACTTGTTTAGTCCGTGTTCAACACTCGCTTTTATATTTTTCATGTTATACAAAGGCGCACTCGAGGTTTTGAATGTCCCTTTAAAATTCTTATATTGGTAAGTATCTGATTTAAAGTAGTTTAATTATATTTATAAACCAGCGGTTTTCCAACACTTATGTAGGTTATTTAATAAATTATTATTTATAAGTACTTTATAAATGGGCGAATTATTGCAATTTATATTAAATGTGAGCTTTGTCGCTGTGCTTGTAAGATTGCTCTTGTGAACTCTGAATTCTTGGGTAGTGTTCAACTTGACTTGGATGTGCCCGGAAGCCTTCGATACGGAATTACCGAATGAACACGAAAGTGTCTAGCAGTTACGACCAGTAACCCTATATGAATACCCAACCATTTATACGAGCCAGTGGCCACATTAGTTTTATGAGCAAACGGTATGCCAGATCGAAAAATTTTATTACTTTACGATCCGATTTAAAAATGATTTTTTATTCTTACCGGAATGATAAAAAAAACGTACTGCACAACACAGCTTAAATCTATATTTTAGTAACTCGTCGAATTCATACACGATGTCAGAATCTGCAAATCATTCATTTCTTCGACTGTCATGTACGCATAAGTATGTAAATCTGATATTTTTAAAATAATTTATTGGTATATGCATGTGTCCAAACTAAGCCCATCTGACGAATAGTGCCCCTTAGCCAAATTCACATTATTTTAATGGTATTGATCAGCATCTACCGATATTTTGGTTGGCTAGTAAGCTATGGTTTAAGAACTACTAAAGTTAGATTAATGAGACGTGGAATGTAGGAGGCCAGCTCGGGTGATAGTCAGTTGCATCTTCCATGCTCATCTTGACCATCAATCAACCACTTCACCAATCATTCCATCTGTCTTTGAATATTTCATCCAATCCTTTGATTAATATAGCAATATTTCCATCAACCTTTAATTTTGTACTCCAGCGTTTATTCAATTTCATTATCATTCAATCAATCCTTTAATCATTCAAATAATCCTCCCATAAATCTTCCAAAATTTTCACAAATCTTTAGATCAATCTTGCAGTTATACCATAAATATCAAAATATTTCCATTTACATTCAATATTTTGACAAATCCCTTAATGAACCTTCCAAACTTTCGATGAATATTTCGTCCAATTCTTCTTCCAGTATTACACTGTTTCATATATTACTTCGATCAACCTCGTAATATTTCAGTCAGTCTTTCTATCTTTCGTACAATATTTCTATCAATCTTTCAATATTTCATATTATATTCCATCAACCTTTTAATGGTTCAATTACTCATTACCTAAATCTTCTAATCACTCGAAAAGTTCTTCAATCAATCTTTCGTATTTCGATAATCATCAAACCGTGATTGACCCAACGATTTATCGTTTGTTCCCGCATACATACATAAAATTATTCATTCAGTTAATGTCTTCATGTATTTATATTTGGCGACTGCATTAATGTTTTGTATGCAGTCTACCATCCGTGCATTTTATAAGTAACATTGTCTTCAATATTCTGTATTTAAATCTGTGCCATAATTGTCGAGTGCTCATAGCGCCAATGAATTAATTTATGAGAGATAAAAGGGTACGACCCACTTAATTAAGAAGAGACACTTTCTATTATCAATTATTCTTCTGTTACACTACAACCTACTCAGAAGAAAGTTTTTTAACAAATCACGCGATATAATCCCTGACCTCCAGGTTGAAAATGACTGGAAATTACTCATTTATGCATAAGAAACATTCATGTTCTTCTTAAGCGATCACATGTTTGAGTATATTATTGATTAATTATGATTTAGAGAAGTACTTAGCCAGTGTTCTCATGGTCTTCTTAATTCTTTATGTCCCTCGTTGCAGAAAAAACATGGTGTATTTGTGTGACAGAGAATGAAGATAATCGCCATCATGTTTTGCGCCAGCACAATCACCGTGTTAATTTTCATCAATGGTATATTCATGATCATCTTCATATCCTATTTTTCATTCGATGTCTTGTTTTCTTTTACCTGTTGCTGATTGCTGTTTATTTCGAAGTACATCGATTGCACGCGAAAGTCTTGCAAGTGCATATTTCGAGCAAACAAACTCTACTAGATGACGTAAGTCAGTAATTCCGCCTTTAGAATTTACAGTTTAATCGTAATCACCAGTAATATCGCTTCCCATCGATGCAGCAAGAGGTAATGGTGGCAACACTTATTGGCTCCAAAAATACTAAAACTTGTAATTTTTGATGTGTTTATTCAGTATATAGACTTGCAAATAATGCTTGTGTTTATTGTCATAATATTTCATCATGCGAAAAGGACCTATAGTACAGGTGGTTCTCTCACGCCGCCGAAGGTTAATGAAGATGACCGAAGGATTGCAGAATCGACCTTGACGATTATAAGTCAGCAATGACGCTGGTCGTAGCTTCATGTTCGTTATCGTCAAAGGCAGGCCTTCGTATTCACAATTCATCTTCGCTGTATGAAAAAAGATCGCTTCGAATTCGACAGTCCCTCCGCAGTATCAGAACGACAATTTAAAAATTTAACAAAACAACTGAAAGAAGAGTTTAAATACCACGGGTCCTGAAAAAACAATATATGGTTTCATTGTAACTATTTGAACCAGAATTGTACAAAGATGAACATTGTAAAAAGGCATTCAAGACCTCGAATGTGAATGTGTATGATGGGTATGATATCGGGGAGAGTGTTAAAAATGGAATAAACAAGTATATGTTAAGAGGAAGAAGAAATGGAGATGAAGGATTCAGGCTATGCACTCGATACTGTTGATCATTTACAGTTAAGAACAAATGTAAACACCCACTTTCAAAATAATACTAGTCTGCTATCTGCATGCCTTAGAAATTCATCGTAAA
Source organism: Clitarchus hookeri (assembly GCA_002778355.1). Lineage (NCBI taxonomy): Eukaryota > Metazoa > Arthropoda > Insecta > Phasmatodea > Phasmatidae > Clitarchus > Clitarchus hookeri. The sequence continues at coordinate 160,373 of NQII01002355.1, forward strand.
TATGTTTCAATGAATGTAGACTTAGCAGGTTTTAAAATGTATATTTAATAAACCAAATGATACAATTATTAAAATTTAAAACCCTTTATGGGAAAATTACCTAATATATATAAGCGGGTTTTAAAAAATAATGTACATAAGAGTTTAAATAAATAAAAGTCACATTAAAAATTTAGAATAATGTGAAGAAAATATGTTAAATAATTATATAAAATACACTTATGTGTTTGGCCGGAGGAGGGGCACGTCGCCAACGGGTTTGCAAAATAGCGTGATGAGATATCTCTGGTGGTAAATGCTAAAACACGAGTTAGCTGCACACTCTTGTGGTAAACACTGAAAGTCATTAGTTAACAGCACTGTCTAGTGCTTTAATGCCAAGACAATTTATGCTTAAATAGAGAAATTTGATTATGTGGAGTGAAGTGGAAAAAAGCCTCAAGATTATTACAAAATACAAAGCACTTCCGGAACATTTCGACGAAAAAAGGCTATATGACGAAATTACTCAATTTGAAGAAGCTTTGAGTTTGTATGAAAATATGACTACTTGGTACTGTGAACAAACATATTTTCAGCTGACAATACCATTACGCTACCCCACAATCCTTATTTTTGCATAAAAACCGTAATAAGGTAACTTGGGTTTCAGCAGTTTCACATCCCAGATTAATTATTTTAAATATCCTGACGTTAAACCCTATGAAGGGAATAAAATACCTCAGAAGGACAGGAGCAACTTACAAATGTTTATGGTTGGGCGCATCAATCATCACAGCGACAAAATAGTCTGCTATTAGTTTCTTTAAAACATTTTTCATTGCAAATCGAGTTAGCACATTCAATACAATCTTCTCACTTTAAGTGCGACCGCAAGTAAAGCTGTTTCTATTAGAAACATTTCTAACAGCAGTGCACTCCATTGAACAAAAACTCTGGTTATGTTTGATGGTGTGATATGTAAATGAATCTTACTCTAAAGAAGATTATAATTCTTCTTTGTCCACTATCATTGGCTTGAAAAATCACGTCATTTTTTTCTATGAATTTAATGTTAAAGTAGTATATTTACATTTTTTTGTTTATGGGGGCGCTGATATCTGCTCCCCCACCATGTGATACCAAAAATATTGAATAACCCTGTGTACATACCCTCTATTTTGTCTTCGCATTATGATATTCTGATGTACGGGAAATCTTGGTTAAGTTCGTCCCTAAAATATCACTTTCATTTGGCATATTCTAAACAAATCTACTAATACATCCACAAATACAACAAGCAAGATTCCTTAAATGATCAAAAACATGAAGTTATTGTACACCGCATACGTGACAGAGAAGAGATCCATAGATACTTTAAGTCACGAAACCGGCCACGAAAAAGGATTTTTGGCGCACAGACAAACTATTAAAACTCAATAGTCGCCCATTCACGTCGACGAGTGTTCGTTGCGCTCTGAACTTGGAAAATGCGATAGACTTTGTACGAACTACTTCAACTTTTACTTTTTCACGACTTTGTGTTTGTTATCAGTGTTAGCAAAGTACAGAAATAGGTAATACATATTTATGTTTAACAATAAAGGATATATAGTCATAAATTCGTCACAATTCAATCCCTACTTATTATTACCAGTTGTTTTAGTTAAAAAAATTGGTACTTTCTGTCTCCAAAAAATTTTCAGGACGGTGGGACACAGCGTGTGAAACTTGTCCCGGTAATACCGGGATGTCATGTCACCATGGCTATAATGTCTATATATCTCATTCCACAAAGATCTCGAAACTGCTTTAATCATTTAAGGACTCAATAGGATCGTTATTAGGATTTTTTATGAAAATGCTAATTTTCGGGGAATATAAAAACTTTCTGAATAATAAGAAGAAAACAGTATATTATAGTGAAAGGCGAGGAGGGTGTAAATCAATAAATTTTGTGTGTTACATGGTCACCCCAGGACCTTTAGCGGAACCTACGTCTGTAGCGTTAACCAAGATACTGGATGAATACGGAAACGTACTCATGTATCCTCTGCCCGCTGCCCATAAACCTAGTACATATTAAATCTTAAGTCGTGTATCAAACCAAGTGATACTAATATGTTTTCATTGAAAAACCTTTCCATAGTGAATTAATTATCTTTTATAAGAAATTGCAAAGACAAAAACGAAATTAGCGCTAAATATTCATTGGTCTCTGTGGCATCTTTCCTGTTACTTTAAAATTAAATTTTATCCTGTACACAAATAGTGTTACATACAAATTCGCAAGATACAAACACAATTATTCATAAAATTTAGTAGCAGCTTAGTAAAAAATTTCAGTCAAAATGCATCTCGCTTGCAAAGAGTTATGTAATAAACCTTTTGGAATATATACCTTTTCTTAAAACTTAATTATACCACAAAATGAGAACTTCATATAATTGCTAGGTCAATGAAAATAATTCAATTTATTAATTATTTCACATGTGATCCCTTTTAAGTTATCCTTCATTTACTAAATTTTTTAAAATATTGCTTTGAAATCATGGTATTTTTTTACATGTCCACTTTTTATGAGGTCTTTGTACATTAATAATTTTTCAGCAGCTTCTGAAGTAATATATGCATTCGCACAGTGCAGATACATATAGTCATGCAATGCGTATATTTACACATATATTTATAAACTTTCGTGCACACACACGGATAAACATACTCTCATACCACACACGGGACTGTTTAACCATCCATCTTTGACTTCTGAGCAACATTTTTTAATTTTTTTTTTTACAATATCTTGACTATTCCACACGTTGTTACGTTGTTCATTACGTACAATAATGCAAATACTCTATACTGAAACTAGAAAGTTTCAGATGGCAAATTTCGGATGAAACATTTTACTTGTATCTCATTCATTTTATAACCCCAATGACATTTGTGTTCACTTTGTTACAGGAGGAATTGGGATACTGTGGTACATAACCTGGCTGTTATTAGTGAAAGAGTATCCCAAACAAGACAATAAAATTTCACCCTCTGAACTCGCATACATTGACGACTCTCTAGTATATATTCGGCAACGCCAGAGAAAGGTGGTATAGTGCCCTTCACAAGTGGTAAAATACTCGTTGTGTTTAGTGGGTAATCTATGTGGCTTGGTTCAGATATTCCAGTGGCTGTGGTGGCGTAGTAGTCAGTCTACTCACTTCCGACTAAGGCAAATCGGGCTGGATACTCGGCAGTTTGTCTTCAGTATCTTCGCATGTGTGTAACGAAACGGACGTTGGTGGTTCCAATGTGTCTTACTGAGGTCCTTAGGTTTCTTCCACACTTGTATTCGACCGCTACTCCATATTCACTTCATTTCACCCACACCGGAGCTCAAGAGAAATCTACTACAGTTACCAGCTTACAGAAATCTCTGAATTCTCAAGTTAGATATTCGAGTTAGTTACGAAAATGTGATTAGGGTTTTAGAGATAACGGGGTAGGGAGGGTTGTTTCTAAATATGTAAACGTGGTTGAATTTTTGTTAAAAGTGGTACTTTACTGTGTGTTTACCACAGTAGCAACCTACATTCAGCCGATGGTTGAAATTCGGTAGAAATATTGGCATTATGTTCGGCAAAAATACCGTATAATATTATGAGACAACAAATCATAATAACAATTTGCTACAACAACGTAAATTTTTTTTATATGTTATTATAAATTATAAAAAAATTTTTATTAAAAAAATAACATCTTTTTTTATTAAAATTGTTTGTTTATAGTAAGTTGGTAAACATAACTTAGGTAAGTGGTATGTATGTTCTGTTGAGCTAACGTTGTAAAACTGACACTTTTTTCCATTTTTGGAACAAAATTTTTTAATTGAAGCAAAGATTCTCTCTCTTTTAATCTACAAGATCAAAATATTTCTATACATTTGAAACACTTTCTCTTTGAATGTCAGTATTTTTAGTTATAAAATGTTGTATTAAAGTTAGTTAAACAATGCTTCTTATATTTAAGTTGGGCCAACATTGTGTAACCAATATTATGCTAACAAAAAATAACGTTGCTTAATGTTAGCTTTTGAACACCAAAACATATCTTCTCCTAAATTTATATTGCTAGAAAGGTTTTGGCTCCTTACTGGAAAACACACTGTCGTCATTTGTTATGTATACTCACGTAGGGCAAAATTGTAAAACCAACATGTTACTAATAGAATAGGAAATTTTTAAATGAAGAAAAAATTTATTATCACGCATTATTATGATTTCTTTATGGTAATGCCCATAAATTTGTGCTTTGCAAATGTTTTGAGACAACATTTTCAACGGAAAAATTTGTAACGACTAAATTCTATATTGTGCCAACATTGTGTTACAAACATTACCATATAATAAATTATTATAAACATTTTATAAACTCAAAAATAACAAACATTTAATTTTATCTACTACGTTGTTCATATATTTTAACACAGTGATATTTCAAAGATAAACTTTCTACAGGTGTTTGTGTGTTGTTGTCAACCCCTCAAACTGTTAAAAATTTGTTGGTTGTTTGAAAAAATTTGTATTGGAACACAAATAGTTGGAAAATATTTTGTATTTGAATTTTAAAATTAACTATGACAATAAAAATATTATTAAGATAAAGTTCAAATTATGTTTATTAAGGAACTAGGTTGAGGAAAAAAGTTAATTACTAGACATTAAACCAATTCTTGAAGAAAAATTTATAATATGTTAATAAAATACATGATATCGGTAAAAACATTTAGTCAATATTTTAAACAATATCAGTTTACTAATAGCTTTCAAATTACATTATAAACTTGGAAGGAATTTACCGTGGAATAAAGTATTATATTTCAAGATGTGAAGTTTTGTTTGTATTTAATAATATAAGACGTGTTTCATGTTACTAACAAAAGGTGGCAATCATTAGAACGCGTCAGTATTCGTTACGGTTTCACGGATATACAAGAAAATATTCTCGTGAGTGATTACTCGTGATTTTACATGACGCAATTCAACCAAAGGGTTAAAGAGAATTATGAGCCGTACTAAAAATAGTGTTAGGCATAAACCTTACTGCATCAGTTATTTGGCATAGAATGATAAATGAATACAACTTAAAAGTATCAAGATTCGCGTATTATATTTCTGAGAATGGTAGCAAACGTGTAATTTCACTTCAGTCCACGTTCGCAGTTAGTTGTGAAAAGATAGAACATTGGACTGGTAACATAAATGGAGTGGGTTAGTGCCAACAGCAAACATGTAGATTTTCCGAATGCATATTGTAAAATAAGGTATTCAATACTGACATAGAATGCAAATAATTCTGCTAAGTGAAAATGTTCTATACAGTTTTTACTAGTGGCTAAAATGTATTAAAATACCCCCAAACCAATACTGGTAGAGAATTGTTTATATGTTGTACGTATGTTGTAAATAAAAACACGTCTTCCCAATAGATATAGAAATATTGCTGCTGGGGTATATGGAAACCTTTATCTTAAATTTATCTTTCATTTAAACTTTATATACTCAAAAACCAAATAAAAAAAAAATTATTCTATATATCGTAATGACATATAGCGTTGTTTCAATTATAAATTAAATTTTATTTTTGGCGTGAAAATGACTTATGTGGATATATCTGATATATCTCATCAATTTGTCTGTGTTATAGAAACGTTCCAAATAGTGAGGTTCTTCTCCCAAAATTATAATAATTATACCACTTAAAGCAGATAAATCGACCTATCACACTTACATCTATGTGTGTGTCCATTGCAAAATACTTGGACGGATAAACCAATTTAAGTCACATGAGGTGGAGGCACTATTCGGTTTATATGGGACACTACACAAAATTGGAACTTTTATTAAACCCTATGTTCCTGTCTGCCATTTAAAAGGGGACCTCAATTTCTAAAAATATCGTTTTTGATACCGTGACATTTGTGTCAAAACTATTTTAGCTATATTAATTGCAAATGTTTTACTGTTTGTATTTATATATTCCAGCATAAAATGTTCACGTTTATCAAATAGTCCAGGGCATATAATTTAATCATATATAAGCATATCACTGGATTAAGATTACTGGTTATCGTAAATTGTGGAAAACGTTTACTGTTAAGAATTTTAATGAAATATTTCTGTTTAAAATTATTATCACTAATAACAAATTATATTTCCTATTGGTTCAAGTTAGGTGCTGTTCCCTATTTAAAAATCTTCACATCCAGACCGGTGCTGGCAATTATCCTCAGTGGCATTGCATATTCATGGAGTTATGCAACGTTCTCAACACAGCTTCCAGCATACATTAAAGGTGAGATCCTAAATATATTGAAGGTTCTGGGTTTACTGAATATTCAAGTAAATTTTTGTTGTGATAGTAAAATACTACTTTAACTGTTGATCTACATATGCTGCTAAATAGTGAAAATGTCACACTTTGAAGGTATACTCAAAAACAGGGGCCAAACGTAACGCATACATAGCGAAAAATGTGCTACAAATTATTATATTTTTTCATACAGACAAGGCTCCAGTGGCTTAAAATATACATGACCATCAAACAATGGGCCCCTATTTCGGCAATACATTGCTGGATTCAACGTGGCATCAATTTGACGAGTATCCTGATATTGTCCTGGGGTATCGTGGACCATGTGTTGTTAACCTTAGTCAATTATATATCTTAATGTTTTGGTCGTGGGAAGATATTCAACCGACGTCCATTCGTGTTACACATATTCATTAGTGAGAGATTTGGAGATCGGGAGCCCGGGCCAGCAAAATAAACATCTGCAAAGAATTAAGGCTGATCTAAGCCTGATCTGTGGCACGGTGTTTTCCTGTTGAAAACGTGCGTTTGGGACACTCTACACACCCAGTATTGTCACGGGCCACAAAGGCATATGAATCCACCCAATTGCCACTTCGCGGCCAGACTAACACACGGTGAACATCATTAGCGAAACAGCAACAGGATTCGTCGCTGATGATTACCCTGTTCCATTCTGTTCCTCATGCAGCTCTAGTGCGATACCATTCTAAGCGATGATGATGTTTGCTCGCTGTTTACGGTAGCGTGGACCGTTAGAGTTCCTTGCACAATCGGTGGAACAATGCCTTCATATACGTCAGAGCAACCAAATCGCCTTTAAAAGTTTAAAATGTCGCATCAGTCGAGGACTGTAGTTGTGATATGGCCTGGCGCGTGATATAAATATCTGTGCACTCTACGTCTTTTTCCGAACTCCGATCCCACAACGATGATGTACTATTGAATGCGTTTCCTCTGCAATACGACGCAAAGAGCTACTAAATTATCCGGATACCCAACGAAACTTATCATAAGCATGTACGATTGACGGAATTGCGTACGATAGCATATTGAGGGCATTGAAACCTATTGCTCGTTCCGCAAACACAGAAATAGCCAAAATTCTCACTTTGCACGGCCATGTTGATAATTTTACCATCAGATTCACGAGCCGGTTCCTTGCTTTAAACCTGCGCGCCGTTTTTGTGGTTTGTCAGAAATTGTAATTAAATGAATAAAAGGCACATGTACTTTCGGTCTGCATGATTCATTGCGCTGCGTTCATGCTTTCGTGATGTGGCATGTTTTCTGTCAGGCAATGCTAATTTTTCTGTACATCGTCTTACATGCTTCAAAGATGCCTATAATTGGTTTTTTCTATTGCAGTATGATATATTTCAATTAATTATTTCACTATCAATAGTTTCTAAAATAAACGAGTTTAACAAGATTCTAAAACCATTAGGTAGTTAATGATCAAGACAATCATAATCAATGTATTTAAGTTATAAAATGGCCAGATGAACGCTACATTTTCATGCACAGGAACACACGGAAATAAAATGGAAACCGGTACGAATCGGTATTCAGTCAAGAAAACTTTATTTTGTTTATTAATTGTTCTATTATAGAGACAAATAAAATTTTTTCGTTTAACAATGGTCACCAAAATCCTGTCCCGTTAGTATGAAATAGATCCAAACTATTTAAGCGTAAAAATTTCAACTAAAATTAAGTAAATTTTATTATTAGAAATTGTACAGAGTGAAAATAATTTTGACTGAAATATATTTCACTGAAAAGAATCTACTGAAATTTAAATATTCAAGCAGTAGTGATTTTGCAACTAAGACCATCATGAGGTCCTTATCTTCTCCGAACTATTTAATCTGGTAAGTCGGTTCCGATCATAACTGTATCCTGTTGTACGTGTTTAATAATTTTATCGACTATATCCGTGTTGGTAGAAATTAGTACACAATTACTACATTGTGTCATGGTGTGATCAGGTCTTAGCTGAACGGTTTCCCTGATCACACCTTCAAACATTAAAGCTGAAAACAAGCGGAATTACAAAACCACCATTTGGTCGTCGACCCTTGCGAAAGAAGACAGTTGCAGAAATCGCCTCCACTGGTCACTGAGCGGGGCCGCAGAACCACGCGCTTGATATAGGCCGTCTGTTACGACCTAGCTTTTCAGCCAATTCGTATGTGCAATTTGATGGTGGGGGAGGGGCGTAGCTCAATAATGACTCATGATTCGGTAGAGCACAACCGCATCTGATAAGGTTTATTAAGATTTAGATAATACAGTTTCTATTTAAATGACTATTGATCGGAATAGCTTTAAATTGAATACCAAGATGATTATTCATTACATTGAATTCACGTCATTCTATTTAAACCTAACTGGAAAGTCGTCACTATGTTAATATTGCCGGAGGCTGATTCTACGAAACGTTTAACGGTGGCCGGACACCCCCATCTTCCTGTTCTTCTTAGCTGGTCGGTTCGCCCAAAGGACTAAAGACGAAAGACCACGTTCTGGGTGTTACGCCCGCCTATATCAAGTGCGTGTTTCTGCGGCCCCGCTCAGTGACCGGTGGAGGGGATTTCTGCAACTGTGTTCTTTCGCAAGAATCGACGACCAAATGGTGACGTGGCAATCCCGCTCGTTTCCAGGTTTAATTTCTGAAGGTGTGATCAGGCAAGCCGTTCAGCTAAGGCCTGATCACACCATATAATCTCCCCCAATGTTCACTAGCGAGATGACCTCATCTTGCCCTAAAGTCCGCGTGGATTATGTATATGACTGGGAGTTGCGGGGCTCATGTTGTGGCAGCAGGAATATAGATCGGGTTGAAGTCCTCTTCACTAAGGTAGGAAACATTTGTGAAAGGAATTATGATAGACGGATAATTTAGGTATAAGGAACTGCCAGTTATCTTCGTGCAGGCCTCGGGAAAGGTGGGCCGATCAAACGCTGTGCTGTGTGTTTACAGTGGACTTGCCGCCTTGCACTTGCATTTACGCTGGGTTAGCAAATTGTCTTCCACGCGAGCGCGGCGGACGCCCCGCAGGCGGTTTTCGTACGCGTCAGCCTTTCTTGAGGTTGTGAGTCCTTTAGCACTTCGTTCCGTGAATTGTTACCACAGCGAAAATACAAAACAATATTTTAAAATTTAAAGAATTTAAATTTCGGTAAGTTAACTGCTCTCCCCGTTAAAACAATTATTATTATTTTGTTTGTTCAGAAACTACACTTGCTGGAAATAAATACACATTACGGCACTGACAAAATAGTAATGTGTTCATAGAATGTTACATACTAAAATGGTACGTGACGTCCCGGAGTTAGAACACTGATAGGGTGGTATCGAAACGTAGAATATTATGAAATTAATAATGGGAAAAATCCAAAAAGAAAGGAAATGTTGCAGCTGCTTTTTATTTACGTTTCAATACTTAGGAGGGAATTGGAATGTATACATACTTATAACAAACAAAATGTATACTTTATAAATATTACTTAATATACAAGAAATAAATTTCAGTATCAAATAAAAATGTTTATTGAATATGGTGAATTTTACAAATGGTTCATTTTCTTTAAAAATTAAAATCTTAAATTACAGTTATATAAAGTATTCTTAATGATATGCCTCTATTTTATGGTGGCAATTCTTAAAATTTATGCATTTATATATATATCAGTTGTTAATTGAGTAGGAGCATTTCAAAAAGAATACATATATGTATATTGTTACAATCAGTAGAGTATTACTGTTTTTTTTTCGTTATACTATATAATCTGCCAGCATTAATACCTACTGGAGGTCTCTGAGGGTAACATTGATTTGTTAAAGTTAAAAGTTCTCTGATATAATCATAAACCTTTAAAGTAATTCTGGTTGTGTGTTACTGTTAGGTACCTGCAGGGTGCGGTGTGATTGGTGTATGTAAAATATGTGAACCGCTTGTTACCTGTAAATAAATGAACTTACGAATCACGAGTTGGTTAAACGGTAGTGCTGCCGGCCGTAGAATTAACGTTTGCGACTCGACGACGTTCCTGCGTGTGACGTCAGAACAGGTGCTCTGCCACCACTGCTATCGTGGACATTGCTGCTGGTTGCTGTTCACATGGAACGTGCGGTACTGTTGTTTTCAAACTTACAATGAAATGCATTAGCAGAATGCCCGCACAGTTTGTCGAAACATCTTTTATGCAGTTTTTCTTAAATAACGACAGGGCCCTAACAGTTATATTTCAGATTATGGTTATTAAAAATGAAATTGGTTATTTCATTCCTGATTTTATTATATTTACTTCTGTTTGTCCGAACTTGGAAGTTTATGTATTTACACGCATGTTAAAGCCAATATATTTTTAAACTGTGGTCAATTGTTCTCTCGGGTGGTATACGAATGCCACCTTACAATACAATTTTATAGTTACATTACGGTTGTAAATCTATTTCTTAGGTTATTGCTTTTTTGTAATAACTTTTTTTCTTTTTTTCTGAAAATAAATTATGTAGTTAGCTGTGTGAGCGAATAAAATCATAATAATTAAAATGCTAATATGTATGCTGGGCATCAACACACAGAATAAGTATAATATAAGTACATTGCTTATTAATAACGTAAGTTTGGAATGAAGAGCAGCAGAACGTATAGCATGTTAACAAAGCCGATGGACATCAACACATAGAATAAGTAAAATATAACGACCCTTATTATGCAAAGAGGTTATAGAAGAGGAGACAGGAACATATATGAGTAATTAAAGACATAAGAATTACACTTCTACTTCCACACAAAGGGGTGGCATACAGGGTTTGGGGAAATCTGCACTCAATGACTTACTCCCTGGATGTCAAAAACGAAAGCACCCTCGTGGTATACTTTCAAAGTATTGTGTAGTATAGAAAAGACGCACAGCTAAAATCCAATTGCGCCCCTACTGCCTGAACTCTGTCAAGGCTAGTAGAGCACAGAAAATTGCCCCTCTGGTCGGATCACAATTCTGCCAGAGGCCCAAAGATTGCTCCGCGTCTCACGCGAAACGAAAGGTGTGACCTCTTGGGTGAGTACTTCTTACAATTGGGTGGATGAGGGGGTAAACCATGAGTGGACAGACCCAGTCGAAGCGGGTGTGTCTCTTGCACTATTCCCAATTCGTTAAATACCCTTAACATTGCAGACAATTAATCCTTCTCACGTCAGGTTCAGCAGTCTGCGCATCAAACAATGCAGTATGACAGGCATGGCATGTCGCTAGCACGTCCGAAAGCCACGAGGATTGGCTGAGTGCCCGGATCACAGAAATACGTTAACACAAACGAATTATTTGTCCCTGTTTCCTTATAGCACAGGTTTGTGGGAAAAACGTGAAAATATTGATAGTATAAGAAAATTAAACTAGAAATTTAACTTAAGTTTAATGGAGGGTGTGGCAGGAAGAAAACTGTGTGTTGTGCGCTAGCATGCTGTTTCTCACCACAGTGGCGCTCGTGCCGCAAGGAAGTGCTGATGAGGGAATGTGTCGTCTCGGGTCAACGATATATCGTCCTGCCGCATGGCAACTCATACCGCAATACGGGCGTTATGACAGAATACTGAAATTTACTTAGTTAACTGGCATACCTTATTTCTAAGCATGATATGAGAAGTTTCTAAAATATATAATATGAACACTGAGAGGAAAGTTATATAAAATATATACCAATTTTATCTGAGCACAGAAATAGCTAACTACATACCTACAGTATGGCATACTGCATGGAGTTTATTAAAATTAGCATGAGATGAAAGTTACTGTACTGAAAATTCTTACAAGATTACGAAATACTATCACAGTAATGGCAAAAATTTCAAATAACTCTATATAATGCACACAGGTGATCTACAATTTAATTTATATTACTATTTGGTAAAGCAGAAATAAATTGTTTACACAAATATAAGCAACTAGGGACTTGCGGTTTACACGGAAATTCCTTACATTTGAATACCGCTTGTTATTTATATTTCAAATAATTGCTTTAAGCGTTTAGATATTGGGCTGCAAAAGTTGAATTGACATTTAAAACCCAAGGCCTTTAAAACTAGATATTATGAGATTATTATAATTATATTGCTACTTAAATTAAAAGTTTGAATGTTTAAAGTCGACAAGGCTGAAAGTTTGCTATTATTATTATGGAAGTTAGCGTAGGTGGGTGGGCAATTTATTGAAATGGAGGTGGATGGTAGAGAAGCTCATGCAAGGCAGTGAGAGGGTAGGGAGGAACCAAGCCTGGTTCTGTGTGGTGGACGTGGTTCTGCAACCCCGCTCAGTGACCGGTGGAGGGGATTTCTGCAAATGTCTTCTTTCGCAAGGATCGACGATCAAATGGTGGCGTTGCAATCCCGCCCGTTTCCAGGGTTAATGTTTGAAGGTGTGATCAGGCAAGCCACTCTGCTAAGGCCTGATCACACTATAACATGGCGTAACACCCGAAACAGTGTCTGTTCGTCTTTAGTCCTTTGGGAATCGACCCAACCAGCGAAGCAGACCAGAAGGAAGGGTGTGTTCGGCCGACTCTAACCGTCTCGTAGAATCAGCCTCCGGCAACATTAACAAGTTGATGACTTTCCAGTTAGGTTTAAATAAATTTGCGTGAATAATAATGTAATTAAATAATCATCTTGGTATGCAATTTAAAGCTCCCCTGATCAATAGTCATTTAAATAGCAACTGCATAATCTTCATGTAATAAAAGTCATCTTATATTGGTGTGCTCTACCGAATCATAAGTCATTATTGAGCTAGGCACCTAGCAACATTCATAGACGAATAGCTTGTAGAAGCTTATTTGTAACATTGGGGGAGGGTTGGTTCCTACCAATCCTCTCGTTGCATTGCATCAGCTTCTCTACCATCCACTCCCATTTCAATAAATTTCCCACCCACCCACGCAAATTTCCGTGTTAATAATAGCACAATATCAGCAATGTCCACTTTTAACCTTAAAACTTTAAAGTAGAAGTACAATTTAAATAATTTCATAGTACCTACTTTTAAAATGAATTAGGTTTAAAAAATAATTTACCTTTTACAGCCCAATATCAAAACACTTAAAGCAATTATTTCAAACCTAAATAACAATCCTTATTCTAATGTGCTTAGTTGCACATATTCATGTGTAAACAATTAATATCTGCTATACCAAGCAAGTAATATAAATTAAAATGTAGATCACGGGTGTGCACTGGATACATATATTTGAAATTTAACTAATACTGTAATAATAATTCGTAATCCGGTCAGCATTTTTATTAAAGTAACTTTTCACTCATTCTATTTTTAATAAACTCCATGCAGTACAATATATTGTACATAGTTAGCTATTACTGTTCGAAGATAAAATAAATATATATTTTATTCAACTTTCCCCCCAGTATGCATACTATATATTTAAGAAACTTCTCATATCATGCTTAGGAATAAGGCATGACAGTTAACTGTGACACTTTTAGTATTCTGTAATAAAGCCCGTATTGCGGTATGGGTTTCCATGCGGCAGGACGATATATCGCTGACCCGAGACGATATATTCCCTCGTCAGCAATTCCTCGCAGCACATGCATCGCTGGGCGCGAACCAGCATGCTAGCACACGCCTCGCAGTTGGAAATTGCCGAGACGACACATTACCTCGTCAGCACTTCCTCGCGGCACTAGCGCCGCTGTGGTGCGAAAAAGTGTGCTCGCGCACGCCGGGCAGTTCTCTTTCCGCCACACCCGCCTTTAAATTTTTTAGTTTACGGTTCTATTTTTAGATTCTCATACTATTAAGATTTTCATGTTTTTCTCAAAAATCTTGCTGTAAGGAAACAGGGAGAATGAATTCTGTTGAGTTTATGCATTTCTGTGATCCGAGGACATAGCCAATCCTCGTGGCTTTCAGACATGCTAGCGACACGCCATGCAAGTCATACTGCATTGTTTGATGAGCAGATTGCTGATCCTGATGTGAGAAGGATTAATGGTGTGCAATGTTATGGGTATTTTACGAAATGGGAATAGTTACCGAGACACACTCACTTCGACTGTGTCTGTCCGCTCACGGTTTACCCACATCTACCCAATTGTTAGGGGTACTTACCCAAAAGGTCACACCTTTCGTTTCGAGTGAGACGCGGAGCCATTTTTGGCCATCTGGCGGAATTGTTATTCGACCAGAGGGGCCTATTTTATGTGCTGTACTATCCTTGAAAGAGTTCAGGTAGTAGGGGCGCAATTGGATTTTGCTGTGGTTTTTTCACTACTACACAATACTTTGAAAGTAAACCACGAGGATACTTTCATATTAACCTGCAGGGAGTAAATCATTGAGTGCATATTTCCCCAAACGCTGTATGCCACCCTTTTGTGTGGAAGTAGAAGTGTAATTATGATGTATTTAACAATTTTTTTATTCTTTTCCTCTCTACTGTATTCTCTTTGCATAATAAGAGTCGTTATGTTATACTTATACTGTGTGTTGATTGAGGTCTCTCGGCTTTCTTAACATGCTATACGTTCTGCTCCTCTTCATTCCAATCTCAACTTTTTAATAATCAATGAACTTATATTATACTTATGCTATGTGTTGGTGTCCAGCGTTCGTATAAATTTTTTTTATAATTATGAGTTTATCCGCGCACACAGCTTACTACAATCATTTATTTCAGAAGTAAAAAAAAAACTTGTATGAAAATAGGCGTTAACTAAGAACTGGATTTACAAGCGTAATGTATTCACCAAATTGTAATTTAAGGTGGTATTCCTATATCGCCCGAGAGAACGAATGACGACAATTAAAAAAATATATGATCTATAACTCACGTTTAAATACATCAGCTGTCAATGTCGGACAGACCCAGCAATATAACACACACATAAATATATTGCTACCATAAGTTAATTTTAGTAACTTTTAGAGCCCTCTTCGTGTATTTAAGGATAATTTTATAATTGATATTTTGAAAAACTGTGCAGGCATTTTGCTAATACATTTCATTGTAAGTTTCAGAACAACGGTACCGCAAGTCTCATGGTCAACAGCAACCAGCAGTGATGTCACAGCCCTCTCAACCAAATTTTCTCCGGAGGTCGGCGCACGCAACATCCACGTGAACAGCACTCCTGACGTCATGCGCAACAACCTCAACACCGCGCTCACAGCTGTCAGCACTACCACTTAACCCAGATCGCGAGTCATACCTAAAATAATATACAGGTAACCAGGGGTTCACATATTTTACTTACACCACTTACACTTCACCCTGCAGGTAAGAGTAACACACAACAGAATTTACTTCGAATGTCTATGATTGTATTACCAAAAATAACAAATAAAAATTAGCGATTGCTAATAGGAGACCTCCGAAATAATTTTTTTTGAAATCTATTGTGTATAACAAAAGGAAAAATTCTAAACAGTTTTAAGATACGAAAATTTTGGGGGAAAAAAAAAAAAATTTATTTCCAATCTTTGTGAAAAAAAAATTAATTTTTAAAATGTACCTACTCAACCAACAAATTAATACAGTGTCTAAAATAGACTTCTGATTTGCAATATTTTATTGACTCGTAATCATAGAAATAATTGAGTGTTTAAGAAAAAAGAAATGACATTCTTATCAATGTAATTTAAGATTTTAATTTTTATAGAAAACAAACCATTTGTACAATTAACCCCATTTAATAGATATTATTATCAGTTATTGACAAATATTTCTTGTAAAATAAGTAACACTTATTACGTCAATATTTTGTTTTCCTATATTTTAAGTAATTATGTAAATGTTACTTTAAGTACCTTTTCCATTTCCCGCTTAAGTGTTAAAATGTAGTAAAAAGCAGCTGCAACATTTCCTTTTTGTTTTGAATTTTATGAAGTTCTAATAATTAAAAACATTATAGTCTACGTTTTGATACCATCCAATCAGTATCCTATCCACGTGACGCCATGTACCATTTTAGTATGTAACATTCTCTAAACACATCACTATTTTGTCATTGCTGTAACGTGTATTTATTTCCAACAAGTGTAGTTTCTGTACAAACAAAAAATAATAATTGTCGTAATGGGGAGAGCAGTTAACTTACGAAATTTTAAATCTTTTCATTGCTAAATATTGTTTTCCATTTTCATTGTGATAAATTACTAATATTTTTTTTTCATTTCGTACAAGAATTAATTTAATTAACTTTACACGCCAAGAAGTACTTACTCACAAACTCAAGAAAGGCTGACGGGTTCGCGAACCGCCTGCGGGGCGTCCGCCTCGCTCTGGTGAAAGACAATTTGCACACCCAGCAGAAATGAAAGTTCAAGGCCCGCAAGGTCACTATAAACACACAGCCCAGCGTTTGATTGGTCCACCTTGCCCGAGGACTGCATCAAACCAATTGGCATTTCCTTATACCTAACTTATCTGTATATAATTATTCCCATTAAAAGTTTTTCCTACCGTATCGAATAGGATATCAACCCGATCCATATTCCTGCTGCCACAACATGAGCCCCGCAACTCTCAGTCATCTACATAATCCACACAGACTCTAAGGCGAGGTGAGGGCATCTCGCTTGTGAACATTGGGGGAGATGTTATGGTGTGATCAGGCCTTAGGTGAACGGCTTGCCTGATCACACCTTCAAACATTAAACCTGGAGACGAGCGGGATTGCAGCACCACCATTAGGTCGTCGGCCCTTTCGGTAGAAGACAGTTGCAGAAATCCCCTCCACCGGTCACTGAGCGGGGCCGCAGAACCATGCGCTTGATATAGGCCGGCGNGAAGACAGTTGCAGAAATCCCCTCCACCGGTCACTGAGCGGGGCCGCAGAACCATGCGCTTGATATAGGCCGGCGGAATACCCGAAACAGCGTCTTTTCTTCTTAACTCCTTTGGGCGTCGACCCAACCAGCGAAACAGACCAGGAAGATAGGTGTGTCCGGCCGTCGCTTACCGTCTCGTAGAATCAGCTTTCAGCAACATTAACAATGTGATGACTTTCCAATTAGGTTTAAATAAAATTGCGTTAATAATAATTTAATTAAATAATCGTCATAGTATTCAATTTAAAGCTCCCTCGATAAATAGTAATTTAAATAGCAACTGTATAATCTTCATGTAATAAAACTTATCATATGCTGTTGTGCTCTATCGAATCATGAGTCATTGTTGAGCTACGCCTCTAGCAACTTCAAAGTACGAATAGCTTGTAACAGCTAGTTCGTAACAATTGAGACAAGGGCGTCGGAAATTGGATTCACGATTCGTCCACCGTCTTCGAAGACTTCACACCAGATAGGCGCGTGGGTAACTTATTTCTAGCTGTCGTTCAACAGCCATATTTTTTTCTCTCTTTGTTAATAAGAGTGTGCTTATTACTTCCTCGACTTCCATTTTCTTTTTTCACGACCATCATCATGACTTGGTACGTCTTTCAGTTGTTATTTCTCCAGGGACGCTGGTGGTACTGGTTTCTCACATTATCTGTTAAAGTGTGTGACAGGCTGATATCAGTTTTAATATTTTGCCTTCTATTTCGGGCTAGTGGGTATTTGTTTTTCCCATGCATATAAGAACGAGGTACCGTGCACGTAAGGCATTAAACCCGCTTTTGTTGACTTACCGATCTTAGTTAACTTAATAGATTCATGGAAGGGAGCAATTAATATTATTGGCGAACGATATGGTACAAAATATTACTTTAGTTATCTGAGCTATGAGGGTATATGTAGGTATACTGGCATTATATGAGGCATAAATGAAATTACCATACCTGTGCTCCCCTCACCCTACTTGTCTTCCAATTCCTTGGCATTTTCTATGACGACGCTGTTTTTTTTCTGTTATTTAAAATTCGTTATATAATATATGGATAATTGCTGACCTTTAAGCAGCAGTACAGTTACGTAGTACCGAGGACAAAAATCAAAGTATGCATGACATCATCAAAGAAAAATAGCGATGATGCTGTCATCCATTATCGTTCCATTCTATAGCAATAATTCTGGATTTGTTCATGAAAACAAATTTTGCCATTCAAGCCTCAAATAAGTATCTGCAAGTTCTCCACATATCTGTGGTATCTGCTCATGCAAATAGTGTAAGCACATTTTCTCAGAGTACTCGAATACGTTTTATCTACAAAACAAGTTGTTTCACTATAAAGCTTATTTATATATATATCTGAAAATATTAATAACACATACATATGTTCTTCCTTGCATCAAGCAACATAAATCTTCTGTTGATTATCACTTCTCTTTCTGAGCTGGCCCACTGGCAAAGTGCATAACATTTTCTTGTGTAATGTAATTTTTTCTCAAAAAATTTTACTTTTTCTTGTTTTAAACGACAGTAGTGTCATCCAAGATAGTGCAAAACTCAAGGTCAAAGTCACATGATAACATTAATTATGGTGATTGTGGTGTCATCAAAAGTAGTTCCTACTTTAACTCATATTTTTTGAAAGGTTATAACTCAAAATTTAATATTTTAACCATTAAAATAAATAATTAACTAAATTTTTATCAATTATCTAGAAGCTCTGCTTGTGCAAAGAGAGTGCGCGTTTTTTCTCGAGTTTTATATATATATAACTTTAGTAAGAATGTGCTGAGAATAAAGATATTCTTATATTTAAAAAAATCATCTACATGTGTAATTTAAAGCAATTTTTATTATGTTATATCAAAGACAGATTAAACGAAGTTAAAACGTATACAGATTAATTTTTATACACTATTAATTAATTGTACTTGTAAAAGAGATATGATAGATAAAATAATAGGTCTCCTTTGTCTCTGTTTTCAAAATTTAAAAAAGAGTTAAAAATTATTTAAGCATTTTTTAAATTTTCTCGGAAAAAACCAATTTTTTTCACTATCGCACTGCGATATTAGGCTATCACATAAAACGAAAATATGTTCATGCATTACAGGAAGCCACTATTCTATTCACACAATCAGCGGGTCCACTGGAACTTCCGTTGTCATAAGCAAACGCACTGGTTTCATATTTCTCCTCTGTTGCATTGCTGCTGAACTATAGGCCTGTTTTCGGGTTTGTCTTCTGCGCGACGACTTACGCCTTAGTGAAGTTAGGCTCAACAGCAGCAGGACCGACATCGTCCTCACCAATACAGGTTCGACTGTTGTAGAACTGTCATGAGCCTCGGGAAGACACATCGCTGGGCGGTGGTGACGTCAGCATGTGTGCACCTATTCTACTCCAGAGCCAGAGGCATATACATCGGGAGGCACTGTACCAACTGTCATGGTAATGCTCACGGGTACATGGTATCGACGATACAGTCGCCAATATCTGGTCATCTGTCTCGAGCCTTTACCTGTCTGAAACAGTATCTGCGAAGTCTGTCGTGTGCAGTCGATGGGAGTGTTCGTGCATGCAGAAATCGGTTCCATGCGTTTATTTTTGGCGGGAATATATGTATATGGGTGCGTGGTGAAAACAGCTTACTCCTGGTTAGCAATAGTCTACTAGCTGCTCGTTATTTGCGCCTATACAGCCAAAATCCCAGTAGCTGTATTCAATGGTCGAGTGACTGAATGTGGCACTTGCATAAATGTTCACATTGTGAAATGCGATCATCTTCGGCCTGTGTTTGGGTGCTGTCTGAACGGGAAAAAATAATCTTGATACCGTGTGTACACAAGTAAATTACATGCATACCTCGAGGCACGGTCGATTCGGTTGATTTATTATTTAGGCATAGACGATATCACCACCCGCGTACGACTTACATAACAGTCGTGCATTCCGGGACGCGGAGGTCCGGTTATTACATGCAGGCACCGATGTAGTGCGAGGGAAGTATGTGAAATCCACATATTTTTCATGCTATGTAAGCTGCCCAGTGCATACTAGGTACTTTTGTTATGGCGTTATTGATAATATGTTCATTACATTTTGGTTTAGCAAGCACATCACCTCACACAAACACACTGTGCAAATTAATTCTCTTAATCTTGCACCCAAATGTGTCTAGGCACGCATTCGGAACATTTTGTTTAGATAGTGAGTTCTTTATCGCCTCTTGCTACTGCATCTTTTTCTCTTTCAACCACCTCAGTAAGAATAATGCTTGTGCAATTCTTGGCCTCTTAGTAACACATGGCGGAGGATTTCGTTTTCGATTGTGATTATGGGTTTCTTCCAGTCGTTTTTTATTCTTCCAAAGCTCGATTCACTGAGATAAAAATAATCTCTACTTTCTGGAGTTGTGATTGGATATCCCAGGGGGGGCAGAAATCCACTGGTATCTTGCCTTCTTGATTTTAAAACAGTTATTACCCATTATATTTTATTTACACTTTTCGTTCATACACATTTTTCACCTCGGTCTTCAGTAAATAATTAAAACCGCCAGCAGCAACTTTTTCTCAGAGTACCATGTTTGACGAATCTCATATCTATATATTTCCTCTCATGCTAGCAGCATGTATGCCTGGCACTGGCTTTCCAGATCATTGTACTCGGTATAGAAGATGTGGTGCCACATGCCATACTATTACCTATAATCGTTGCCGGCCAACAGAATCTGAATCTAGAAATGTGCAGCTCCAACAGACTGTTGATAATCTGCATATTGACGATAATTTTTTTTTCTGCTGGTATTCACTACACCACACTGAGTACCAAACTTATCAGATTATATGATAAATTTATAATTTATTGTCCTCATGAAAAGGATATGTTTAGAAGTATTTTAGTCTTAATGTGAACATTCCAAGGAAGATACTGAAATATTTCACAATTCATACGAAGGCGGTCTGTTGTCTAATACAGTGCAAGGATTGGTTAGCAGGGCATGCGTTGCTGCAAGTTAAACATGAATCTGAGTCTGCTGGAGAAAACAAATTATTCATATATGGCTTCAGATCATTTACATTTTCTCAAAATTATGCCAGCAACTTAAATATTAGCAAATGATCGAGTTCTGCCATCTACAGATGGCATGTCTTGCTTTCCACATAGCAGTGATGTGAATTTGGTGCCTCCCAGCGAAACAATTCCAAACGATGTATAATTTATCAATAGTTTCACAAGTAAGATGCTAACCTTTATCTAGGAATACTTTTGCATGTGGTTACATGTGAGTGAGAACTGTGTTTTCTTGAGTCACGATTGTACCCTAACAGCTTTATCGGGAAAATGTGAGTATCCTTATTTTTTTTTCGCATTGACAGTTTTAATCTGCATCACATATAAAATTACCACACAACCACAGATATCATATTCTCAGAGATCAAATATATAAATATAGTCATCCTTTCACAAAGTTAAAGCAGAAGATTTTGTTGCGCTGGGAATACAAGTACTTCATATTAGCGATTGTAAAGCACTCGCTATTACATTATGATTGGTAAAGATGTGGAATCGATCAGTTCATCCTACCATAATAAAAGACACAAAAACTCTTCAAAGGTTGGACATAGTGGTAATCGCTACTGTGACTTTGAAAATGGATGCTCGCATCACTAGTTATCCCAGGTACTTGTAACCACTAGGATACAAGTTCGAGAGAGTAAAATAAACCAAATGCTTGATGACCTGGTGGCCATCCGAAAAAGCAAAGGGAATGTTTATCACACACAGACCCAGTCTACACAATTGTGTTCATTACGCATGTGTAGGTAATTTTTTTTTATACTGCACACTCCTAATCTCAATGACCAATGACCCTACCGGTAAGTAAATGATTCGCGAACCGTCCTACTGGTTTAGGTCATAATTGGTTGATATAGCTGTAGCTGAACACAAAACCCACAGCTCATTGTCTGTGACAATGAAACAATTGTTGTGTTGACTCAAGTGCAGCACGGATTTTAAACTTATTTTTAAATCACCTGAAACAGCAAATTAAAGTGGGTCCAAAGGGCTAAGCTAGAATAATCTTTTACAACATCTGAAGATAGAACGACCTCGATTTCTTCAGAAAATAACCACATTCAAGTAGATAATGAATATATCTTGCCTCGTCACGAATATTATTATGTAAGGCAACCAAGAAAGAAGTTATTGTATATCTACTGGCTGGAGATATTAGAAACTTCAATTTCCGCAATACTTGAGTGAGCATATTTATCTATGTGGATGTGTGATCATTCCATTCGTCGAATGATGGCAGATCAAACCTTTTATTGAGTGTGGTTCAGCAAGCTATCGAAATAGTTCGTGCTTTACAGCTTATCGTGAAAAGAAACAAAATAAATTTGAGAACTATCGCGAGAAGGCTTGCAGGCTGATAATTAGTTACCGTGATAAACTTATCAATTAACAACATGAGTATACGTTCCTTTAGACAAACAACAAATGTAGAAAGAGTGTTGTTGTAGCGACCTTGAAATTTTAACATAAATGATTTGTAGAACTGCCGAAATCGAAGAAAGGCAATGCTAACTACAAATACGTTGTGCCGCTGATCGATTTGCTTTATGTGCGACAATGGAAATCAGCATGTCAGTATAGAACTGAGGAAGGCACATTGCCGTCTCAATACATCGATATCTTATCTGATTAGTACGTGAACATGATATTTCAATTGCGACAATGTTTCTAGGAATTTAATAATTGTTTGGTCAGAAGATATAAAGTTATTGCGAAAGTGGAAGGTGCAGTTGGATTTTCTGTGTAATCTTTAGTTCCATAAGCATCTTGGACACTAAGCAGATTGGGATTTGCCCAATAATTGAATCCTGATATGCCTCGAAAAGGCTTTTTAAAAATCACTTATCCGGCTACACAATGATTTGAGGTAGTATATGACAAATTCGGCATTATCGCAACACAGTTTCAACGATGGACCGATGTCTTTGGCACATATCTGCTGCTGAATATTGATAACAAATAAAAGTTCGACTATCTGATTTGGGATTATATTATGAACTCCTTGATAGGCTATGACTACTCATCTCTAGTTTGGCTGAGAGGAACATACCAATGAAATATGCATTTACGGGAGAGTTCTACATGTCGGCCAGAAGGAATTATCCTTACGTAATATATAATGAAAGAACAAGACGATTCATTCTATTCCGACTTTATCGAATTACAACACATGGCTCCTGCGAATAATGGTCAGTGTTTCATTTTGAACAGCTCAGAAAGTGTTTCCAAGCATAGATGGCCCATAACACACAAGAGCAAAAGCACTAGAGATGTTGCTAATGGAGAGTGTTCTCTTAATCCGATGTGTACCAGAAGAATCTTCAAACAGATAATAGGCAAAATATTCTCTGTGAGATATCCATGCTCTGATGATAGGTATGCAAACAGAATTATTCTGTTTACTACTAGGTGAGAACTACCACTGTTCCTCAATTTCACAGATTCTAAAAAAACCGTGGAGACATTTTACCCCGAATGGAAACTACAAATGACTATTTATTGCCACATTCGCGAATGTGAGTGTAATGATCATCTACCACGTGCGTAAAACCTGAATACAAGAAGGTACATACTTTGCTTCGGACTATTTAATAGCAATTCAAAGTGGAATAAACCCCATAACCCTAAATACACGATCAGTGACTTGGTGCGAATCTCCAAACAACGTGGAATTTTCCTCAAGCACTACGTTCACAACTATTTTGCCCAACTGTATAGCGTTTCCTGCATACCATATTCATACCGATTAATCTATTACTTGAAGTGTCTATTTGATAAACCTGTATTCAGAGGCGATTACGCAGAGACGATCAAGAATAAGACATTTCTCGACATGAATTTGGTGGAGGAACTGCTGGAATGGCATAATTGATGTGCGTATGTATGGTGGCTTATACTTTTGTAGAGTGACGACACCTGGATCGACGAGAGAGTCTTGTTAATATGTCGTATAAATATTATATGGTCACGATATGAAGTATTTTTCTTATTAAGAAGTGTTTTATTGGGAAACAATAGTTTTGCTCATTTAACATTTACATTTTAATGCATACACATTTAAGTAAATATGACTATGTTTGTGTACAGATAGCTACTTCATTAAAGGTGCAGACCTGTAATGAAGCGTTTTGCCAAGAAAGCTTTCCGACCTGCCACACGCCATTCGAACTTGATTGTAGCAGTTTATCTCAAGATGCTCGAGACTGCACAAATGTTAAATTGTTTTATTTTGGTGGGCTATCACATTCCAATTATTCTAAATAAATATGCATCAGGGGATACTTCACGCAATATAGTTAAATTGTAACATTAAAAAAATTACATTTAACGATTACTTTAATAACATCACATAAGAAAGTCTTAAATAAAAAAGATTGTGGCCAAAGACAAATAATTTGCTGTAGATAAATGTTAAAACAATTTTCGCATAGGCAGTTGTACAAAAATACAATATGATTTCGGACATGAGTGTTATTATTGGTTTAACATAATTTTCGAATATGTTTTAAAATATGAGTCCGCAAACATATTGCTCGATATTCTCGTATATGTAAGTTGATACACAGATTGAGTATAAGAGAATACCCCAACTTGGAAGGTCTATAATATCAAAACCAAACAACATACAACATTGATTGACAAATCAAATGAACCGTGGAACAGTGAAGTTTGTTTACCATACAATCATTAATGTTCAATGTGACCACCACGAGCAGCCCGAACGACATCTATGGGGTAATGAAACTCGTTCCACACTCTTGGATGGCGTACGTAATTCCCGTTTTGAAGTCGGCAATGTTAGCCGGCAATGGTGGACAAAACACCTGATCCTTTATGTAACCCCCTTAGAAAAAAAACGCCCGTGGTAAGATCCGGACTTCTTGGTGGCCAGTGATGAAGAGCTTGGTCACCAGCATCTATTCGACCAATCCAGCGTTGCGGCAACGTCTCGTTCTGGTATCCGCGAACAGCTAGGTATTAATGGGGTGGCGCACCATCCTGATGGAAAATAAAGTCCCCCGCCGCCTCTTCTAACTGAGTAAAGAACCACTCTGTAAGCATGTAAAAGTAAGAGAATCCAGTAACAGTGGGCTCCTGAAAAAATAAAGGGCCGAAAACTCTGCCTTTGGATACAGCACAAAATACGTTCACATTGGGAGCAGCGCGCTTGTGTTCTGTGGTTTCATGTGGAGGCTCCTGAACCCATAGCCGCACGGTGTGCCGGTTCACATTACAGTTTGTATAGAACGTCGCTTCATCGCTATAAACCAGCATCGACATGAAGGCATCGTCTACCTGGTTCTGGACAAGAACGAAGGCGCAGAAATCCCGTCTCAGATCTTCTACCCTTTCGGTAAGAGCCTGTATAAACTATAACCTGTATGGTTTGTACAGCAATCTATTTCGCAACACTGTCCATGCCATCGATTGAGAGATATGTTTTTCCCGGCTATCTTGTCAAGTTGATTTTCTCGGTCTACGAACGAACAAAGCTTTTTGAATCTGTTGCACATTCTCTTCGGACACACGCGGCCGCCCGGGACATTTGCCTTTGCAATGACACCCTGTTTCACGGATGTGTAAAGATGGAAAGTTCAAAATAATTAGAAAGATAGAATGTATGTAGTTAGTAAATAAATAATATATTTTAATGTGTGTGCAATTTATTATACAGAGACTCCTGCTTCTCTGAAATATGTATTTATTGAGTGGTGTAAGCAATCAATTCAGAGTTAGTATTAGATCATATTTATGTGAGTGCATGCAATAGGAGGCCTATGGTTTGATTATAAGTTTTATACATTACTCGGGTCGTTTAAAATCGACAGAGGTTTATAAATCAAACAAATTAATCGAGTGGAATTTTTTTGAGCAATATTTTACTTCTGGTTAGTTGACCTGGTAAATTGGTCTGGTAAGTTGGATTGGTAAGAAATAATGACACTTTGGAATGTATGGCTGTGGTAGAATTGTTTTGCAAAGAAACTGCTGAGATTTTCTGGGAATAATTTAACTATAATAGTCTTATTATGATAATTTTTTTCAAGATGTATTGCATCGTTCGATTGTATAGTTGGGTGGTATTGTAGATTGGTTTTGTCGGTTGGTTAAGCCAGTTTTTCAGGAACCGGACTCATCAGAAGTTAGTCTTGGGCTAAATGAGTCTCGTCAGGATTCAGAATTGGGTGGGGAATTAGTCTTCAGTGGAGACGAAGTCTTGAGTGGAGAGTTAGTCTTGGGTGGAGAGGTTGTCTTGGGTGGAGAGGTTGTCTTGGGTGGAGTCGATTTTGGGTGGAATCGGACTTGGGTGGAGATGGTCTTGGGTGGAGATGGTCTTGGGTGGATATGGTCTTGGATGGAGATGGTCTTGGGTGGAGTCGGTCTTAGATGGAGTTGATCTTGGGTGGAGTCGATCTGGGGTGGAGTCTTTCTTGGGTGGAGTCTTTCTTGGGTGGAGTCAGTTGTTATTTACTATTGTTAGTCTGTATGGTCGCTTTATGTTACCTGCTAGTAATTGACAATTGAAAAGAATGCAATTTTTCTCAACTTTTTGAGTTCAATGTCATTTGGAAAGGTCAAGGTTGGCAACCAACGTGGTGGGTAAATCGACAGCAGCTATGGTAACTTAATCGATAGTTAGTACACTAGCATCGTGTAAGATTTATAAATTAAAATAAATGACAATCGAAACAAATCAAGAAGGTAGTCTATGACAGATTGTAGAAAGATGAGTGTGGTGGAGAGTTGTCAACAAATTAATTAAAAAGAAACATTGCTGGCATATCAAACGAGCATGAGTAATCAACCAATAACATACAAATTACGAGGCAAAGAATTTACCAGTATCACCCAATGAGAAATATTTGTTGTTGGATTTGAGGGGGAACCAACTAATTTATAAATTACAAACATTGGCGGGGTCAGTCGTCTGCTGGACATGGTGCTAAAAAATAGTCCAAAAATGCAAGAATAAGCAAAATATTCTTAATAATAGTTGAAAATAATTTTATAACAATTGAAAAGTTGTAATATATATGTGTTCAAGGTCATACAAGGTTAAGAAGTTAGGTGAAATGTTAAATTCAAAGTCACATGGATTTAACATGGTGGTTGGGTGATGTCATATCATGGTGGCTTCTCGGTGCCAGTATCACTGGCATTCAACATTTTATAAATTTATAATTATTTAATTTCTGGTAGAAGGTCTTCCATCAGGG
This sequence comes from Clitarchus hookeri, assembly GCA_002778355.1. Classification (NCBI taxonomy): domain Eukaryota; kingdom Metazoa; phylum Arthropoda; class Insecta; order Phasmatodea; family Phasmatidae; genus Clitarchus; species Clitarchus hookeri. Next base: position 187,877 of record NQII01002355.1, read on the forward strand.
GTCTTAAGCCTTGAGTATTAAGACTTGGGTCTTGATTCTTCGGTCAAAGATCTCGAGTCTTGGATCAAGTGTCTCTAATATTGAGCCTTGGGTCTCACATATTATGTCTTGGATCTCGAATCATGAGTTTTATGTCAAGGGTCTTGTGTCAAGGGTCAAGTGTCAAGGGTCTTGAGTCAAGGGTATCAAGTCTCGAGTTTTGGGTCAAGGAACTTGTGTCTTGGGTCAAATGGCCTTAGTCTTGGGTATTGGGTCTTGTTTCCTGAGTCTATGGCCTAGATTACAGATTCTTGAGTCAAGGATATTGAGTGAAGAGTCTTGAGTCAAGACCCTTTACTGGCCGAACTGGTGAGGGTCAGTTCATTCGGGAACTATGTTTATCTGCGTGACATCGAACCCCTGGCCACCTACATGTACATCTATGGTTTTTTGTTATTGTTCTGCAATTTTTTAGTTTCAAGGTCATCCTATAAACATGGATGACCTTGAAACTAAAACAAATGTCAACTGCTCAACTGGTTCCAACAGAGCAGTTGGGTGACATTATTACATTTTGGCCGGCCGTCACATGGCTCCTGTGCCCCATAACCTCGTGCCAGAACACAGATAATTATACTACTCGCCTATTATTTATTTTTTTTTAAATTTAAAACTGCTACAGAAATGGATTAAGTGTTTTCCTTTTAATGCTGAAAGTTTTATGCACCGCTCAAATAGAGGATTTTATTAATATCGGTTTAAAATAGGAACTACCTGAAATTTTATGATGGTTCAACACCACAATAACTCAGTCTACCACTGAAATTTATTAGGCCATTTAGATAATTTTTGCTGAGAGCATAGATTTAAAAATGGACTAATCTTATTGTGAAAATATTTTTTAGTAGAAGGTAATTTTAATTTAAATAAGAAATAAAATGAAGATACCCAAATCTACACGAAAAAATTTGTTACGATATTATGCCTGACTCAAGAATACAGAGTTCAAATATACATGTCACCCATCGCTATACTATTCGTAAAGGCCGGCTTTTTACAGGATATAATTACTTTTAAGAATATCGCGATAGTCTTCCGCTTTGTGACAAATAGAGATGATTTAGGATTACCAAGGAGATATTTAATGTGTGGCTCAACTAAATGGAGAGAATTGAAAACGACTTTAATTGGAAGGAAAAATTGCTAGGAATGTAACAAGTGACACTCGCTGAAGCATTTTAAACTAACTGGGTATACTTTGTAGCAGACACTCGGCTGTCTCAGGCTCGTGATTGTAGCAGCTGGAACCTTGGGAGCCGGTGTAGATAGGGAAAGAAGTCAAACAATGGTGGAACCATGTGTGCTAGAACAGATAATATCATTTTAACTTCTCGCCGGCCTTCTCGACACCAAAATCACATGACAGGATTTGGGACTAATGGAAGATTGGCACCAATATACATTTAACGTTTTTTAAAGCAGAATATAAAAAAATGGCAACATTTGGAACCAACTAGCGGCCATAGCATTCATAATTTCTGGCCATTTCGGAAGTAGTCACAAGTGAAAGGTACCTGTGATACTTATTACTTGTTGATATACGATTGCAATATATGTTTCTTTGCTCGCTCAATGATCATGTTGTAAATTCCCGACTACCATTATATTATTATTTGCTTCTCAGTTATTTCTGCTACCCGAAGCACTGGTTTTTCTTGTTTCTTCCACCATCGGTTTTAGTGCACTACTAGGAGTTGTCAATTTTGTGACAGCATCGCCTGCTAGGAGGAACTGTAGGTAGACATATTCCTGTGCTTTGGGGACAAGGTATGATTCGTTGCAGGCAGCGCTTTCGCCCTTGTTGAATAATGAAATATAAAGAAGCTGTAATAAACTGGCGTAAACGATCTATTTGAAAGCAGTCACTCATACCTTTAAGCTAAAAGGAAAGCTGTAAGTATGCTGTTATTATGCGGGGTATACATGGAAACAATATATATACACACAAAACTTGCTCAGGAAACATGAGGGATAATATGCAAAGTGTTCCGTTAGATAAACACCAAATTGTATATGGATTAATTTAACCAATATTTTGGACAAAATTAAGGTATAATACCACGTAAACACTTCCATTAAGTAAATAATAGTGGATGGCACCCTTTGATTGCATTCAACATTTATACCGTGAGGTTAAATTGATTGTGGATAACATCACAATAAGCAGGACGTCGTAGTTGTCAAATAAGACCCTCTAGATGCAACGCTCTATGACCCAATATGACAAATGACATTGAACTCGAAAAGTCGAGAAAAATTGCATTCTTTTCAATTGATAATTACTAGCAGGTAAAATCAAGCGATTGTACAGACTAACAATAGTAATTAACAACTGACTCCACCCAAGACCGACCCCACCCAAGACCGACCCTACCCAAGACCGACTTCACCCACGACGGAATCCACCCAAGACCATCTCCACTCAAGACAGACTCCACCCGAGACTGACTCTACCCAAGACCGCCTCCACCCAAGACTTACTCCACCTAAGACCGACTCCACCCAAGACCAACTCTACCCAAGACCGACTCCACCCAAGACACCACTGAAGACTAATTCTCCACCCAATACTGAATCATGACGAAATTCACTTAGACCAAGACTAACTTCTGACGAGTCTGGTTCCTGAAAAACTGGTTAAACAAACTGATACAACCAATCTACAATACCACCCACCTATACAACCAAACGATGCAATACATCTTGAAAAGAATTATCATAATAAGACTCATATAGGTAACATCTTCCCAGAAAATCTCAGCAGTTTCTTTGAAAAACAATTTCTGTATAAGTCGCAAAGTAATCATCAGTTTTCTAAGCCGGCAACTGTTAATGCGGAAATTCGTCGATTTTACGTGGATATATTACAAGTCTACTTGTACATTCCACACATACTGACTCTAACAAACTTCGTAGTTCCCTTATAGCATTATAAATATTAACAGACACAAATAATCTTCTGTGGAATCAATGTCCAAAGATGCAGCAGGGGGTATTGGCCACATCACTTGCTGGCTCTCAAAACTCGAATCCTTGCAATTCTTGATGTGGTTCTTCATAATATCACCTTGCATATACTACATGTGTCCAAAAACGTAATGCTTCATCGAATGACAAAGACGCTTCAAACGAGTGGTTTTCACATGTAACGGAGCATAGTAACGTTTGCTTAAGATCTTTCACATTAGCAACACTGTTTTACAACTAATTTTCCATCAGTGGTAGAAGATACATAAAGGGAAATAATCTCTACTACATATTTCAGAATATACACTACAATAAGCACCACACGCACCACAATCAGCACAATATGCATCAAAATCAGTTACACATGCAACACAATGAGAACCACACACACCACATACAGCACCAAAATAAGCACCACGTGCACCACATTGTTTGTATAATGTTTTCCGAAACCATTTTGCGTAGGGAATCAACTCAAAGCTTGTGTACTTTTAGTTCAGGACAACTCTGTAAATTTTGTACTTTTAGTTCAGGACAACATGTAACATTAAGTGTTTCTTATTGGTAATATATATTATTGTATGTGGAAATATATATACATCATTTTGTGATTAATTTTAACTGATGGAAGATCCATACTAACTTTTAACTTGTCATAAATATTCTTATAGGAAATAACTGAAGTTGATATAGAGCAGTGTAGAAATATTGGCACTAATGTAAATTGATGAAAAAACCTTCAAATTTTATGAAGTCTCAATTTGCATTACATATGAAATCACCACGTCAATAAAGACATGATTCTCAGAGTTCAAGTATATCTTTTATATTTTGCATTCCCAGAGTACAAAGAAATCTGTTTGATGTGCTGGAAAGAGAAGCACTGCAAAATAGTGACTGTAAATAACATATAATATAATAGTATTAAGCGTGCACTAGCCAAGGAGGAAGATATCGATGAAGAGTACAGAATTCGGTATTGTTATGCTCGGAGGTACCACATTCACATTACTATTGTGTGGAAAGATAATATGATATGTTCTGTGTCCAGTATTGTATGGTAAACATCAAATCATAAAAAACATGAAAGCCTATCGTTGAAATGCAGGAAACATCTTTATTTTCGAGCAGCACGATCCTGGATTTAGGTTATGTGGGCTTCCAACGATTGTAGGTAAAAGTCTGACATTTTTTGACACCTGCATTAACGCGTTGGGCGACAGTCACAAGTGGAACCTCATAAACTTTTCTCACTTTAATGATCTAGAAACCCAACACCAGGCAGACATGCTGCCAGCAAAAAGTGCAGATGAGAAATAGGATTTGTCAGACATGGTAATCTGATAATAAAAGTAGCTGCAGGTGGTTTTCATATGTTCCCAAAAAAAAATATGAAGACTAGTGGATTTCTGCCCCATTGACACCTGCAAATCATAATTANTTTTCAAAAGTATCGAAGATACCGTGAATGGATTATAGGTAATGCATATTCTTAATGTTCGGGATAGATGTGGCATATATCAGTTCGTCAAGCGACTCTTAAAATAAGACACTAAACCCCTTCAATGTTTAGATACAGTGTTAATTGCTACTGTGACTTCACATGGATGGATGCTTCCATCGCTAATATACTCAGGTATCTGTCGTTTCTAGGACAATAGCTCGAAAGTGTGANTTCACATGGATGGATGCTTCCATCGCTAATATACTCAGGTATCTGTCGTTTCTAGGACAATAGCTCGAAAGTGTGAAAAATGTTATTGTTGGAGGACTGGTGGCCATCGGCAAAAGCACAGATTATGTGAAAGTCTGCAAAATTTACCATATAAATATTTCGAACATAGGAGTGTGGAAACACATAAAATTCCGCTACCTAGTCTGGTGATATTTATCTGTCACCAGAACATCTAAAAAGAATTTGCAAACGCGTATTCTGGCAGGCGTACTGCATCTCACTCTTAACCCAGGAAGGCTAAGTCCCGACTTCTTCAATTTGGGAGTTTTTTCTCCCCAATACCCACATTTGTGGCGCCTTCCATTTGCATTCAATTTAAAGTTTATCTTATTAAACTGAAGACGAACGGCAGAAAAATGTTCTTTTGTAACAAACAAAAGGGATGCTTCGTTTTTATTTTACTTTTTATGTTTTGCAATTATTTTCAGATGTGCAACATACAGACGCCGAACATTCTGGATACTACACATCTCTTATATTGGTTGTACCTAAGGTGGTAATTTACGTTTTTTCTCCACATGCAGACTTCTCCTTAAGGAAGAAAATACTCTCAGTCGTTCTAGTGAGTATCACTTATGCGTGTTTTATTTTCTGCAAGTAATTTTTAATCAATTTTATTTAAATAGTAATTATTACTTTTTTACTTGTATGGCAAGTTCGTTTGTATGTCAACAAATGAAATGCATTCTAAACTAGTATTGGGATGGCTGTAGGCACGCTTCATGATACACCATTTTACAAATGGTACAAAAGGAATTTTTTTCTTTTTAAATGAGTTTAGTTATTCTGATGTTTTTTCCTGTAACATTTGCTTAGTTAACAAGTTTCTCCAGAATTTAAAAAACTAGTAAGAATGATAAAATTAATACTTTTAGAACCTGCAGCTTAAATAAATAGTTATTTGATAGTTACCAAATACAAAAATATTTTTATTAAGTCTAATATTTAATTCAAAATTGTTATTAAAATTTTTTATATTTTATAGATATACGATTATAGATTCAAAGTATTGTCAAAAAGACCACAAAATTAAAATACTCTCTTAGGCTTACTTGCTACCCTATTGGATACAATTTAGGGCATAACATTCTGTATGAATACTCCATGAACTTATGTAGGATTTTTAAAGAATTAATAATTGCAAGCGGAAATCTAAGCTGCCATAGGGTATTAAATTTGGCATTTCAGAAAAAATTTGTTTAAATAGAAGTCAGTTGTTTACTTCTAATATAATGAATGTTTAGTTAATAATTCAAGGTGGTGTGATCCTGCAGTTTCTCGAAGCTCTTACAGCATAAATTTTGATATTACATAAAATATTTTTTTGATCAACTATCTTCATTATTACATATATTTGTATCAATTTCAAAGAAAGGCAAATATTCAACCCAGTTAAAGAAAGGGAAATGAACATCTATAATGGACAGGTAATGAAGTCAGTCTCGAGAATGCTCAAAGGAACAACAGGAACTGCTGAAGTGACTACTCGGATCACNATGGACAGGTAATGAAGTCAGTCTCGAGAATGCTCAAAGGAACAACAGGAACTGCTGAAGTGACTACTCGGATCACGTTATTCTCAGTCTACTAGACAAACATCCATTCAAAACTCAGAACCAATCACGGCAGTTGTCAGTGACTCACAAAGCGGAAGATAGTAAATAGGTGATTAAGACAGAATCTTTCTATGTGTAACTTGATTTATTTAGTGTTTAATAAAATGGAATTTGGAATCACAATTTTTGTGTCGGTGTTTAGTAAGCTTTTAATTTGTGTTTATTTAAGTTACGAGTTGTTTAATACAGATGAGTTGTTTACTGGTTTCATATTATTCTAGTTGTCACAATTTTTTACTCTTGTAAATATATAGCAGTTTTTTCTGCATAGTATAATATAATAATATAATTGTGATGGAAAAACAATCTTCAATAAAATATTTATCTTATTATATAATATTCTCAAATTACGTATAATAGATTTTTCTGATAAGCAAACCATATACCAAATAATAAACCTTCATTTTGTTGGTATCAAAATTAGCAACTTATAAATTTAATGAAACTAACTGCTTTTCGTCAGTAAGTATGTTCAGGTTTACGTGAGTAACTGTATTTTTTCATTTAACTTATTATATTTTTTATTCTTTCTCCACCTTAAGAAAATTAATTTTGTTGCAGGTGAGGAAGCTTTATGTTTGCGGAACTCTAGCAACGATGGCAGTGCTCAGTTTTGTGATTCAACAAGCGACTCAAGTTTCTACGGTTGTGGGCTGTATGATTATAATTTTTTTCGTTTACTGGATTTGGTAGTGTGCAGATTTCGTAAGTATATTCTGATATAGACGTCGCGATGAAGATATTAATTTATTTTGTGCTGTATGAGATTAAGAAATAATCAACATAGATAATTTACATTGATTTTGTTCTACCATGTACAATACCAGATAAAAACTATGAGGGTTGACATACATTAATGTATAAAGACGGTACAAAGGTATGTCTGTTAAATAATTGTATTTGCCTTATTGCAACATATTCGTTGTGGAATTAAATTTATGATATGTAGCAAAAATTGTGTCAGGAATACGTCTTCCCTGATGCAATATTTTCAATCGTTGATATTCTGGCATTAATGACCATTCAATTCTGGCGACACAGCAGGTGCTTGCAGCAACTCAGCCCAGATCAAGGCGTCCTCATTTTACGCTGCTTATAGAAGGGTAATTATATTTGATCGGGCTGCACTTAGCGAGGTGGAGTTGTGGTAGAGAGTCGGCGTAGTCTTTAACCTGCTAAGGGAATGCTACTTCAGTAACAATGGAGCAGTGGTCGGTTCAACACCGCATGTTTACGTACAACGCGTATGTTCAAAACTGTGTATAGGTGGTTGCGGCTCAGCGATTAGTTCGTCGCCATGACGATGTCGGTCGGCATGTAACGTTTCCTGGCCAACCAAACATTATTAAGGGGTTTGCAAATTGGCCAAATTGGCGAAACACTGGAAAACCACTAGAATAAAATACAAATACAAGAAGTTTAAGTTACCTTATTCTTTATAAAATTGATACAATATTATCTAAATACATTAAAACAATAAAATCTGGTTTGTATCAGCATTATTTAAACATAATAAATAATTACATTATAAATATTATATATGACAATTGTAAAAAATTGTTTGATAAAACATTAACTTGTCTTTTATATAAAAATATAATTCCTCAGATTATTTTATAATGTATGTTGTTTTACAAAAACTAATCATGACACTACAAATGAAAAGTTATACGTTATTCAAGAAAGAGCTGGGATATANAAAGTTATACGTTATTCAAGAAAGAGCTGGGATATATCATAATAAAACTGATAAAATAATGTAATGAAAAAAATAGTATATATTATAATAACATATAAAAGAGGTATACAAGTTTTTTTTGTATTAAAATTTTTGTATAGTAATTTATTTAATTAAAAAATTTGGTAACTAAAAAACTACATCAAATTTAATTAACTCTAACAATTCATTACAAAATAAAATTTCCAATTAGTAAATTTAAAATTCTCTTATCTTAAGTAAGATTCAACTATTAAATTGAATGTTTATATTAGAAATCACATATTCAGTTATTTTAAAAATTTTATTTTCTTTATAATTAAAATCAACTGAAAATACTAAAATTCTAATTTGTAAAATACCTTGTTTGAAAATATGAATTAAACTTATATTTTATAAGTAATATTTAAATAGTCAAAATGCAATATATTTAAATTATCTAGATGGAATAAAATATAAAATAATTGGAATGCATGCATATGAAAAAGAAAAGTATTAATATTGTAATAATTTAGATTTAACAATTTTGATAAAATAATTGACATAACCACTAAAGTATGTAATATATAATAAAAAAATTATTTCATAAATATAATTAACCAGCTTATCTGCCACTTGTGCTGTGGCATAAAATATTTTGATATATTCAATTATGTGAAATTAATTGAAATATGTATGTGTATTTTAAAAATGTTTAAACAATCAAAATTAATATTCAGTACAACAAACTTAAATGTTTAAACAGACAGCTATCAAAAAAGGCACTTTCTGACGCGAAAGTATGGAAAAAATTTGCTGTCTCCGATTTCAGCATCTTTGCAGGTAATATAGATAAAAAAGAAAGGTAAACAAACACTCGTTGGAACGAAAGGAAGGTTCATAAAAAAACTATGAAAAAAAGGTTGATTTTTTCGAGAGTTATACGCGTCTAAAAAAACCGACAAAACATTAAGACAAATAAATAAATATATATATATATATATATTAATATATATATATTCACTGCGAAGCCAAACATTCTGGTATAGGCATGCCTATGCAAATTACAGAGGTATGGAACTAANAAGGTAAACAAACACTCGTTGGAACGAAAGGAAGGTTCATAAAAAAACTATGAAAAAAAGGTTGATTTTTTCGAGTGTTATACGCGTCTAAAAAAACCGACAAAACATTAAGACAAATAAATAAATATATATATATATTAATATATATATATATTCACTGCGAAGCCAAACATTCTGGTATAGGCATGCCTATGCAAATTACAGAGGTATGGAACTAATCAGAGTAACGTGATGCGGTCGGTAGCTAGANATCAGAGTAACTTGATGCGGTCGGTAGCTAGATCGGTTACTGCTGCAGGTTATCAAGATTTAAGTGAGTTTGAACGTGGTGCTATAGTCGGCGCACGAGAGATGGGTCATATCATCTCCGAGGTAGCGATAACATTTGGATGTTCTCGTATGACAATTTCGCGAGTGTACCGTGAATATTAGGAATCCGGTATAACATGACATCTTCGAAATCACTGCGGCCGGAAAAAAATCGTGAAAAAACGGGACAAACGACGACTGACGAGAATCATTAAAGGTGACAGACCTGCAACCCTTTCTCAAAGTGGTGCAAATTGGATTTGTGGACTGTCCTGCAGGATTCATTGTGTGAATTGCCTCCTGCATACCTTCATACATTAGTCGAGTCCATGCCACGCCGTCTTGTGGCACTTCTGCGTGCTCGAGGGGCCCTACACGATATCAGGTAGGATTAGCTTTTTTTTTGGCTCTTCAGTGTNTAAATATTCGTTAGTAGATTTTAAAAAATACATAAAGGTTTTACTTAAAAAAAAAATTTCTTATTGTAAGAAAAAAAACTTATTGTTCAAAGTATAAGAAGTAAACTAAATACAATGGTATAAAAAAAATATAACAAAACCTTATGTGTAAAATGCGAGGATATAAAAAATTATAATTACTAAAAAAATTAAAAAACTTTTTGTCTGTGAAGGCATTGGTAATTTATGGTGTAAACTGACAAACAATCATTTCCTAGAATATGAATAAATTTTATTGCGTTTAATGATTTGTGGCAAGCAGATTTAGATGAATTTAATTAAAGCAATTTTAAAGATTTGTCAAAAAGAAATATAGGATAAATATAAGTTTTATCTTTTAAAGGTGTTTTACGAAATTTTGTTTATATTTTCCAGTTGAATGTAAATCTACTAATAATAATAAAAAAACGTTTTTAAATATATTAAAGGCTCAAAAAAAAAATTTCAGATATTTACAATTAATGTAATAACAATAAAGTTAAATAATTATTTTAGGAAAGTTTTATATAACTCATTATTTATTGTACTCAGAACTAAAAGTTGATGTCATTGAATGTTTTAATTATATATTTGTAATGATGAGCGTAATAAAACACTGCGTACCGCGATTAAATATCCACTGAATGACCATAGCTTTATTACAAAAGACATAAAGAAAACAATAGATGGCGCTAGTTCTTACAGTTTTGATACAAATCATAACACCCCCACTTATCAAAATATAACACTCTTTTAGTTCCCAGAAGTTTTATAAATATGTAATGTTTTACTGAATTTAAACTCTTGGTTAGCATATCAGTGGGCATATCAGCTGCTGGAAAATATTGAAAATGCACAATTTTATCCGATATAATGTTTCTGCAAAAGTGGTGTCTGACATCAATGTGCTTGTTTTATTGTGAAAAATAGGATTTGCTGACAACTTCTGTGCACTCTGATTATCATTACATATAGTGATTGTATACATTTTCTCTGTAATCTCATATTGCAAGTTTCTAAGATATATTGCCTCTTTAAAAGCTTCTGAAATGGCTATACATTCAGCTTCTGTGCTAAATAATGCTATTGACTTTTGTTTTTTTTACATTACCAAGGGATGACACAACGTGATCACATAAAACTAAATCCTGTATATGACTTTCTGTCCATAGTATCATTAGCTCAGTCGGCATCAACAAAACCTTTAACAAAACAATCTTTATTGTTACTTTATTTTAAAACAAAATGTCTTGTATGTTTTAAATATTTAAGTATCCTCTTAACATATGATCAATGCTCTTCACCATGACAACTATTGAAATGACNCTTGTATGTTTTAAATATTTAAGTATCCTCTTAACATATGATCAATGCTCTTCACCATGACAACTATTGAAATGACTCAAATATACTACTACATAAGCAATATCCGGTCTAGTAAGGACTGCCAGATATATCAAACTACCTATAAGTTGTTGATATGGATTCAGATTTTGAACATTTTCACATTTAGTAACATTCAATTTAGCCTCCATAGGAGTCTTAATAGTTTTACAATCAAACATATCAAACTTGTGCAAAAGTTGATCGATATCATTTTCTTGGCTTAAAGTAATTACATTATTACTATTATCAATTTTAACATCCATTCCTAGACAACACTTTACTTGTCCTAAATATTTTATTTTTAACTGACAATTCAATATCTCTTTTAACAGTAACATTTATTTCTTATCGTTCGAAGAAACAAAGAAATCATCGACATAAAGAGTGACCATTGTCTTATAACCATTTACAAATTTGCTATATAAGCATAGTCCCAGTTTAGATTTCTTATAACCATTTATATTCAAACAATTGTCAACTTTCTCATGCCATGATCTGGAGGATTGTTTGAGGCCATATATAGACTTTTTCAAATTAAGGACTTTGTTTTTATTGCTCTCTACTCAAACAAAACCATTTGGTTTTTGCATATATATATATTATCATTCAATTCTCCATTCATAAAGGCTGTTTTCACATCTAAATGTATTAAATGAAGTTTTAACTGTATAGAAATCGCAAATAACAAACGCAATGTGGTGTACCTTACAACAGAGGAAAAAGTTTCTTCATAGTNTTTAACTGTATAGAAATCGCAAATAACAAACGCAATGTGGTGTACCTTACAACAGAGGAAAAAGTTTCTTCATAGTCCACGCCATACTATTGACTACAGCCTTTAGCTACTAATCTAGCACGGTAACGAATCTGGTTTTCACTGACACGCTTTTTTTTTAATACCCACTTGCACTTTACCACTGTTTTACTGTCTTCAGGTTCTACAAGCTCCCAAGCATTGTTATCCTCAAAATACTGCAGCTCCTCNACTTTACCACTGTTTTACTGTCTTCAGGTTCTACAAGCTCCCAAGCATTGTTATCCTCAAAATACTGCAGCTCCTCATGTATAGCTTGCGACCAACACTCCTTATCTGGACCCTGTAGTGCATCTTCCACCGACAATTCATCAATATGTGATCTGTCACTTTCTGTAAACATATTTGAGAAATCATATCTATCTGGTTTTTGTCTTTGTCTAGTAGGCAATGCGCGTAATTGTATTGTTTCATCAATTTCAGTGGATCTGTCCGAGTCTTGCAGTATCAGGCTGCACATAGGTTTCATCATTATTAAATCCTCATGTACTGGTATACGAGTCATCAGATTGATTGTTGTCCCCCACTAAATCTACATTTACTTCGCCAATATCGGTATCAACATTCTCCTTCTCTTTAACTACAGTCAGCTTCTCTGTATTCAAATTGTTTTCCATAATAATGACGTCTCTGCTGGTTGACACTATCTGAGTTTTAGGGTTGTAAACACTGTACCCGTTTACTTCCTCTGAATAACCTACTAAGATGCACTTCTCAGACTTCTTGTCCCACTTCGCACTTTTAACTTTGGGGACATGCAGCATCACAGTACTACCAAATATCTTCAAATGACTAATATTAGGCTTGCTGTTAGTCCATAACTCGTACGGAGTTTTATAATTTAATCCAGATGCTACCGTTCTATTTTGCAAATAAACAGCAGCATTACTTGCTTCTGCCCAAAATTTCTTCGGTGGATCAGCTTCAAACGAAAGGCATCTCACTTTTTCTATTAAAGTTCTGTTCATGCGTTCGCATAAACCATTTTGTTCAGGCGTATAAGAATTGGTTTTTTTGATGTATTATTCCCATTTTGTTCATGTAATCATCCAATTCTTTATTACAGATTTCACGTCTGTTATCACTCCGTAAAATCTTTATGTTCGTTCCCAGAACATTTTCAACTTTAGCTTTATATTGTTTACAGCATTCAAAAGTTTCACTGTTATTTTAAAAAAAATTAATATGTGTCATTCTGCTGTAATCATCGAAAAAAATAAGGAAATACCTCAACCCTCCTAGAGAAGCATTCTCCATTGTTCCGCAAACATCTGTATGTACTGTATTCAATAATTCAGTACTTCTGTTACCCTCATGAGAGAACAACAAGCGACTTTGCTTCCCCTCACAACATGTGACACAAGACATCCTGCCCATATTTTATTCTTATCCAATTGCAATCCTTCCACAGCATCCTGCATCTGGTTAAGATAGTTGCTATTAATATATCCCAGTCTTCTATGCCAGGTTTCGCCGGATTCCATCACAGCAGCTGACAAACACATGGGCATGTTTAGTTGTATACTCCATTTATTAATGAGGCTGTAGCAACTTTTTCGCCTTTTCTATTATAAATTATACAACTGTCACTCGTGAAGGACACTCCATTGCCATTGCAGATTAATTGACTCACAGATAAGAGATTTGTTGTGATATTTGGAACACACAACACATATTTTATTGTCACATAAAACTTGCTATCTTCGGATAAAGTTTTAATCTGCAAATCACCGGAACACTAAACAAGCAACNGGAACACACAACACATATTTTATTGTCACATAAAACTTGCTATCTTCGGATAAAGTTTTAATCTGCAAATCACCGGGACACTAAACAAGCACCTTACTATTGTTAGCTACAATTATTTCTTTAGTGCTCTGTTCGTATGAAACATTTGTAATCCAATGTNCTTACTATTGTTAGCTACAATTATTTCTTTAGTGCTCTGTTCGTATGAAACATTTGTAATCCAATGTTAATTCGTTGTTAGGTGTACACTTGCCCCCGAGTCGACATACCAATCGTTTTTGCTAAACTTTCCATTAAAAAATACAGCACTGAAGGCATTTCTTTACTTTTGTTCTCTGTGCGTGTTATATTTATCTTTATTGGGTAATTATTTTGGAAATGGCCAGTCAGTTTATATCTAAAACATTTGATGGTTGATGACTTTGACTTTTGTGAGCCATTTCGTTTATGGTCTTTAACCACAGACTTTTCTTTTTTCTTATGTCGGTATTTACGCAAACAAGCAAATGCACCACTACTTTCATTCGTTTCCATTTCCTCCGTGTACAATAATTTCGGTTTAATGGTGTTCGTTGTTATGCAAATTCCAGAATGTTATATGGCCATAATCATTAGCGAAAACTTTTCAGGCAATCCCGCTAACAATAATGACCCGATCCATTCGTCATTTATGTTAAAACCAGTTGCAGAAAATTTTTGTCCATTTTCAACTATTTGAGTCACATAGGCAGTCATTGAGATACAATTTTCAAGTCGAATAGAAATTAAATTTCTCAACAGACTTATTCTTCNTGAGTCACATAGGCAGTCATTGAGATACAATTTTCAAGTCGAATAGAAATTAAATTTCTCAACAGACTTATTCTTTTGGTAAACCCCGAATCGTCGAATAACTGCTTTAGTCTCATCCATAGCTCCTTTGTAGGAGTAGAGTTTTTTATATGNTGGTAAACCCCGAATCGTCGAATAACTGCTTTAGTCTCATCCATAGCTCCTTTGTAGGAGTAGAGTTTTTTATATGAACGTAAATCGAGGGGTCAATGGTGAGGATAAATTTTGCTCTGGTTTTAGCATCATCCGTGGCTCCTATAGCTGGTTGATTCGGCTCCTTCTTGATGCATCCTAGCATGCCCTCCAAGACCAGGAAATTCTCTGCCGCAAAACACAATTCACTTAAATTTTCGCGTCTTTTCAACTTAGGGACGCTTAACACATAGTTGGAAGCCATTACGCGGTCCCAAACATACGATACGTACAATTAATAGTCTCCTTCAGCGAATTTAATTATACTCAGTACTTATAATACCGTACAAACTATTTCAAGATTATTATTCAATTGTTTTCTAGGCCCATAAACTGTAATTATTAGTGAAATGAAACACTGCGTACCACGATGCAATGGCGACTGAACTACCATAGCTTTATTAAAAAATACATAGAGAAAACAATATGTGGCGCTAGTTGTTACAGTTTTGATACAAATGTGAAAAAAATTGCTATGAACAGAATTGATAAATGGGTAAAATTTTATGTTTTTGAACAACTAATATTGTTTTAAATATGTTACTTAATAATGGTGAAATTCATAGATGTAATAAAGATAATGAAATATTTTTAAATTTCAAGAAATAGATATTTATCTACTGAACCAAAATATAAAGTTGGTGATAAAGTTATATATACAGAACAAATAAAAAAATCATTTATAAATGTTTTTACAGCTATCTGGTAAACAGACTTATTTAAATTGGATAAATGTGCAGATTATTTTATAAAATGATATATCTAAAAATAAGCTAATAATAAATATTAAATAAAACTAATGTTTTATGAATGCGGAATTAAAATCTAACTATCCCGATTATAATTTACTTAAAAATTATTTTAAAGTTACATGAAAAGGGTTGTAATTGATAACTGATTTAATAGTTAAATTAATAAATAATATTATTTAATATAAAATAATTATAAAATTACACTTTTTTAACTATTAACTGAATTTTCAACTTAATGATAAAACATATTAAATACCTATATATATATCAGGTGTACTTCCTTGCTTCCGCCGTTTTTTCCCCCAACATTAAGGGCTTTATTTTTAAAACGTGATTACAAATATATATATGATTGAAGGTACAGCCCATCGCTAGCCACTACTTTGTCCCATCTTCATGTTCATTTTTGAATACCGTCTCAAAAAAACCATGCGTCTTTTGAGGCGACCCACAAATCGATCCATTTTTGACTACTTCCTACGAGCGGAAATGCTGATCGGCCAGGCCGTATGCCATCGATCGAAATAAATGGTGGTCAGAAGGTGCAACGTCTGGAGAGTACGGCGAGTGGGGTAAGATCTCCCATTTCAGCGTTGCCACGTATGTCTTGACCGGTCTTGCGACATGTGGCCGAGCATTGCCATGCTGGAGGATATCTTTGTCGTGTCTCTCTTTGTAGTGTAGCCGTTTCTCCTTCAAAGCTCGGCTCAAACTCATCAATTGCGTTCGATAACGGACCCCTGTGAGGTCTTAAGTCGGTTTCGACAGCTCATAAGATATCACACCGAGGTGACCTTGGCGCATGCATATTAGGTCTGGCCGTCGAAGTTGAAGTGTCCGGGCATTCCCCGTGGTTTTCTGCGCTTGGGTTTACCGTAGTGGACCCATTGTTTGTCGCCGGTCACAATGCGATGTTGAAACCCCTTCCGATTCTGTCTTTGAAGCAGCTGTTCACAAGCAAAGAAACGCCGTTAATCATCTCTCAGTTGCAACTCGTACGGAACTCAATTTCGTTACTTCTGAATCATTCCCATAGCTTTGAGGCGTTTTGAAATGGCATGTTGCGTCACTCCCAATGATTCTGCCAATTTTTCTTCGTTTGGCACGAGTCTTCATCAAGTTTAGTCTCCATTTCGGAATCATCAAAATATTTCTTTCTTCCACCGCTATGCCGGCTCTAGACGTCACAATCACCACTCTTAAGCGTTGAAACCACTCACGACACGTTAATTCACTAAGAGCAGCATCACCGTATGTTTTCTTGAAATGAATGCAGAAAATCAACAACTCCCGCACATGCCGAGCATTAGCTCGAAAACTGACGACTTCGTTCAAGAATAAATTTATAATGCAAACACAAATTCACTAGTGTAGTGATGTAATGTTGACAGGTGTCCAAGCTTACTATGTGACATTATTGATTTACATATTTCCACTAGCACTTATTGCTGCAACCATCGATCGACAAACGGCGGAAGCACAGTTGTACAACTGATACTTTTAATAAATGCTTTTTGAAACATTATAAGATCTCTATCCCTACAATTTAGAAAAATCCTGAAAATTTTTTGTTCATCAATCCTTACCAGCAATATTATTATAAACATGTTTAAATTAGTATGATATTGTAAAATTATAAATAAAAATTTGTATTATTTCTTACCTATATGTTTGGTACTTTAGAATATTTTTTATATATAGAAAAAGTCGTTAAAAATCTAATTTCCATTCATTATGTTTTTGAAATTAATATAACCGTTTTATTTAAAAATTCGTGTATAGAAAATGTGAAACAAATCTTGATATATTATCATTATAAGACCAGTATAGATGACGTAATTACGTTATTTAGATTACAAGAAGATTAAAAAGCTTTTCAATAAAATACTGTCATTTTTTTATGATTTCTAATTTTTTTCAGACTATCTTCGATATAATATTAAGTATTTTTAGTGTCATTTTAGACTAATTTAATAATTTGTTTCCTTAAGTATTTGATTAATTTAATTTACACATGTTATTTTACATTACAAATATGACATATCTTTAAAATTTTTTTGCAACAGTTCATATATAGCTTCACAAATATGATGCATTTAAAAATTATCTAAATCTTAGAACTGTTGTTATAGAATTTTTTTAAATTTGAGATATGTATGATAGCTTTTTTTATTTCTTTAGATTCTTTTCCAATCAAAAAATGAAATTTTTGGTTTCTTCTTTATTAATATATTTTATTGTTTTTTTATACATAGTGTTATTAAATAACCAAAAGCGTGAAACATTCTGGTGCATAATAATGATATTACATTATAATATATGATCTTCCAGGCTTAGTTTACAAGTTACCAAATTATTTTATAAACACAAAAAATTAATATAAATAACCAATAAAAATTTTAATAAATTATTATAAATATGGAAATTTATTTTTTTCAAAATGTATGTATTTTTATAGTAAAAACTTTTTTTTTATGAAAATTTAATTTTTGTTTAGATATATTTATTATGAAACATTGATCAAAAGGAAATATATTAACATTAGGTTTACTAAATTGTAATGAAATTAATTTTGATAACTCTTTAATAAAACCATTATAATTCTAAGATTCGTCTGGTAATATAATTATTTGATATATATTTACGTCATTTTTAATTCATACATAATTCAAATGCTTTCATAAAAATCACATATTAAAAAAAATTTTACTAAATGATAAAATTTTTATATATTTTAAATTATAATAAGTAGTTCTAATTAATTNAATTACACATATTAAAAAAAATTTTACTAAATGATAAAATTTTTATATATTTTAAATTATAATAAGTAGTTCTAATTAATTGTGTGTTGTCATGTACCAAATCTGTGGTATGGAGTTAATTTAAATCGCATGTATCCATAATTGTTTTGCATTATTCGAAAACGTTAGTGTAGTTTAATTTGTTAAAATTTTGATAATTTTACTTATTCATTTGTATAAATATTGTGATATATGTAAATGTAAAAAAATTTATTTTGAAAATACAGGGTCATATTTCCTCCAAGTTCATGAATTTTATTTATCTTACTTCGATTTATAATGAAATTTTGTAACATTGGATATTTAATAATTTTATAAAATTGCAGAAGTGGTTGATTTCAATAATTTCTGCTGCACTTTCCCAGCACGCATTTTACTTCATTCATAACGTAACTCTTGAATGCAGTATATATTTCTAATTGACACAAATCAAATGCCAGCCAAAATACTTCCTAAGTGATTAACTTATTTGCGAACAAATTGTTAGTATACTTGCTGAACCTTGAGACACGCTGCAGTTACGTATGGAAGTGCGCGTAGCATTTAAATATGGTATTCCTTCCTCAGCGGACTATTTAAGCATTATTAATTGCATGGACTAGTTTACCACTAGTTCTTAAAAGTTCTCTGATAAAAACGGCCGCAGTTTAAAAGCAGGATATTTCATATCAAGCTGACCTACTTAGGTGCTTGATGTTGTTAATTATCAATTGACCAAGTTTTAAGGAAATGCAAAAATTAACCACGAAGTTATACAGACAAATTTTGGTGCTTTGGCAAATGAAACCTAACTTACAACAGCTGTTCAGATCAAAAGTGTTGTTTCTAATTATTCGATGGCTCAGTCAATCAGACATGTATCAATTACAGGGAAGAAGGGAAAGGTACGCCTAATTAGTTTTCGCAGTCTGAGTGTGGAAATCGGACAACTTGAACCAACTTCTTCACCATCACACACTACACCTACTACACCACCTCTTAGTACTGCTCACACATCGTGCTCTCTCATCCACCCGATCCCATCCCCACCTCATAAGTGCGTTTTAATAGTGCAGAGGCAGAAGGCAGTATTGTTTTGTATGAGGATTAGACTTAGGTAGTGAGAGTTTCAAATAATATTAATACACCAGTTGTCACTTCAGATATGCCACCGCAATTGTTCCTTTATCAAAAACCCTCTATTTCATTCCAAGCTCCCCAGCGTCCTGAATATTTCTTTTCTACCACGGAGAATGTTCAAAATATTTCTAAAATAACTCTCCAGCCTTCCCACTATCTTCGATTTCCTCGCTATCATTAACAACCTCTCACCCTCTCAGTACTCTGTTACAACCAATTTAACATCAGCCTAGAAACACATCACAAATACTTACTCCCAAGCAGTCAGCAGTCACATTTCCCTATTACCTACCACCCCTATTTCACTCGGCCTTACCTCGTACATCCCTCTACTTCCCCAAAAACATTCTGAATTTACTTTAAATCAACATCATCAAACTTTTGGCATCCAATCCACTGCTACTTTAAGCCACTTACAGCCCCTCACCCCCTGCTGAACCAACTATTCCGCCATTCTCAACCACATTCCATTTTCAACCCTCATACTTCATCTTCATTTTCTTCTTATCGCAAGCTCTTCCATCCCTTTCATTGAATTTTGTCAATTTCAATCAAAATAGTTGTCCGAATATTTACCAGCTATTGAAATTTGAGACAGAATATATTGAGAAATCAAACAATATGATAATATATCAGATAATCAATTTCTAGAAATCATTTTTCCCTTCACTCGTTCCCTTATGAAAAAGCTATGTACGGCAGGTCTTAAAAAAAATCCGAAAAATTTTTAGTGTTCTGTGAAACAAGTTTCATTCTTTGGTCACCTAGTTTCAGAGAATGCTGTTTAAATTGACCCAGATAATACCAACTATTTCAAGAGTTTTGTGCCATCTAATGATGCAAAATGTTTATTACACTTTATTGATATAGTCAAATTCTAATGATAATTTTTCCT
The DNA here is from genome assembly GCA_002778355.1 of Clitarchus hookeri. Classification (NCBI taxonomy): domain Eukaryota; kingdom Metazoa; phylum Arthropoda; class Insecta; order Phasmatodea; family Phasmatidae; genus Clitarchus; species Clitarchus hookeri. The sequence goes on from NQII01002355.1 coordinate 208,306, forward strand.
GAAGTAGCTAAATATGCTGTATCATAAATGCTTTAAGGAAGAAAGGAGCAACATATGCATGTGGAAAGGAGAAACAAGAAAATCAAGAGAAAGTACGAAAATGATCATAAAGTTAAGTAATTCAGAGTGGATTATTTTGTGACGTGTCGAGCACACTCTTTGAGGCAATCCATACACAAGGAAGCGTCTTAACTATATTTTTACTTAAAAGGTCCTTATCAAGGACCGAGAATCTTTAATTATATCATCATTTCATTCTTTGTCCCTTTAAACGGCCAATTTATTGATTAAGCCAACATCTTGCAATTTAAAAATTCATCCTAACCTCAAGTAGGTTAGCTGGGTTCACGTAATTTGCTATGCCTTGTCAGTATGTCACGCATATGGACTTACCATCTACATGAAAATTCGTTTTGCTTGTGACGTGCACAAATTTCTGTTTCAGTCGACCAGTAATTAATACAATATAATTTGACGTATCTTAAGCTAGTTTTGTGAAAAATCCCAGGTATTATTTAATAAGATGTTTATGTATGCACAATGTTCCTTGTTAAATTGTTCTCTTATTTAATACACATTTTTTTAATATTGCATAGTACGTAAACAATACATTACTTTAGTGCCTGTCCTTTGATAAATGTATTTATATCTTTACTCTGTCTTCTCATCATGATCAATGTTTTGTTATTCAGTGTTGTATAATAACGTGTTTGTTTTAATTTTTAGTGTATCCATGTAACTTTAATTTGCTATTGTCCTTCCTTGTGTTTGTGTTCAAGAAACTTTTCACCAAGTGTATGCGTTTGAAGAATCGCCTTAGCATCCACTCTCAGTGTGTGTGCTGCAGACGAGGGGGGAAGAGCCTGTGCTGCTTTATAAAAGAAATTGTGAATTTCACAATGAACTTTGTTAATTTAAGGTTTTTTATATTATGTTTAATATTTTCAAGCATTTAGAAAAACTCTCGTTTAATTAAGATAATCAATAGGTTGGTTTAATGGCTTTACGTATTTGCATGGGGCTCTATAGTTGACATTCTGATGCTCCTAGCCACGCAGGCAGGCAAGAAAGTCTCCACACAGCCTCCAGCCGTGAGTCTGCGTCCGCATGCAACGCTTGTTATCGCAGATAATGAGTCTGCTGTCTTGTTATTTTTTTCTATACGCAATCCAGTTTCACGCTGTGCTGTCTTTCGGCGCAGTGACGTTCCCATTATGGCAAATTTTGCTGTCGTAGAGCTGTGTTAGCGTGCGCCAAAACAAAAAGGAGTGACATTTTATACCGGTTTTGGCTATTATTCTGCATGCCAGTGCCAAATAGTGGCCACTTTGGAACAACATATTTATCGTGTCCTTCTGTCGGCGACGTGGTTATTCACGTCACTGTAACTTTTTCTGCGTACTATAATTGGACGCATTCCATCGCTGATCCTATGAATCTTTATACTGAAGGATGAAGTCTCTGAGTGCGTGGACTAAATATTTTAATTCGTTATTTAGTACAATTTTCGGATCAAAGTAGTTTAGTGCGTATTTACGTTAGCGTTTATGTTTGGTTGGTTACCAGCGGACGATGTTTGCCTATAAAGTTTCTCCGAACCATCTAGGTGTACGTTTGTTCACCAGCGGGGTTTTATCGAGTAAAGTGTTCGTTCTCATAAAATACTTAATAAGTATTTTTTTTCTCTGTTTACAGTGGTTTATAACATTCTCCTTTATTGGTTATTAATTTTTAAATCTTCCTTCGTTATCATTTTGGCTCTGGAAAAATGGATTAACTTCTATTTCAGTAGGACGAAACCAAAATCGTCTCCATCCACTGTGATGTTCGTATGATGTAGACATAAATGAATTAACGAATACCAACTTACCTCGAGCAACCAGTTAACTGGAAATAATTTGCATTATTAATAAATTACCTATGATTAACAGACAAATGTTAAATTAGAGTAAATAATATACGTAATACAAATGAATAGAAATTAATTTAACATTTTGTTGTAGGAGATCCCACTTTTCATAATTTCATTTATATATGTTTATTTTCTATTTATTTTAATTTTTACCCTTTTGGTAATTTTACATAACGCAAATAAGTAATATTCTTTCTTTCTAATAAGTATTGAGCTAATATATTTTATTTTAAAATACAGGATTATATATTCGCCGAGTTATTCTCTTTCACTTATCATCCTTTTGCTTATAATATAATTGTGTGACCACTGGCATTTATTAATATTATGGAATTGAAATAATCAGTCTTTTTAATGATTCGTGCCACAATTTTCCAGAACTGCTTTTACGTTATTCATTACATATATTTTTGGTAGCAGTATTTATACTTCTTTCTATTGCAAATGAAAATCTTTGGTGGAAAAGTTTAAATTACATATTTTTTTTGTGGCATTATTTTAGACCCAAAACACTACAAACAGTGGCGAATCATATGTTTCGAACTACGTGATTGTGAAGCCGGTAGCCTCCTGTAGAATATATATAGATATATATATGTAATTAATTTGTTTTCGTATAAAGCCTCCTTATTTTTATTTAGCTTGTTACAACTGATTCCGAATCTGAAGGAAATTCAATAATTAACTGATAATTATAATTCCAACTACTAAGATATATTTTCATTTAAGACACACCCTAATCTTTAATATGGTTAAGTACAAGCAACAATTCCTGTTTGTTTTTATCTTGCAAACTTACTGTGTAGTTACTCTGAGTTATTTCGTAACAATATTGTTTTTGATTAATTATAGGGTGAACACTCTTGATACCACACGTGGATACTGCAGTGTTGTGACTGGCGTCTACTTTACCACAACAGCTTTGTGCGGAATTGTTAGTCCGGCTCTCACTGGATACCTCACACAGAACCAGGTATACTTGTAATTGCGCTAATTATTAGAAAAGTGACTGACATAATGCATGCAAGGAACACCTGGTATATTGCTTTAACTGAGGCTGCAGCAATGCACTAAAGTACACAGTTTCCGCCTACCCCTTGAAAAAAATCCAATAACTTGGCCAGGAACTGAACCCATATTCCTTTAGTTGGGTGTCACAATACTAACCATTACACCACATAAAACGCTCTCGGAATAGAATAACGAAGTTTACATGAATATTCACCACACATTTTTTACAGGTATCACCATTATTTACTGCTGTCTTTTCACACGTACCCATATCTTAATATTTTGGCTTAAATTTATACCATTACAACTATTATTATAATACATGCTTTTCGGAACCTGACCTTAAATATTTCAGTAGGCGATTGTTTGTCGAAAATCAGGTAAAAAATGTATTTCTAGTTATAGACTTACCCAACTTTTAAGGGGGCCGTACGGACGTGAAATTCGAGTTCAGAAGTAGCTTGTCCACAAATAACGGAAACGGCATTGAATTAAACTACGAATCTCTGGATAATGTTAAGTGAAAAGAAGTTATATTCAACAGTTGCAAAGGCCATAGGGGCAGAGCGTTTAGACTTATCGCCTTCCAACAAGACTAATCGGGTTCAATCCCCTCCCGTTTCACTCCGAAATTTTGCAAGTGGGAAACGCGCTAGAGGATGTAGCTGGTAGGCTGGTTGTCTCGGATATTTCCCGTTGCCCCACCCTTTCATTACGTCACTGCTCCATACACGCCTCACGTTACCCACATCGCCTCTAGACCTCTCTTTTAGGAACCGCCCAATTTTCTTTACTCGTTAAGACCTTCCGCCTTCATATAAATAATAGAGGTGTTGGAACAATGAAATTGCAAACTATTTTCATGTCTTTAATTTTTATGCTATATTGATGCTGTCTTATTGAGCACTTTTTTGTACTTAAAAAAAATGTTCCTCATGTTTACAAAAGCCTCAGACCCGGGGTTTTCTTTTTAAAAGCACGCCTTACACGTAGCCAATAGTAAATACTCAAGGAGATAAACAAACCACTGAAAAGACATCTAGTACATTGATATTGACAGTCGCAGTTACATGAAGTTCAGGTATCAGAGGCGTGAATGGATCTTGAAGAGCATCGGCTAAGAAGTTATCCGATGTACAAAAGGTTACATGTTTCATATCTCTTTAGTATAGACATGAAGCCGGCTCGTATGCACCGTAAAACTTCCTCTCGTACCAGATTTAAAAACCCCTAGTGTCAAAAGTCAGATCACCGGTGTGGACAAGGTAATACAATTTTTAATTGCCAAACAGTGTGCGTGGGCTACAAAAGTCTTAATGATAGTTGAATCTCCAATGACATCCGGAATAATGCAAGGGTTGTGTTTATTTGCAGGAACGTGAATAGTTAATACCATTTCCGTTTCACTCGAGGTTTGGTAAAGAGTTCTTTCCATCAGTGTGCCGGTAAAGTCTAATTGAATAATTGATATTAACTGGCGAAGGCATTTCCATTTATGTATGTTCAGGTGGATTGATGCACCTAAATGTCACTGTGTCACACCATCCAGAAGCACGTAGCCTCCGAGATAGCAGGGGCTTGTAAACAGTTTTTTTCTTAAAATGGTACTATAGGTGCATTTCGATATGTATCATGACTGTAACCTTTTTAGGGACAGTATATAAAAAGAGGTGGCTTAGTTAAGGAAGCCATTGTAAACTGATACGCGATGCGGCAAAACACTGTCTCCCTAATTTGAAGGTCTGATAAAATAGTATGTTAAAAGTAAAGAAAATTTATTCAGGCCATGCAAAACAACATACTAGGAAGTTACAGTTTAAATGGTTTCGAAAATTAAACCTTCTTAGTGGTGTCCCTCACTGTCAGTGTACTTCTGAGGCAAATTAAGAAGTATGTCATCACTATAGCCAACATTTCTGGAGGTATGCTTGCTGTTACTTATCACATTGCATTCCGAAGAACTGGTCGAGTCAGTGGTCGATGTTTTTAAACCTCTGACTTGAAATACCTACAGAGAAAAAATCGTAGGAGGTGAGATCTGGCAATCACTCTGGCCAGCGGATGTCGCCACGTGAAGAAATCAAGCGGTCTAGTGAAGCAGTCTCAGCGCTGCGAGTGATCGTCTTGCCATAAGATATGCAGTTCCCTTTTGTTGAAACCAAATATTTTAATTTACAACTCACTGAGTCTTGGTTCCATGAAATTTTGATTCATTGCAGCACATTTTTCAGAGGTGATAGTAACAGTGTCACTTCCCTCTTCAAAAAAGCAGGGGCTGGTGTATCCATCACATCCCACCACGTTGCAAATAGTTGCACGATCATAGTGAAGATACTTTTAATGAAGTTCCCAAGGGTTCTGCCATCTCCGCTTACAAAGGTTTTGTTTATTCACACCACCGGATAAGTTAAAATGCGATTTGTCACAGAATTAAACTACAGTGTCACGTGGGACGTTTTTCAGGATGTTTCTACAGGTTTACATACATTTTTTCTATTCGTGTAAGGATGCCAGTTATCTTGTATGAATTATATCGCAAGTCCTGATGCAAAATTCGTTGCACAATTCGATATGAGTTAGTGAGCGTAGAGTTTGCAAGGCACGTAGAGAGGCGTCAGTCATTGCTTTTTTCAGATTTGTATCAAATAATGGAAGTGTGGTTTGTGTAAGAAAATATTTGCTTTGCTATGCTCATGAAACACAGTTACAATTTGTGGAGTGTGTCAATATACTCACGGTACTTAGCAGTATATACCAGGAAAAGGATATACGGACCAATTTTTTTAGTGCTTATTCATATACACATGTGCATCAGGTTACTTAGAGTGAGTTCTAATTTTTCATATGAATTAGTTATAGCTTTTTCTTACGTCCTGTTTGGTATGTAAGACTATTCCAAACTTTGTTTTATTAATGAATCCTTTTCACATAGTTTTTCGTAGGGCAGTGAATTAAGTGTTTGGCAAGGGGGAAGTAAAGTTCATAAGGAAGGTGAGTAAGTCCCGATGATGTGATGAAATGATTGATGTTGAATCCTCCAACCACTTCGTTCCAACTACTTTTGTTATTTGAATTAAATTACGAACACTACTAAAGAAATGTCTTTCATTTTCAGACGGCGGAAGAGTGGCATGTAGTTATCTACATTAATGCGGGAATTTGCATGTCAGCAGCGGTTATCTATGGACTATTGGCAAGTGGAGAACTGCAGCCTTGGGCTATGGAAAAAACTTCAAACATCCACGAAGATAACGCAAATAACAGAACAAGTGAAAATGTTTAACAAGCATAAACAATTGTAGTTTTCGCTTGATTCTACTGACACATGTCTATGAAAAACTGCACATACAAAATCAAAGAATGAAAAAAATTTAGACTTATTACTTGTAACTGTATAATTTTGCATGAATTGTATCTATGGTGTAACATACAAATATGTATTCTTGTATCTAAAATAATCATTACCTAAATATTTCGATACCTAAAATATTTTCATTTCTTTAAGTATTAATACGTGTCCATTTTTCTTTTGAAAGAAATCCTTATGACCATATCTAGTTTCCTATAAATATTTGCCGTGCATCTTTCACAACATTAATTTTTTTAACATTACAACATTTTGCGTTAGAAACGTGTGTACTAAATTTCGATAATTAATTTTTAGTGTTTGAACATTGCACCAATCAGCTTTTAATTTACTATATCCAAGAACTTCTTTTGAGCCTATTCTCCAAATGAAAGAAAGGCTAATGAGATCATTTTCCTGGAAATGTGTCTGCATTGTTGTGTGCGTGAATGCATAGGGGACTGTGTTTAAGGTGTCCTGCGAGGACGAATGTATGAATATTAGACGGCGCTGCTAGGACCTACAACGTTGCGTGGACCTCGGCCATGTTCTCGGAACGCAATCTCGTGGTTTTGAAGTCTAAGGGGCACATCCGGCCCAGTGGTAAAATTTTATCATTTTCTGAACGAGTCCTCGTAACGACCATAGTGATTCAAACTCTTAGTGAAGCTAAATTCCTCCAGGAATGGCCCTTGTCGATTTTCGTGACACCTTGTGTGTATGCGGTGGTCGTCTGCATATGGATCGAGGACTTGGAAACACACTTCCTATTTACACACTGATGCTTCCAGAAAATAAGAATGAAATTTTGAATTTGAATGTATCTGTAAACACCGAGTAACACAATAATCCTTAAGCGCTGACGACGTTTTGTTTGTTGGAAAATAGTATCAATAATGTGAAAATTGCATGTAAATTTTTGTTTCGCTTTATGTTTGTGTACGATTTAATTACTATTTATATTTCTTTTCCTTATGAATTATTTTCTTAAAGAATATTGACACTGTTTTTAGACACCAACGTTAGTTTTATACTTACATGAACTAGGGTGTGAAATATAGTAATTCTTGTATTGGTAGGAAAGAAAACTCGTACATTACTAGAGACAATGCCATGCTACAGAAAAGTTTCTCAAGGGAGGTTCTGCTGCCGAAGACAGTTTGTGTCATGTGGTCCTGTCAAATAACCATTCACATATTAATCTTACTTAATTAAGATGGTTTTAATATCAGTTAGCAATTATAAAGCAAATATAATGTTAATTTTTTTAAATAATAATAATTTTCTCAGACAATATGATCTATTCTGATAATTATATGTACTCCCTATTGTTAAATCTGTCATTAAATTTCTTGCAAGCTACCACTCTTAAACATAAAGACATTTCACCATAACATTATTCCAAACCAGAAGTTATTTTATATACAACTCTAACAAAACGTCAGGTTATAAAACACATTAACTACCTTGCAATTATAATTTGCTGTCTAAGCTATCTCTATATATAAAACCTCTGTGTATTCTAATAAGTCTGGTTCTTTGTTACTTTACTTGCCTCCCACCATGGCTCACTATGTGAGCATCATGGGCTGACTTAGTGTGATCGTTTACCAGGACTTGTTTTGCAAATTTTGCAAATGCAGAAAATCACCTTTGACAAACTTTCATAGGAGACTCAGCAATTCTAAGGAGAAATAATAATAACTTACGGTTTTTTAAGCCACTGTCCTACTTTAAATACCCCTACCAAAAGTTTATATAAAACTAGCTGTGAAAACACACGATTTAGCCATCTTTACTTAAAACAAAAAAAAGTCATAAAACGCAACTGGCATTTGAATGTGAACAATGTTTGAATGATATTCGTATTCCGACTTCACTAAAATTTGTGGCAGTTTAAGAGTAAACAATTCTTTTCTTACATAATTTGTTGTCATTTGTCAGCCTAGGTAGACGATAATCTTTTAAAGGGCAAATAATAACAAATTTCTAAAACACTTCAACGGCTACCACCTAACGGTTGTCATCTGAATTACGTCCTCTTTTTCAAAAAAAGTGACTTGCATCTAGCGGTGCAAATATGTACTGTTGTAGAGTTAATAAACTGTCCTTACTGCTATGAATGGCTGCAGTTGAATAAAATGTAGTTATTGAAATTAGAAAATTTGTAACCGAAGATGTAATACTTTTTTCCCACAAATTAACACAGTTCCTCAATTGAACATAATTCAAATCCGCTGTGTAATATCAGGTAAATGCCTTATAGAGTATTTGAATCAAGGCAGGGTGTGGTGTGCCGATACACAAATTTCCGAAGGATAAAAGTAATGCAAAAATGCTGGTAAAGCGATAGCTTGATGTATTTGGAAATATGGGAAATTCAGAAGTTAAAATATGTAATAAAAAAATTATATTTTATTTTAATGAACTTACTAAAAGCTTTATAAATTTTTTTTTTAAGTTAAAGAAAAAATATTTACATAATATCGGTTCACATGCTTAACAACGATTAATCAAATTTACTTCGTTTTAGTGGAATAAATAACGTAATACACAAACGCACTTATATAATAAAAGTTTAGCATAGTCTGTAAGCCAAAAGATACATTTCTAAGATATTTTTGCCATCTCCCAAAAATTCGTATTATTTAATGTTACTGAGTAGCATATACCACTGCCAATATTTTAATTGCAATTTTTTATATTCTAACGAAGGTTAACTTAGCTAAACAATGTCACACTCAATAAAATGTGATCTTAATAATTTCCCAATTCTCAATAAATGAGAATGTAAAGATCCCCTATACAAACTTTTAATTCATGTTATTCAACTGCAGGATTAAACATTCCGGTTTGATGGTCAAATGGATATGCAAACCAACAAAAACTCACGTTATACTGAAAAATTAAATGTAGTTGTCATTTCGTTATACCCTCTATACCCGCCATTTTCGTCGATATGGTCATATGGTGTGGCAATCTGGAAGCATCAAAAATGCGAATAGTGGGAGGAGACATATCTGCCACCGGGACTGAACTGGACTGGACTTCAGACGACTTGAGTCTGTTATGTAATTCCATCAGCTTATTTCATAAGGAGACGGCGCCACTGATACTTGACTCGGCTGGACTTGACTAAAGTTGACTCCGGTTGTCTTCGGCCTCGGACTCGAATCTAACATGACTAAGGTTCCCCCACCCCGCCATCAATGCAGTTCATTCAATCAGTTCCTCAGGTCTTTATTGGGTAATTAATGTAAACTTTAATTTTTCAAGCTCTGAAATATAAAAATTGTGTTTGAAAAGTCACACACATGGCAATGTCTGCATAAGTTTACATGCTTCGGAAGGATAAAAACTGACTGAAAACAGAAAATAAGCAGGACTTGCAAAGGACTCAATTTACCATCAACATATATAAGGGTTTCACGTTTTTCAGTGTGTGGGTTCAGGTTAAGAAGATTCTATCTTAAATTTTATTTTAACACTAGGGTTTTTATTACCTTCTTCTTACTTGCTTAAGAAGACTGTCAGTTTCTGTTTGGTACAGGTGAGTTAACGTCAACATTTATAAAATGGAAGTGGCTTAATCAAAAGTGTTTTTAAACTAAGAAATTTTTTTAATATTTTTTTTTACATTCTTGGCTATACTTATTCCTCTTTTTCTAGTAACATACTTTGTGAAAAACTGCTCGTTCTCTGAATCGAATTCGGAATGGGGCTGCAGTGGTGTAGCGGTCAGACAACTCGCCACCCATCTATGTGAAACGGGTTTCGATTTCCAGAGGGGTCGATCCTGTATTATCGCATATGGTAATCGTGCCGGATGATGCCGCTCGTCCGTGGGTTTTCTGAAAACTTGTCAACCCAAAAGGATTTATATGCCGTGTTTTTGCAGTCGCTACACATACTGAGTGTTGAGATTAAGCCAACGTTTGCAATTTTGCTCCACGTGATGTTTCTGTCCTTGCTAAGCTAACATGGCGCGGCTTCATACTCGCATCGTTAAGAGCCACCCAAATATCTACACATCACTTGGATTAGGAACTTTAATCAAGGAACACTAGGAACGTGTAATGACAACTCAGCAGAGGCACAAACTAAACTCGTTAAGTTGATACCCGACCCGTTCAGTGGCGGCTGTAGTGCACTCTTACAGTACTCAAATCCAGCCAAAATATTTACATCTAGTACTATCCAGTCCGTTCCAGTTCAAGTGGCGCCATGCCTTGGATAATTAAGGCCATATTTCACGATGATATTTTATTTAATTATCTGAATGTGATTTATTTAAGGACCGCACAAATGTAAATATTCGTGATCAAATGATCATAGTTATCAAATTATAGCACCGAAACATGAAAACAAGGGAATATTGGAGCCTATGTTTCTATGTTCCTCATTAACTTTACAAAGTAAATCATATGTCATATGATGTTAATAGTATGCACAAATATTTAAGTAAAGTATCGCGGAAATTTTGCAATTAGTACCTCGGTATTGTTATCTGGAATCTATTTTAAAATAGGTATTTATATTTCTGCCAGCACAGTTTAATTCTTTAAAAAGAAACTAATAAGAATTTATATTATTTTCTCTCGGACGCATAAAAAAGTATTGGCAAAGATATCACTACCAATCTTACAATATATTCTGTATGCCAGTACCAGAGCACTGGTCGTTAATATCTTTGGTACTTCATTAAAATGTTGTGTTTATATTAAAGATCACAAGACATGTGATTTATCTGGCAAAATTAATTAGGAGCATATAAACTTGAGCTCCCACATTCCGACATTTGCAATTTTCGCTACTACATTAAAAAAAAATTAATGATTTGACTACAAATATTTACATTTATGAGGTACTTAATAAAATGTATTTCATATATACTGCCATGGTATCACATGTCTCTACTTGCTGGCAGTGCTCATAATTTTATAATTAGTAATTTTACTCTCTATTTTATGTCAAATTTATTACTTTCGTTAGAAATAATAACTTTTTAGTCTACGTGACTACTGAAATCATACGTCTTTTGACAACAGCAACAGAAAAATTAAAACTCTTACTTTAGTACCTCTCGGTTTTGACACATTCCTTATAATATACTTCGCAGTATTACTAGACTGTACACCATTAGTCACCTGCTGCATGTATTGTGGATTATTCATCTGCCTCTTTTTGGTGAACAACATATGCTTTAAAGATTTAATGTTAAACCGCTAAACGTATGATATTATTTACATCCTCGATAAAATATTTACTGCGTTAAATTTATATTTACATATTAATATTCTATAAATGTCATTATTATCCTTTTTATTTTTTAGATGGAGTTGGTTTCTGTAAGTTGGGAAAATCCATCGTTTAAGAGAGATTAAAGNGAACGTATGATATTATTTACATCCTCGATAAAATATTTACTGCGTTAAATTTATATTTACATATTAATATTCTATAAATGTTATTATTATCCTTTTTATTTTTTAGATGGAGTTGGTTTCTGTAAGTTGGGAAAATCCATCGTTTAAGAGAGATTAAAGGTTTACGTTAAAGGAATCGTTTTAAGTCTATTAATTCGGAAATGTTTGATATCCTATACAGACACGAAATGTTTCTTCTCACAGACTAAGGAGTAATTATTAGTAGCGGAAAACATACGACTTGAATAAACAATAATTAGCTGCTACAAGTAATGAGCCCACTTTCGTCAACGTTGTTGCAATAAATTTTTAAACCAAATTTCTTAAAACATGAGTTGTAGGAAGTACTTTACTTCTCTACTAAATTAATTTCTTCAAAGAGAATTCAGTAATTTATGCAACAGTAGTGAGACAATTACAAATGCACACATGCCTTAAATGGATCTTGATCCAGGAAAACCTCGTATTATAAGCTAGCGTGCAATCCACACTAATATGGAGGTCGGATACGGAGCATCAACTTCGGATTTAATGAGTCTAGTGTTACGAATGTTAGGGTTTTCTAAAATAAAATATTTTACTGCCTTAACTCTGAAAATAAGAACTACGCTAAATAAAACATATAGGTTTACATGGTCTAAGCGCTATTTGTGTGAAGAATTAATTGGAAATTGGTTTTTTGGTCCCTGGGATATGACATAATATACCTTATTTTCTTATATGATATAAAAGTACAAAATTTCCAAACAAATATGCTCTTTTGATGCTTCTGATGTATACTCTCTACAAACAAATTTTGGTTGAAGTTGATTAAATTGTTTAACATATATGTCAAACTTACCTAAATGACTTATGAGGCTGCCATTTTGAAAATAGTTGCCTGTACTATTCAAATCATGAAAGTTTGTTGCATATCCTTCTGTAACTTTTATGGTGTTTACAATTGGTAACTAAATTCTTTGAAATGTTCCAGTGTAACATTTGGTAGGAATAGACTGAAAGGTGCTAGAGACATGGTATAAAACCTCTATAATTTTTATGTCGCGATCTTCATAAATTGAGGTAAAAATGTAATGTGGTAGCAAGTTAGACGATTTTATACCGTCGATATACAAAGTTTTGTAAAACAGATTACATAGTTTCGTAGATATCATATATGAAAAAATTATTTTCTAGCGGCCGTTCTGAAATAATTGTATCCTAGTTAAAAAAAAATTCATTTAATAGTAACATTTTTGTCAAATTTGTAAGAAAAGGTTGATTTTTTCCCGAGACAGGAGATATAATTTTTATTAGTAGGGCTATCTTACAAAATAGCAGACAAAATTCTGTAATGTATACTGCCTGCTTACAAAGTTATGATGGAATTTATTAAATTGTTTCAAGGATTAAGCATTCTTAGCCGAAATGGCTACACAACCACCTATTTAATAATTAGTGTTTTTTTCTTAAAACATGTACTTAACAGCAACTGCATCAGTTCTTCTTTAATGCCGAATTTGGAATAAATATGTTAATTATTTACCGAGATATGACAAAATAACTTAATTTATTCGTATAGCGATAAGTTTTGAAATAGCAAACAAAATTGGATATATGTTAGTATATATATTGCCTGCAATAAAAACTTTAAGTATAAGACATTTCAACGAAATTTGTTAAAAGCTATAGCAGGTGTAGAAAAAAATTACAATATTTTATGACCGCCATTTTGAAAATAATTTACTTATTATTTAAAATACCATATGTTTACATGGCGTGCCATATTATTACTTGCATGCTCAATTAGGTTATTGGTTAAATAGTAGTCAAATTTTATGTAAAATCTTTATCTTTAGAAAATGCCGCTATCTTAAAAAATGGCTTACCAATAATATCCACCTCATAATTAAATGCTAACATAATTCTATGAAGCATACAAAATGTTTTGCTTAAATCGGTTGAATGGTTCTCAATAAATGACATCGCCCAAAATATTTAAATGGCCGCCATTTTATAAGTAAATGTTCGACGTGGTCGGAAACTTTAAAGTCAGGTTTGCTTACTAGGTGTCTTATGTGTAACTCGTTAAGTGATATTCCGTTTAAGCGTTTAAAAATTGAATGGGGATGAGTCAGCAGGAATTACATGGCAGGAGTCTCTCGGCAGGAGTCAGTCTGCAGGAGTCAGTTTGCAGGAATATTGTAAGAATTCATGTATCCTTGAAGATGATGCACGCCACCTGTGATATAATTTCGAATATGTGATGTACGAATACGTGCATACCTTCAACAACTGCCCAGAAATTACATGAATAAAGGCTTTTAATGCGACAAGTCCTACGTTAAAAGTTGCAATGCGCGGCGACATGAGAAGAGTGACTGTTTGAAAAACGTTTCGTGCTTTTATTAGTTGCTATAACTATTCCAGATAGTTCAGTCGACAAAAAAACTTAAATAAACATATCAAGGCTTATAAATGTGGTTTTTTTAGCTCGCCGAGAAACAGCATGTGAGGACTTCATACTCTCATTTTAATACACAACCTAAAATGTTCGCAGACGACAAGGGAACTCGCTTGAAATATTTCTATGGTAATGGTGTTATGAAGTTGTTTAAAGGTGATAAGATAAAGGAACACATCAAGAACTGCGAAAATTCGTCTTTTGAGACCCAGCAAGTGAAGTCAATACCCTCTCCTGCATCAATGGATACTGTTTGCACAGACGGTTATGACGAGTCAGTAAATGCTAATAGTGTAATGAGAGACCTTAGAAGCCTGATAGAGTCGATGTACACGGAATGGAAACTTGCATGACGTTTGCGTAAAATCAAAGAATAACGAACTAAATGGCTGTTGGTAGTAAATACTGTGGACCATGTGACTCCTATAAAAAAGTAAACCTAATATTGAGAATGGAACAGGAGGTGAGGACGTTTATGAAGACAGCNGAACTGCGAAAATTCGTCTTTTGAGACCCAGCAAGTGAAGTCAATACCCTCTCCTGCATCAATGGATACTGTTTGCACAGACGGTTATGACGAGTCAGTAAATGCTAATAGTGTAATGAGAGACCTTAGAAGCCTGATAGAGTCGATGTACACGGAATGGAAACTTGCATGACGTTTGCGTAAAATCAAAGAATAACGAACTAAATGGCTGTTGGTAGTAAATACTGTTGACCATGTGACTCCTATAAAAAAGTAAACCTAATATTGAGAATGGAACAGGAGGTGAGGACGTTTATGAAGACAGCATTGATGATAATGACAGTGATGGCAGTGTTTAAGTATCTGCTGAGAAGGATGATGATTCTGTTGATTTTCCCACACATTTNGTTCCCACATATTTTACCAACGAGTTTCCTTCGACAAGTGGTGTGAAGAAGACTATGGAGTCAAGAATGCTAATTTCTTATTTCACCTAAGACCCTAATGAATTTCTTGATAGACTCCGAAATTTGTTTGATTTGCAAAAATATGGCACTCTCAAGCATTGTTTTTATAGCTTCAAATACCGATGAACTGTAAAATCGCGGTTTTATTAGATAAGACTTTTGTTTACTAAACATAATCTGCAAACGTCTGTAAAATGTAAAAAATAGAATGTTAAGAAAAATTACAAGTATAGAAAGTATATAATAAGTAAATTAAATTAAATTTATGTAAAAATAGTTTTGTGTGTTTATTTTCTTATATAGTCACTTCTGCTTCCGTAAAAGATTGCGAGATTCTGTTTCAAAATAATATATGTGAACATCTGTCAAGAAGAGGGCCATGGTAAATTTTTTTTAACGCATTGTGGTTAAAAACTGCAGGATTTTATAAAATAAATACATGTAATAAAAAAAATATTCAAATAAAAATAAAACAAAAAAAAATTATATATTGACATACTTTGCAGGTATGGACCTCGTCGTCATTCAGTAAAGGTCGATAGCAGGTGGCATAATCGAGAAGTTAGTGCCACCTAGGCAATGGAAATTTAATCCTTTATGGAGAGCGCCAATAGCGTCTCCTAAATGTTAAAAATGTAAACAAATATGGCTGCCACCTTGTGGCTTAGACAAATGAAATCCCAGATGGTGGACATGGAATGATATCGCATGAGTAATTGGGAGAGAAATTGATGTTGATATAGGGGTAGTTATTAAATATAATATGACTGTCATTTATTAACAAATTATGGATAAAATTCAAGATAGTTTAAAATTAAATACTTAGCATTAAGGAATGGTGTCTAAGAAAAAGTGAAACCCAAGATTGTTTGTCAAGCATTAGCGAGAGAGAATGATATCTCGCCTGTAGGCTAAATCGATAAATCAGCACATCCTGGGGTTAGTTTGTAATTTATACACTAGTGCAACCTAGGTGTAAGAAATTTAAAGAAATAACAAGCGAAAAAAAGTTAATATNTAGTTTGTAATTTATACACTAGTGCAACCTAGGTGTAAGAAATTTAAAGAAATAACAAGCGAAAAAAAGTTAATATATCGGTGGAATACATTCAACAGTATGAGCAATGGTGAGGGGATAGAATAGGGCAATGTTAATACAATGTGGTTGACTTGAGGAGCCTCATTCGTCTGCTGGATGTGGTTCTGACAAGAGCTGTGGAACAAAAAAAATAATTTTTTTTTTTATTTATCCTTTCTTATAATTGTAAAATTTTTTTTTTGGAAGTTTGAAATTTTTTTGTATATTTTTTNTTTTTTTTTTATTTATCCTTTCTTATAATTGTAAAATTTTTTTTTTGGAAGTTTGAAATTTTTTTGTATATTTTTTTAAAAGAATTTTGCGATTTTTTGGTATTAAGATTAAGGGTAAAGGGTGAAGACTCAAGGTTATGTTCAGGATTACGTGATTTCAATTTGGTGTTTTGGGAGGACATAAAATGGTGGCTGGTCTGCCCCAGTCCTTTGTCCCCCCTATAAGACAAACATTCGAAAGTTAAGTTTTTTATACAATTTGTACCTAATTTTTTATATATTATTTTAAATTTCATACACCTTTTATAATTAATAAAAAAATTGAGCTTTTTTTGGATTTTTTTTAAGAATTTGCAATATTTTTTGTTTATGGTAATTTAATGTCGTTAGCATGGGTCCAAATTCACTTGGGTTTGATATGTTTGTCTGTTGACATCGTAAAATGCTGGCTCTGGTAACTCACCCCCTTCTAAGAACAAACATTACAAAAATTATAATTTTATGGTTTTTTAATAAAATCTTAAATTTATTGTTTAATACAATTTTAGTAACTTTTTTATAGTATTTGGAATATTTTAAATTTTTTGCAATTTTTGTTGTGTAATTAATTGGAATTTTCCAGGTCAAAAGTAACCGCGTCAAGGGCGATTTTCAAGGACACAGGTATTTAACATGGTGGACAAGTGGGCCGCCGTGCGGCCAGAATGACAGCGTGAACAGCTCTGGCGCTCTGCGCAACCCATGCCATTGCGCCAAACTCCCCCCAATTTATACTGCACAAGTTTATTCATACAGCACATATCATGCTGGCTAAATAAGCTGATCAGTAGATCCGTTTCACAACACGATTTTCTTTGTATATATCTAAAATTTCAGATTTTAAATATTTGCTCAATATATTCAAGTGAGCAAAATTTGTATTTAAATAAGCCTATAGCAATTTCCGTAATATATGATTTAGTCTAAATGGGCTCCCGTTCTGCAGTGCGAATATATTTATATTTCAATTTAATATTATCTGCATTGTTATGTTAACCAGAAAAAGAAGCCAATCTATTAGATGCACACAAGCACACAAGCGCATACTTCAGATAGAGTGTAATTTAAATTCAATAACTTTAAGTATTAAATACGTAGAATGGTCGGCCAAGGAAAAAAAAGCATTTTATTTATGACGTCGTTAGTTGCAGAATAAATTTCATCGTCCGGACTGCTTATTCGTGATATAAAGAAAAGAGTGTTATAGTCATTCATTACATTTGGAGACTGGCAAATAACTCGTGGAAAGATTTTAATTTACGAGGTGTGACAAATTTGGGTGCAGATCGTAAGACTATAATCGAGAAGAACAACAATCGAGTGCTTAGGGATGTAATAAAGCGCTATTCTTACTGCAACATGAAATTCGCTATTCGGTCTTCCATTATAAGTAGGCTATTACATTTGTCTCACACTCGAGGAAATGACCTAGGACACCATCCTGCGTGACGTCACNAATGACCTAGGACACCATCCTACGTGACGTCACTCACTCATCCTGACCGTCGGCCTCTCATTCCAAGCGCCATTTTGTGTCGAAGGAATGTGAGATTCCTGAGATGAGTAAAACATCACACCGCCGATCGGTTTGTAACTATATATGTATATATATATATATGTGAATGTTTATGCATATATATAAATATATGTTTTGTCCAACAAATATTTCTTCCTTTTGGTAAGTCAAAAATCATTACATGTTATAACAAATAAACGATCGTGGGCCTTACACATTAATCACATATATCACCAGAATGTTTAAATTAAGTGCCAAAAATGGGCGAATTGAAAAGCTTTGGAAATATCACAAAGTGTGCGATTAACTTGAATATAAAACCAGAACCAAATTTAAATACTAAACATGTTTCGATGATATACGTTCTGTTCTCCAAATGTTAGAACCATGAAGACCACCACATAGCGCAATAGTTTAAAAAAAGCAGAGTAAAATTATAGCGATTATTTAAAAAAAATTGTTATTAGAAGCCGCAAAACCCGTACATACTATAAAAAATAGTCTCGAGAATATCAACAACATACTTTCATGTCCCCGCTATTTAACAATTTTATGAAAGAGTAACATTTTTCAGCCTTCTCTGTCCACAAGTAATTTTTAAATAATATAATATGACAATCTTGTTGCTTCACTCACTGCATTCATGAAGTTTTCGTCAATATCTGAGAAGTTATACGAGATTGTGGGGAGAATAACAACTGCTGGCTTTCAATTATTAATACATTATTTTACTAAAACCAGTGAGAATAAAATAAACGCTCACTGCATGATTCAATCAATACGTATTTTGGGATTATCTTACATACTTTTTGTTAAATGTCACATTACATTAATACTTAAAAGTACAGTAAGTATTAATACCATAATTGTGGATAGCAATAGTGTTTTTGCGTAATTTGTTTCTATTATATATACTTACTACACAATTTTCTTTTGACATAAACTATATTAATGTAGCTTTGAGCTACGTTGCTTAATCGATAATAAATATAAACACGTTGGTTGAGACAGAAACAGAAAATCTATTAACTGAAGTTTGGATCATTTAACACTAGTCTTCGAGAACGTAGGCATGCCTGTTACTTCTGCCTTTCTATCACCACTTTTTAAAAACGACCTGAATTAATTTCAGCCAATAATAAACCAGCAAGATAGTCAAGAACCTTTTATCCTCCTACCTGTAGAATAGTAAAACTGACAACGTGGGACAATAGGCAATAAATCATTATCTGACACTAGCTTGCGTCTAAAGCTGTGATGACTAGCACAAAAATCAACGCATCTGCCAATATTTCCTGCTCCTGTCTCTAAACAATGGTGCAAAATAGACACAGACTAAAGCAAAAAATTATCAGCGCCCTGCTACTGGCTACATGCTGCAGGTTGAAACTTATACCACAGTTATAGGTCACTATATATCTTGTAAGTCCAATGAGAGAGTTCTGGCCGATTGTACTAAGTCTGTGTAGATTTCATAACGCTTTGGCTAGTAGGAAGGTTGGTAGATTGGTTGGGATTGACGTCTCATCAATGCATGATCGTTTAGTAACAGGGAAAGTTTCTCAGACAGTTGCCAATTGAGAGATAATTGGCTGTGGTATATTTTTAAAGTACAACCACAGCATTCTTTTTAGTGATTCCGGGAAACCATATTAGTATACATATATATATAATACGGCAGCTGGAACAGGGGTACAGGGTTCGGACGCTCAGATGGAAATAGCTTCAGGTAGAGGACCAGAGTGCAAGCCATCATATTTGATGACCTTTACCTACATTTGCACATTTGGATGACATTTAACCGTTACCGTTTTCCTTGACCTCAAATGTCCCGTTTTTTGAGGAAAACGCTCAATATTTCTATAATGTCCCTCAAAATATCCCGTCTTTCTGACCAAATCAGCAAAAATTCATGGAAAATGTTTCGTAACCCAAATTGTTATTAGTCAGTTATTTTTAAAATAACATAAACTTTTTCCCAGAATTTTTCACTTCATGCTCTGTCATTCAACATTAATACTTCATGCGTTGTCAATCCATGAAACCAACTTGTTTCCAGAATTTTTCAGGTCATACTCTGTCATTCCACGTCAACACAAACAATCTTGTTTCAGGAATTTTTATTTCAGTAACCTGTAATGCTTATTCATGCTGCCACACCACTTTGTTACAAGCATATTCTATGACCAATGCGAAGTAAACCTATTCTAAACACACCTTTGCTACGTTCACCAAGTACAGCAGATCAATATCCAATTCCCATAATATTAAAGGCATAATTAACAATAGTTTCTGAACTGTTTATTCGCAAATTAATATTATAAGCATCACCTCTGATCTCAAACAGTTTGGTTAAGCTAATAGTTCCTGAAGCAGTCTTATGAGCATAGTTAGCCATAATTTCCGAACTGTTTAAGATGTACTTACCAAATTAATTTCATGAGCATCACCCCTGACGACAAGTGATATTGTCAAATATACTTTAACATTTATTATAAGCATAGTTGGATAACATTTTACATCCACCGAAGCGATAGTAGCGAAATTTTTAACTTGGGCATCACCCTCCACGACGAAAATGTTTGCTGGTTTAAGTATGCCCTAAGTCCACTTATAAACATTGTTACAGGTCATTTTCAAACTTTTTAATATATAGTGTTGAAATTAATAACATAGCCATCACTCATGATAACGAATAGGCTGGTAGTCAAGTATGTCCTAAGCTCTCGATTAAGCACAGTTGGCCACCATTTCGGAACTGTAAAATAAAGTCACCAAATTCATTGAAAACTCTCAAAGTGGCAGGGCAATTATGCAATAATCCCTTTTATACCCGCAACTGAACACCATTTCCCGACTGAGCCACCAGGGTATGGGTTTCAGTACAGGTCTTAATTATGTATATATAAAATAATTATTGTATAGGAATGGGTATAAAAATTATATGTATAAAAATAAATGCGGAAATGAATGTTATCTAATAATGTTAAAGACACGAGGAGGGTATGTCTATTCGATAAATAATGTTATCTTGCGATATAATTAAAAGTGTTATGACAATATGCGACTCATGATTCTATATGGAAAAAATCCGTTCTTAAACGATAAAGACATGAGATCGAGAAATACATTTTATATAGTGTCATTACGTGAACTTATACAATAATCATGTTGACAAGGCACTTAAATTGTATTCTTAAATAAATAGGAGGCGACTTTTAAACTTACAGGCATAAAAGTATCCAGCGACTTGTCCATAGAAACGTTTTTGAAAAAATATTTAACTATAATGCAAATACAAAAAAAAATAATTTTATATACAGGTGATCTATTTTTTTATTTTATGTTTTTACACTTTAAATCTTATAGAAAAAATCATGTCGAGTAATGCGACTGTGAATTTGTATTTCCCAGATGTATTTGCAATATATGATGCCGCAACCATAGATTATAAAGCATAATTTTGTAAATAGTCGTGTATTTATTAATAAATATATTTTGATTTAAATTTAAATTAGTTTATCAACCAGCATGTAAACGCATTCGTTGTTTTAAAGCGAAATCAAATTTTATGTCTGAAAACGTGATTATGACGCAATGACGAGTAGATATATTGAATTTTAAAAGCATAGAATTGGTTACATATATATATAACAAGTGTTGTGCATTTTCGGGCTCGTGTTTTCAAATAGAATGGTAATGTGATGCCATTCGATACGATTATTCGCATGTATCTTTATCACATTGACTAAGTAGGAATAGGAATTGATCTTAGTTTTTTTAAAGTATTTGCGTGACGAGTCAGAGCCACGAATAAAGGACAGTGGCTGTCTTACCTCAAAATATGTTTTAAGTGCTTTCTGCCTTTTTCAAATAGCTACGATCTTAGATGCATGGTTGTACGTCATTCAATGACCGCATGAGTTAGGCGAATGGAAATTGGAACGTATCTGACAAGTGTAAGTCTATCCGAGATGAAAAATTCAATATGAGTGAAGCCTTTTTTATGAACATAAATTGCCACCATTTTCAACCCTCTAATTTATAGTCACAAAATTCACATTAAAGGATAAATCCATAACCTAGATCAAAGCTATATTGACAAATTGTTCGAATACGAAAATGGACATCAATGTATTTATAACTGTAAAGTTTATATATTTTAACGTTTTAAAACTAAGAGACGAAATGTTAATTGTTGTGTGTTTACAGGCATGTTTTTTAAAGCGAATTCCACGGTAATATTAGAAACGACTATTGTATTTGTTTATCCCTCGATGCCATACTGGATTTCATAGGAAAACCAATGACTGAAGAATCTGAATGTATGTTGGCGAGCAGCTTATGTAAAGACTCATATAGTGTCAAAAACGTTTTACACATGATTGAAAGAAACTTCTCTTAAGATGCATACGTTATAGTCAAAAGGTTTTTTTTACAAACGTGCTAAGAAATGTGTCTTACGGCACTAAATACTTTATTATAAATATTTAAGGGATAATAGTAGTCTTGACCGCTTTTGTTTAATGCCAAACTGATTTTGTTCAGGCAGCCGGCATCTCGGTCAAACTCACAAGAAAACACAAACACACACACTTATATAAAAAGCAAAATTTAATACGTTTACAGTATATATATCGAACAATGTGTAATTAAGGATAGTCTGGGTGGTTTTTATTCAGAATGAAGAGTAAAATTTAAAAATGTACACATACATAAAGGTCAAATATCAAATAAAAAATATTTTTGAAAACTTTTTTCTTAGGATGCGAGGTTTTCTAGAAATTAGTAACAGAAGATACTTGACTTTTTGTACATCGATATAAAAGTCATAATTAAATGAAACATTATTATTATTCGGCCATATAGTATATAATACTGACAAATTAAATTTTGAAAACAAATGCAAGTATATAAATTATTTCTAAATATTCTTACATATGTGGCTAATTACATAAATTATCTTATAAAAAATGCAATAATTCATATGCGTATCAAAGATGTTAATTTGTTACGTTTCAGATAACATATCCAGAGTTGATATATTACATGTAACGTACAATAGGATATTTCTTTGAGAATAATTCGAATATATTAATATAAATTATAAATACACTTTCTTACACCTGGGGGCTTAAGTCATCCAATTACCATATTCTATCTTATAGACGCAGATATGTATTCATGCTTTTTTAAGTAAGCACTTCAACTACTATATTTCCATACTTGATTCTTAAAAACCAATTACAACATAATGTCACAACCAATGCTTTTGTACCTTTTTTGGAAAAGAAAGTAATGAATATAAAAAAAATTATTTGTTTTTTGGCTTTAAGAACCTACAAACTAAATAATTTAGTATTGTATACATAAAAACGCTTGCTTATTTTTAAGATAAATACGAATTGGCATCAGATCAGCTAATTACACCTACTTTATAGTAAATAAAAACTTGGACATTCATGTTTATCGTATCATATACGTAGATATGTATTTTTAAGGTTACTACGAACATTACGGCACAACAGCTGACTAGGTTTAGTCTGATTAATAATAATTACTTTTTTAATGACAATTTTTTAAATCATGTAAACGTAAGTATATAATTTGAATATATGGTGCGACGTATGCACAAAAACACATATAGTGAAGGTGGATGCGAATATGAAGTTGGAATGTGTGATTACGTGCATAAGGTTTAGGGCAAGCCAGAGAATACGGTAGTGAGAGACAGGGAGGATTACATGACATAGTTTAAGATGTTAAAATTTCACAGTCTGATTAAGTACCGAACAATGAGCACATGAAGGAAACCGTACACAACTGACCAGTTCTGAACCATCTCAACATCCCGCCACGAGCGAGGACCATTTGATTGTCGCAGGCATGACTAGAGCCAGCGGATATCTGGTTTTCTATCCAGCGTAATAACTTCTCCAGAGATAATGTGGAAAAATGTACACTCCTTATTCGATCATGTTTTGCAGCACATTGAATCGTCTAAGGCATAGGTGTGATATTGTTGTTTGAAAAGTAATTATGATCAAAATATGCAAGAAGCTCGATTCGATAATAAAGGAAAGTTGTCACCTTTCCTCAAATAATATTAAATGCATAGTATGGTTATGTTAGTTCCACCAACTTGGCATAGTTGGTCATCTTTCAGCAACGGTTAGAGTTAGATCAATGTTTAACGTATTCACTATCTGATTAATACGAAGCCCAACCAGTGTTACTATTATACAATTAGCCCTTTTATAAGCATAGTTACCCGTACTTCAGGCACTTATTGGGACGAAACGATCAACTTTGCACTATGGTCAACCCTCAATACCAAAACAATGCAACAGTTCACTATACTTTATTCTTATTATTATCATTATTGCCAGCTTTGTGAATCATTTATGTAAGGGGCACAAGTTTTTAGGACTGATTAGTAAATGTCTTCCCAAATTATGTTAGACGCAATATTGAACTATATAGTCTTTGCAGTGTATTGATAGTGATTTCATATTCTACTACATTTAACTTTAAAATGCAATCCTCCTCCCAGAATTAAACCAAATTCATTACAGCATACTGCATAACAAATTTTGACAATTCATTTTAATACCTGATTTTAAAATACGAGAAATATATATTAATCGAATTACATGCGATGCTACGCATGCAAGTAGCAATTTTACCAAGTAAAGACATAATTGTTGTTATCATTTCATTGGTAAACTCACAATTAAAAACCGTTTATCATGTTCAGGTTTATAATTATAAAAAAATGTGATCGAATCATTTTAAAAAAACATGAACTTTGTTACAGATTATCATAAGGAAAAGCATAGCACAACCACGCAACTTTTCGTTTGCGTTTTGCCATCATTTTTAATAAACGATTTTTCATTCCAGGATAGAACCTCCTTCATGCTACATTACGAAGTGCTGCTAACAACCACTTACTCCCGACTCGCACATATGACAGTTAGGAACATAGTGCATTTATGAACATAAGTGGTTTATGAATAAATACAGTGTACCGAGGCGAATAAAAAAATCAGCTGAGCACCCCTTATAACTATAGGAATATGCTGACTTTATTGGTCTGTATGGCGAAATTAATACGAGAGAACGGGAAACTAAATAGTGTGTTCGTGGAGGCAATCTCCAGTGAAATGAAAACACTCATGTTTGATACATCAACTCCACATACATTAATGCAGTTCTACTTATCTAGAGACGATTTAGTTAAATAGTCAAAGAGCATTAACAGATTATTCCAGCAGAAGTAGCAGAACATTAAAGCTCTCTCCATATTAGGCGAAACATTTGGTTGATGGTAAGGAGGTCACTGCTCGAGCATCATTTAACCTCCTAGTAAGATCAAAATACATTTCTTTGTCAATAGCACCAATCAACAGCCATATTGTATATAAGTACACAGAAACTGAATGTGTTGGTCCCTTTGATATGATTGAACCCATTCGCCAATTGGCTTCCCAAAGCGCTGTACTCGTCCATGTGTCATATTGGCTACCAGGTACTACAAAAGATTCCCTACTGGCTGGGCTGCCACATGCCGAGTAAGTTACCATTCGCTGGTTGGCGTCATGTAACTAGTCAGTGACGCCATTATTCTGATGTACACAGCTGGCATTCGGTGTATAAGTAGTAATTTATTTATGTTTTATAATATAAATTCGTACCACCACATATCCAACAGAAATTCTTTCTCGCATCGAGAGGACGTCGTGAAAATAATAACATACATTTTTAGAGGTCAGAAAATTGTTTCGGCTATCGTAAGATTTTTTTATGTGGTTCGAATTACTCACCGCTTGTATCAGAGTGAAGATTCAGAGGTTTCCTTACTGACATATAGACAGGACCGGAAGCCGAATTAAGACACAACTCCAGGAATTGACAGGACATGTGACTGTGTTTCGCGGTAACCTATAAACGGGCAATTGTGTGTCAAAAACATATAAGCGAACGAAACAAATAACGTTTAATTATATTGATAGTTCTAGTCCTAACTTTCAAAAGAATTTGCAACATGTTGGAAAATAGCAATTTGTGCTGAAATGCTCTGGTTGCTGATTGTTGACAGGCCAAGCACGAACCTTTTCTAAGGGGCGTGACGCACTGGCTGCCAATCAATGGACAAAATAAAATTAAAGTATTCAGTAACTTCAAAATTAACATATACACAAGACAACAGATTATAAAGCCATTGTATAATGTTAAATAACCTTCTGTAATAAAAAAATCTTTTGAGCTCGTTGCCAAAATTTATTTAGCCGGTAAATAAAAGTTTACTTCAAAACATAGCATACCTTCACGAGTAAAAATTCGACGCAAAATGAAAGACTATTGTGATTCTGAAAACTCTCTTTAAATGCAAAATGACGGTTACTCGGATCTGCAGAACAGAAACTTTTATATCGGAGTGAGAGATATCAGCATTCTCTATCCTTTAATTAATGCAGCTGAGAGGTGTGGAGACAAGGATAAATGCAAGAGAAATAGTACCTCAAGATACCATAGCATTATAACATGCCAAATTCCCCTCCTTTACGTGTTACTTATTATGACAGAAAATATGCGAAATATGAGTTAACGATTTTGGGCAGACATTTTTATGGGTAGACTTCCCATTCCGACCCTTCTTGTTTTCTCATAAACTGTGTAGAAATGGAAAGAGTAGGAAAATAGTAGGTGAATGTAGTGCAACCAAATCCCTGATGTTACCTGGAGGGGCGTCTCTTCCACCTCCTTCCTCGCATTATGTTTATTACAACTATTATTTAAACAGAAAAATTGATTGATTAAAATTTGAATTTATAAAAAATTAAGTATTTGCTAGTTACCGTTGATTTATAGTTATTATCTCTGTTTTCATTTAAAAATAGTAAACAAAGAGTGTTGCAGAAGATTTTTATTTCAGTTTTATAAAGAATGTATTGATGCCGAGACATTCGCCGGCCAGGTACAGCGAGTAGGAACAGCGCAGAGCACTCCGAGGCCATGCAGCTTGGTCTCACTCTGCGCTTTGCTGCGACAAGAAGTTACACGTCACCGGCGGAGATAGCGCACGCACGGACCCTCGTCGCGCCCTGGGCACACAATGTGGTGGTGAGGTAGGAAATGCCACTGGCAGCCTGTACAGAAGGAACATGTATTACATTGTTTAACCTGAAAATATAAACTTAGCCCCTAGTCCAGTCACGTTCAATGGCTATTGGGAATGATTCTCCCTCAGATTCTTTGCATTGCTTGTCTTGCACAAAAACTTGTAAACGGGAAGTATAATGACTGCAATAAAAAAATTACGCTCCATGTACACCAAACCATGTATCATTCCACACATGAAAAAAACACGTTCTAAGGATTCACTAACCGAACTATATTCGCTATCTTTTAACTACCAAATTTCACACACATACATAATTATATATAACACGATCATGCTAGTAACAGCTACAGAGGTATACAGTCACCTACATTTTCCAAATATATGTGGTGGAAACATAAATCAACAATGTATCATGCAAAATAACTAAGAGCAAGTAGGAAGGTTCCGTATTTGGTTACATCTCTGAATAAGAATACCGTTCCATGGTCTGTTCGAGAGCTCGGTTATGGGTGACATTTTTTGGAAACCTCATTAGCGATGCATAAACAAATACTGTAAATGCAGATATAAAATATACTTCAAATAGTCTGAAAAGCAATTCTCTTCGCGTGTTTGAGAAATCACCACATGTATTTTGTTGTGTCGTGTATCATAATTTATCATACATTTATTGGCTAAATTGAAGTGTTACCTATACATTATTTGTAAATAATTCAAAAGGTCTGTTATTCAGAAATACTTGCACAAATGTGGGTTATTGCCCTTAATATAATTCGCAATGATCTAGAACATAAGCAGAGCCTCAGACACTACTATAAGTGGTCTTCTTAAGGGCGGAACATGAAAGTTATATCCACGGGAAAAGATTGGGAAATATGTCCGCACGATGCTACACAAGATAAGTGTGAAATAATATATCACGTGCACTGCTACACCTCCATGCCAAAAAATTCAGCCCGAAACTCTCGCGTTGTGAATATTGTTAGAGCCATTACATATAAACAAGTATTCTTAAAATTAAATGTATGTTATAGACTACAAAACCACCTTAAAGTGTTTATTTGCGTAGATATTTAGGTGGGAGAAGTACTTGTAAAAATACTTCTACTGTTTGTCTGTAAACGAAATGACTCCATTACTACAGAACAAAATTATTTTAGTGTTTGTTTGCAGAATTCCTTCAAATAATCATAGGAGACGCACGTAGGGCTTCGATACCAGCTGGCATTTCTAGGCAAGCAACTGTTGTCGTAACGAAATATTTACAGACAAAGTGCGGGTTATATTTACACATCATGCGACACAATATACGTGTTAAATAATAACAAATTATGCGTTTTCAACAAGTAAAATCTGGCTCCAATATTCCCGCGTTGTGAATTTCGTTATAGTCCTGATGTATTCACAATACTGTCAGATATATTAAAAATAATAAATTAAATTGTAATATTTCGCGTGAATAGCTCAAGCCTTTTCATCGCGCACACAATAATTCACATGTCGTATTGACTCTTTGGTATTAAACCTATTATCTTTTTGAAAAATAAAATATGTTTTATTTATGTGTGCTAGCGATTACTTCAGTTTTCTTCTAAGTCGAAGAAGGCATATTATATTTTAGGGGATGTTTCATTACCTTTTTTCACATTAAAAAATATTATTTCTGCCTTAGGCAATGTAAACCAGTGTACATTACGTACGTTTAGGATAATTTTGGTCTGTAATAAACAGAGATTTGCCTGTGGGTAAACAATTTGCAAAGACGAAGAGTGAGTGATGAGAATTATTCTGCTCGTAACATCGAGGTCTTGAGCGCCAACGAAGGCGAAGCGAGGTGGGAATGGAGCAGCACCGGAACACAAAGGCGTGGTAAACGGGAGATCCCCGAGAAAATATGATCGTTTTCTTAAGTCAGATAAAAATTTCCTCTTATTAGGAAGTTATCAAAAATACTGTATAAGTTTATGGAAATTTATTTTTGCCACATATAAGATGGAAAAGAATTTAATATTGAAATATTAGTATATGCTTATAAAAAGTGAAAGAATGTGCTAGACGAGGAATCAAGTTCCTTGGATTTTAGGCGTATTATCTGTTTTAAAGAAGAACTTTATTTAAGTTCATAGAATATTCAATCTTTTTATTCGTATTGTGTTTCTCATTCATCTGTCATGCAAGCTAAGCTCCTCACATTTGCATCAAAAAAGGGAGAAGGGTTCTTAGTCTTGTTTTTGTTTTCAATGTAAGTTTACGAAAACTCTTTTTGAGGAATATCCACATTGGGGTCGGCTAATACGGGAACTCTGTTTGTTGCGTAAAATACTTAATTGCATGAACGTAAGCATAGAATAAGTGTAGCTACAAAGGAAACAGTAGCGAATCAGTTCAGTTTATACGCGTACGGGTTTTAACCCGGAAATAATAGTACAGATCAATTTTGACGACACAATGATTACTTGGTCTTGCAGAAGAACGCTTTTAATTTACACATATATAAATAAAGCGGTAATTTCATTAAACGTACACCATGGTTCGATATGGTAATAATGTGATAGTAAGTGGTGTTATTGCGTCCGATAATATAATATTCTTTAAAAAGCTGGAAAAAAAAACATTGTTCCTGTTGAGTAACTTGTTGCGGGAATAGTTATTATTAGTTTTTATTATGTAAAAATTAATCACTGATTTTGCAAATAGTTTCATGAAAAAATTTTGACGTAAGATTATCCTTTTGTTGATACTTCTTTTTATCTGAAGCAAATCTCCACACAGAAAAAAATCTCCTTTACGCTTAAAATTAACTGTAACAATTCAAAACACTTAGAGGAGTCTAGTGATTCTCTATTTGGCTGGTGACTGGTTGAGGCTCCCAATGCAACCTGGGCCACATACGATCCCGGACTCGCAGCTTACTGTGCAGAGAGGCGGATATAATATAGACGACATCGCAGAGGAAAACACTTTGTATAACATCAAAGAATAAAAGAAAATGTACATTAACTGATACTACCAATGATGTGTACGTATCTTACATATTTAGTGTCACTTTGAAAAAATTAAAAATATTTGTTTATATTGCACACAATTAGTATCGTATGCAAATACAATTCCTACCGAAGTGAAGTTATTGACAGCTGCTCTGCTGGAAGTGGACCTAAGCTGAACAATCCTGATCAACTCGCTAAGCTGCACATTCCCCTTTCAACGCTCACGTTGCAATAGCAACCAGGACAGGAGGCGAAGAGAGAGCATGAATCTAAACAAGGCCGCTAGGAGTGTGTGGTTATGTATCTGTTGAAAGTACGGTAACGTAGGGTATAAGACCAAACGCGCTGAAAATTATATGTGAAAAATTTGATAATAAAAACTGTAGTCCACCAATAGTCCCGGGTAAACAGTGCTTAGACAGCGTCAGTTGAATATATGCCACCGACTGACACAGTAATAAGAATGTTCAAGTATTTCATATTACTCACCTTCTTCTCCCTAACTTTGTCTTATCTGTATCAATAAAACCCCCCACTCCCCACATTTTGTTCCTTGCCCCAATCATAGGCAAGTCAACCATCATTTCATGATAAAAGGACGACTAGTCCATGTTGGTTGGTTCACTAAAATTATACGTTTGATTTAAAAACACGGAGAGAGGATGAGGAATATCAATAATGTCATACATCAATTTACATGTTTACTTTTTCCAAAACCACGTGCCTTAGCGAAAAATATTTCTTAAAATTACAGAGCACAATTCTTATATTTCTTACCAGCAACATGTCCTAACTAGCCGCTGTCAATGGGAAAAATTTCACTGCCCTCAGCCGATTCAATATCCGTCGTGCTTGAAATACACCTGAAACCTCTCACGACAAAACACCATGATCTACTAAATAATCAAACAATAACCGCCAAGGAAACGGAAATTATGCAAATTCGTATTCGCCCAGATAACACCCGCCACATAGCCGATTCGCAGTTACAAAAGCACTCGCACTAAATGTTGTTCACGATAAAGTGAGCATTTTTGAAATCAACCTTTGAAAAATGTTACTGACTCTATCTGCAGTATTTTCACGGGTTCGCTGACTAGTATACGTCTTATAAAGTTGGTAACGACGGAGAATAAGTACTTCCATGTCTTACTGCTGAATTAAAAGTGTTTGGAAAACACTTGAGAGTACTGAAATTATTAATCTTATATTCCATATTTTTATTGCATATAAGTGTACGAATTGGCATATTTTTAAGACATTTACTTTTCTAATAACTGGACAGTTTGACTTGACCGACTCATGAATATGTTAATTTTACAAATGGCGGGAGAATATTAAATGTGCATACAAGTAGATATCTAGCAGGGCTTTCTTAAGTGCCCAATTTACCAAGAACAGCCGTTAGTGCGCACCGTTCGTTAATCAGAAGCCTTTATTAGGTGAAATTCAGACGGAAGAACACATTCGCGCAACAAAACTCTTCTCGGCGCCAACCAAACACACCGGCATATGACCATCAACTAAGATAAGGTAAAACTCACAGAAGACAGGCAATTGTAAATTCGCATTTGTTTACTTCACTACGGCATTGCAGGACGCATATAACCAGGCGTCACATGTAAACCAAGCCTTGCAACCCATTTTAGTATCAAATGTTTTTAATGCAATTTCTCCATTACTTATTACAAAACCCTCTGAATTATGAACCATGTAAGCCATGCTAAAGACAAATAAATCCTTTTTATACGTCTTAGGACGTAATCTTAAATAATACGTGGTTTTTAGAAGTTACCTAATTTAATGGGGTCAGCAAGATATTCGCTGTACATGCTATGAATGGCAATAGTGAGGAGGTTTATGAAGAAGAGGAAAATTTTGTGATTCCATTGGAAGCCACTCAAATATTAAAACTCC
This sequence comes from Clitarchus hookeri, assembly GCA_002778355.1. Classification (NCBI taxonomy): domain Eukaryota; kingdom Metazoa; phylum Arthropoda; class Insecta; order Phasmatodea; family Phasmatidae; genus Clitarchus; species Clitarchus hookeri. The sequence continues at coordinate 240,274 of NQII01002355.1, forward strand.
ACAGTCCTGATGTTCCTTTTAAAAGTAAAACCTAAGTACTGCCTATAATGGCTGGTATTCTATGACATATTATATCTTGGATACTAAGTGCGTTATTAGTGTTTTCCATATTAAATAATGATTTTAAAAAATTTACATTATTTCGCATTACCAAAAAATATAACCTGTTAATGAAAAAATACACTTAATATAGGTTTACGCAGGGCAGTTTATCAAATTGACAAAAGAGCTTATGATCGGGCTTATTAAATCACAGAACTACAGGACAAAGGTGTACTTATACTAACATCAATACTCATAAGAGAATGGAGCGCAAAACTATCGAAAGTCAAACAAACTGTGACGTGCTACGTTGGTAAAAATACCAGTAAAAATAAACTCAAGAAGGTTTTCAGAACCCAGAATTACAGTTGCAAACTTACGTTTATCCATACTTTGATCCCATAGTAGTTCCTAACAATGCGCTTTATACACATGTCATGCAGAAAATCATGTTTACTGATATGTATGAACAATAAAAAACTTCAATGATTGTGTTGTATTGATGGTGTCCACATTTCTTAAGTATAAAAAACTCTGTAACACATCACATACAACAGAGGAAATGAATAAGTAAAGAGTACAATCTTTTTTGAGCGGAAAAATATCTCAAAATTGGTAAATATGTATTTCTGCAGTAAGCAGTAAAACTACAGCAGCAAATAATGAATACTGACATTCCTTATCTCATTTAATATTATTTTTATGGTGACAGCACGTTAATCGTGGTATATACCTGAAATGTGATAGGAGTGCTATGAAGATCAAAGAAATTGTGGGTTAAATCGTGTGATATTTTTGTAAAATACATTTCAATGAGGTTGCTTAACCACGCTACATGCACAGAAGAAGACCTCGCAAAACTAAACATAAATGCGCGATTCGTAAATATAAATGGATGCGTGAGTAGTTGCTTCGAAACGAGACTTTTCCGCGGTATGAATCAACATTAGTAATTACACTGAACACGAGTTATGATAATTATTATATAAATAATAACTAATGTTTTAATATTTTAAAACTGTAACTTGATTCGTAATTGGGGCATGACGACATTAGAAGTACGTACTACCGTGATGATGGGGAGGGCTATGAAGATCAGGGAAAATGTGGGGAAAAATACATAAAACTTATGTTAAACATATGTTAAATGGGTTGCTTTAAAATTGTTGAATCCTAACAGGTGTGTGTGCCGACACAGGTCTACACACACTTCCCTTTTATTATTTTTTTCATCCAATTTCATGCTTTGAAAACATTAGAGCACTTCACGCTCTTTACCTACAAAAACTGCCAGTGCCTTGATGAATCAATATTTTGGGGAATTACTCCCCTGTTGGATCTGAGATTATGGCTTGGTGCATAATGATGGTTTAAAAGGGATGGGAGGGTGTCGTTATGTTACATGAACTTCGATTTTTAAATTTGGTTTTGATATTTGCAATTTTCATTGATATTTTAGCATTGTTTGGGTGGGTTAGGGTGGAAATTATTGGTTAGGAAGAACAGCGGGAGGGTGGGAACTTATAAGTTACTCGATTTTAAGATTCTTTTCAATGTTTTAAGATGCTGTTTGAAATTGTTTAGGGAATTTTTGGTTTCAAGGTTATTGAATGTCATGGGCACAAGGTTAAACTCACAGACGCCTGATCTAGGTCAAGATCACCCATAACCAATATAAGGGTCGTTTGATGTCACAAACTTGGTGGCTGGTCGACCGGAAAGCAAGAGCAGTAAAGTCATCTCCTTCCTCATCCTGCAGCCTGTGCCCCTGGACACACATTTTTATACTACTGATATATATAATAGTTGTAATGAACATTGTGAAGAACCATTTTACGTGAATGATTATTTCTACATTGGTTTTTCTTCCATTGTAAATGTTTTCTGTAATAACGCCAACATATGATATGCAAAATAAATACAGAAAAAAACAATATAATTACTGAAAAAATTTGCAAAAATCATAATTTTTTGTTTGAAACTGTATAGTTTCCCTGTGTTGGCCACCATAGTATTGTTGACTTCAACTTGGTTTATTAAGTGTACCTTTTTGTAACAATCACATTAAATTTAAATGCTTCAATATGTAACGTAATAAAATAATACATTAAAAAAGACTACAGAATGAGAATATAAGCATAACATCTGAAATGTTGAAATGAATTCTATATAACTCTCAATGAACCCAAACCAAGGCAAATACAGTATTCCGTAAAGAGAAGAAGTTTAAAGAGGTTTGGGTGGCTCATAACATCGAGGTCTTACTGGCCGATGTGGGAGAAGCGGGGTCAGTATGTAGCAGCAACGGAATGCAAGGATGTGGCAAATGAGAGATGCCTGAGAAAAGCCACCGATAAGTGGCATTGTCCGGCACGATTGCCACGTACGAAAATACGGGTGATACTACGCTGGGTATCTGTTATAACCCCGATGCCAGGAAACGCAATGCAATTTTGCGTTCGACCACGACGCCAAACCGTGCTTCGCTTTAGTTCTGATTACGGCCACTGAGTTTGCGAACACAAATTTTTCGTCAACGACAAAAACGGTTGCAGTATTAACGCAGGATACACATACCGCGCAAACGACCTTGTGTCTCGCGAATACAGTGAAAATGGCGTACATTTTTTGTGAAATAACATAGTTCCGAGAGCAAAAACCTTTTGTGATTAATAAGTAATCTTAGAAACCGTATATGCTGCAATTTTTTAAGGTATTTAAGTTCTAGAAATTAGTTTAAATAAGATAATATATATTTGTTTTCAAAATATTTGCGTATGCTTTCATGTCTCCGTGCTGCCTGTACGTAGGTGTCTCATACCACAGAGGGAATTTTTCTATAAATTAATAAACATTGAAGAATACAAAGTAAAATATAATTTATCTGGGGTTAAACCCTAAAATTTTATTACGAATGTGTTCACTATCAGCATCTCACAAACGGGTAACAACGATGCAAAATTTAGCACAATTTGTGTTAGCACATGTCTGACTGATACATATGTTTTGTGAGTAATTTGGGTATCGTGTGCGCTGTAGCATAGTGGTTACCCTTGCTGACTACGCACTAGAGCGAGAATGTCCGTGACATAAATTTCACTATTATTTTACTTATTAAACGAATGGTTATTTATCAGTGTCTTATTTAATTAGTCCTTTTAAGTTTGTTCTTGCGATACAATATAATTACGAAGGTATTTTAATATCTGGAATTTAAAGCCATATAAGAATACAACTTTTTTTATTATGCATAAAGTGTCAAAATTACAATGAACGAAATTAAAAACTTTTAGTTAAATTTTATGATTAGACTATGAATATGAGCATTTATCAATTACAGTTATCAGCATACAAGAACAACGCATCTAAAATTATGCTCAAAATATGTAATATCACAGTTAAAAACTTCGTGAAAGATGACCAAGTTTCAAAATGTTGCTGCATATTTGTAATGTGTGTATTATTATACAAATTCCCTGTTTCGCGCACGTGCTTTTCATTTCAATGCCATCNGGAATATGAGCATTTATCAATTACAGTTATCAGCATACAAGAACAACGCATCTAAAATTATGCTCAAAATATGTAATATCACAGTTCAAAACTTCGTGAAAGATGACCAAGTTTCAAAATTTTGCTGCATATTTGTAATGTGTGTATTATTATACAAATTCCCTGTTTCGCGCACGTGCTTTTCATTTCAATGCCATCGCAAATTACTTGGGAATCTTTGAAAAGAGAATCCTGCCACGATTTTATTCAAAAGAGAAATATTTAATCATCTAAGTATTGCCAACTGTCGTAACAAAGCGTTCGTTGACATAAAATTTTTAGCGATCTTCCCAGGCAGGAGTGTTCATAGACGCTAAAACAGTATCTGAAATACGGCATAACGCAAAGTTGCGTTCGATAGCACAAAAGCGGCTATAGGTCACAAAAAGTTTACAGATGAAGAATGAAAATCACATTATAGTTTTCAAAGCATGGAAATGAAGCTTCCTCCCAGCGGCACGGTATTCTGGACAATTACACCACCAAGGAACTATATAACACTTGGCAACACTTTGTCCGGGGTCTGTCTGTGGACTCGCGACGAGTACAGCCTCAAGCTGCTGCTTGGTGTGTCGTATGTCACTTTCCAACACAACATTCAACACACGACACCATTCTGATATGCCATGTATTGTAACTAACTGACTAAGAACTATCAGGACCTCCCTTACCAATAACTTTAATTTGTTGTGAATTATAATATTTAATTAAGGCCCTATTCAATCCTCAAAAATAATTTCAGTTTAGATAACATAAATTTTCTTTCGTATAAGTATATATGCATAGAACCTCTATAATCCCTAGTCAAAAATATGAAAGTATAACATGACGTACAGCTTATTCCATAACGGAGCTCAATAAATGAGCCGATACTGTCAGGGAGGAGTCGTTCATTTGTACCTTCTCCTGCCGGCGGATCCTGCACACGAAATTCTGGAGATGTGTAACAGTTCACAGATGACATCAACGATTANGAGATGACATCAGCGATGATTCAACACATGTTCTATCGCGGACAGATCTGAGTACCTATCTGACAACTAGAACTCCTCCCCATGATGCAATAATTACATATAAACGCGTGTGCTGCGTGTGGACAAGCGTTGTGTAGTTGGAACACGCCACCATGATTATCTCTCATGAGGATTAACACATAGGGCTGTGGGACATCTCTGGCACCTGCTGTGGATAAGGATATTCTTAATCACTACCAGAACTGACATGAAGTCTTACTTAAAATATCCCTACACAATGTTGCAAGGATAAAAAAATTAATGCGTATCNCTACCAGAACTGACATGAAGTCTTACTTAAAATATCCCTACACAATGTTGCAAGGATAAAAAAATTAATGCGTATCTTAACAGCAACTATAAGTGTTAGTATTAGTACCTTATACATCTATGAGGCAAACATCTGAGTTCAATTACCTTCCCTTACTCCTGCACATGACTATCCTTGTAACAGAGATCGAAGCACTAAGCACTCTGATTGTCACACTAAAATCTATAGGTTATTGCAACTCTAACCATTTATAGAACCAGCGATGATTTGCACGCTTAGATAATTGTAAAAATTGCATAAATTGTTCTGGGTGCTTAACTTTTATATTGGTTAATATAGATATGTAAATATATATTTCCAGTTGATATATTAAGTTTCAAAGATTTATTGATGTTAATTATATAGTGTTTAACGTTTTTTTAATGCATCAAAATGGTCCAATTTAGTTGTAAAATATAGTACTCAGTGTTATTCTAAACACCTAGAGTGATGTTATTTTTCTTACAGTTTTATTACTATAATATTTCTAGTAAAAGCTTTACGTCTCTACACATATGGTGATTTTACTTTTGGACATGGAAATCCGTTTGCCACTTACGCANATATGGTGATTTTACTTTTGGACATGGAAATCCGTTTGCCACTTACGCACTGCAAATGATTAAAGTAATGTCGCAGGAACGTTGGTACAAAAAAAAACAGTGTACGGAGAGGTTTTGGCCAGAACCCAATGTTGAAGAGAGCAGTTCAAGAAACTGGAAAGGCAGAAGTATGCGTGTTAAGCCTCACATTAATACGCCACGGCTTCGTGCTCTCGAAGTGTATCACCATCTAGATCCATCAAACGTGGTCGTAAGGTCAGAACGTATCGAAGACGGATGGTCGGTTCTTCGAATAGCTATTAATCTTGGCCGTGCATTCATCGTTGTGACACGATGTTTGCTGTCGAGGATACTCACAAGTCGTACGTCACATAGATTATGTACTAGTGATGCCATACGCATTACATGTAGAGAAGACCGTCGTATAAGCCGACGTGCAGTAGCAGAACGTGGCGACACATCCAGGGAGATCTTGAAGTCTGTGGGGTCTGCATTGCATTAGCCGTTCTCAGCTAAAGCCATTCGTCTTAGTTTAAATGAGGCTGGCCTACAGGCACGGAGTCCACTGCACTGTCAGCCTTTGAGTCCTCGGTATCGTGCGACATGCCATCAATGATGCCAAGAACTTCAATACTGGACAGAGGAATAGGTACGCACTGTGCTATTCAATAAATTACGCTTCAGTCTTAATGCAGACTAGGGTCGCAGCAGGGGTTTCGACGCATTGGGCAACGTAATTACCCACGCTAATTCCTCCACGCATACGGCCCAGACATTACATGTTACAGTACGAGGTGTCATTTTTTATGATTCCTTGCCATATCTCGTGGTTTCTGAATGCCCGGAGATAGCCCAGTGATGGCAATACATTTATTATATTATTATTTTCTGTAATTTTTTTGCAGAACACTCAACGATATCATGCAGCAAGATAATGCTCGTTTGCATTCAGATCGTATCACCCAACAGGCTCTACAATATGAGAATACTATTTCTTGGACAGCCAGGTCTCCAGATCTTTCCCATATTCAACACCAATGAGATGTAGTGATGGGACGTTTTCACCACCTCTACCACTTTTACAAGCTCTGGCCGATATACGGTTGCGATTTCGGGAAACATGGTGGTATGGACCTCAGTACACTATCCAACACCTGTATAATAAATACCTCATCGCATCTCTGCGTATATAGCCCCTAGAGGAGTCTTCCCCACCCCGCGAACCGAAGGCATGCTTTAATTCTACACAACACGCTCTCAATGCTGGAATGACATATCACTAGTAGTTTGAACTATCTACGGTACCAGCCCACTATGGTTTAATAAATTTTGATCCAAGGTAAAAGGGTGTATAGATTTTCATGACCTGAAGTGTATTTGACAATTTCACTTGCCTCAATTACTGTGTTGTAACATATTAATCTCAGTTTTAAAGTTGTACTCTTTGTTAAAGAATGTAGTAAAATATTATAGCTGTTAAAAGTAGTGTAAAATGCTGGTTTGTTAAGTTCAATTTGGTGAATCATTCGTACAAACAAGTAAATCAGATGTGCATACAGATATACAGAGATTTTCACTACCGTAAATCCCTCTTTCCAAATAAATTTTGTTACGAACTTCGAAAACAAGTTTTTTCTTGAAGCATTCACGTATATAGGCTGAAAAATTTTCAATTTTCCATTTCTTAAAATGTACTTTTCCCTTTCTCTTTCTCTCTANCATTCACGTATATAGGCTGAAAAATTTTCAATTTTCCATTTCTTAAAATGTACTTTTCCCTTTCTCTTTCTCTCTATCTCTCTCTCCCTATCTATATACATTTATATATGTATATATGACTCTGACAGGGACACGTTAGCTTCGTAGTTTGAAGGACAACCCTTGTCGAAGACTTGCCGAGCTAGACACGTACAGCAATTAGAGTGTAACAAGTGATAATAACAGCACCAGCGCAAACCAGACAGTCTTCATATGTAAGAGAAGAATCAGAAATAGCCACAAGCTCACAGTTGTGTAACAGGTGGCAGNCATTCACGTATATAGGCTGAAAAATTTTCAATTTTCCATTTCTTAAAATGTACTTTTCCCTTTCTCTTTCTCTCTCTCTCTCTCTCCCTATCTATATAAATTTATATATGTATATATGACTCTGACAGGGACACGTTAGCTTCGTAGTTTGAAGGACAACCCTTGTCGAAGACTTGCCGAGCTAGACACGTACAGCAATTAGAGTGTAACAAGTGATAATAACAGCACCAGTGCAAACCAGACAGTCTTCATATGTAAGAGAAGAATCAGAAATAGCCACAAGCTCACAGTTGTGTAACAGGTGGCAGNGCAAACCAGACAGTCTTCATATGTAAGAGAAGAATCAGAAATAGCCACAAGCTCACAGTTGTGTAACAGGTGGCAGGGGCCTCTTATTAAAGCATTGGTAAGTTCTATGTTAATAATTCCTGGCCTACTATAGAGAATTACACATGTATTTTATCAACGAACTTCAGTTAAAAAATCGTTATAGAAAAAATTCATAATTTTTTATATAAAAGTCATTATTTAATGTAAGAATCTACTGTTATTTGGAGCTTACCCTCTTGTTTATGCAAAATAAAAAGGTTTACTTAAGGGGATATTGATCACAAAATGTCAGGGAAATTTTTAACAATCCATAGTTCTGAGACCACTTAAGAACTTGCCATATTCATTGAATTAATTCACGATAACCACTAAGATTACAACACATTTATATCCATTTGGAATATGATAAGGAGCTAATCACGTTTTCAGGAAAACAATGCTAGAAAAACCTTTTTTTTTCTATGAAGAGGTTTTTATTGGATAAGGTTTGTGTTTTTTTTAATTATGAAGTTTGAAACCGTTATAATATGGGGATTTTTGTGTTTAATGTGTTAACCATTTATGGACTTCTGTGTGTTAACACGAATGGCTGACACACGTATTTGTTACTGTGAAATTTAACAAATAAAATATCTCCACTTAGTTTGAAGTTTTTTCATATAACACTCTACTTTACTCGTCAGGGAAGAGGTTTTTATTGTTTGGAAGATATTTTTTCATGCCATACTTCCGGTTGCCTAGATGTTTATAGAATATCGTTTTGTGATGCCACATGCTTATGTAATAGTCCACTGCCTATAAAATGTTTTTTATTATCTTTAATTCGGTATATCGAATAAATGCATATAATTAGAAAATTATATTAAACGGGCTAAGGTGGCCTGCTGAAATACAATGCAAAAAACTTCACAAACGCTTAATAAAACTTTCAGTTCATAGTCAAATGTGATTAAAAATAACTTTAATAACTTTATGGATTTTTTGTAGTAGATGAAAAATAAAAACAACTNTCATAGTCAAATGTGATTAAAAATAACTTTAATAACTTTATGGATTTTTTGTAGTAGATGAAAAATAAAAACAACTTCTATGAAATAGCAACATTTTATATTGTAAACTTTAAAAAATGTGAACGTTAATATTTAATTTTTAAAACCATTAAACTCATCTGAAAAAACTTTTTACGTTTATGATTAAAAAATTACGTAAAAAAGTGTAAGGATCAAAATTTTGTCAGGTCTCGTAAATACGTTAATTATNACGTTTATGATTAAAAAATTACGTAAAAAAGTGTAAGGATCAAAATTTTGTCAGGTCTCGTAAATACGTTAATTATTACGCTATTCAATTATTAAGTTGAGTTTATGTTTCTGTTGAAAGATACTAGGATGTTTGAGCGAAAGCCCTTTCGGCAAGGTGTTCATGATATTTCATTCCAGCTGGTCTTTGGCCTCAGGTAATAAGAAGGAAATAGTTTATGTTTCATAAGAGACCATAATTTTTAACTGGAAAATCGTGAACGTAAAACAAGAAACTAAAGAAAAATTTGAAAATCGCAAATTTATTTATAATAAATTATTATACAAAAAAATCTATTTAGCAATTTAACTTGGATTCATGACATTTCAGAATTCTCTTTAAGATACATTTAAAATTATTAATAATTGTAAAAAAAATTATTTACACACATCAACATACGTATATACACATACAGTGAAATCCCGATATTTCGCATCACGATAATTCGTGTAAATTTGCCGGTCCCTTGAGAAAATCCCTTTAATTCGTAAAAAAAACAATGCATTCCGGTCCCATCGATAATACGTATTTATTTTGGTGCTCGAGCTCAATTAACACGTCTTATAATTCTTATTTACAACTTAAAAATCGCGTTAACTCGTAATGTTTTTATTCCTATACTGTACACCAGCTCTAGATTTATGCAACTCGGACAGGGTAAAAAAGACCGGAAGGGTACTGAGGGACGTATGAGGGTTTGAAGGGCAGGTAATGACGGCGAGTAGGCTGTGAGGCGATGTGTGTGATTCCCAGAACTAAGAGGCGCCTTGGTGTCCGGTCTACGGTTATGAGAGGGTAGGAAGGAGCAGAGCGNAGAACTAAGAGGCGCCTTGGTGTCCGGTCTACGGTTATGAGAGGGTAGGAAGGAGCAGAGCGAGTGAAAAGTAAGTCAATTCGGTTTTAGCCATGCCTCCGAAAATAATTAATAAGTGTCTTTCCATTAGAGAAAAAAAANTGAAAAGTAAGTCAATTCGGTTTTAGCCATGCCTCCGAAAATAATTAATAAGTGTCTTTCCATTAGAGAAAAAAAATAAATCGTTACCGCCGTGGCCGGTGGTGATAAACAAATTGACGTGTCCAAACGTGATAACGTTCCTCCTTCCTCAATAACATCAATTCTGAAGAAAAAGGACAAGATCGCCTCCCAGACATCAGACAGCAAAGTAAAGCGCTTTAAGACTAGTGAGTATCCACAACTAGAAGAGAATTTTAAAAAGTGGTTTGCGCAAGCATGGAATTCGAATGTTCCAGTTGGAGGAAACATTTTAAGAGAAAAAGTGAAAGTTTTCGCAGAAAAAAAAAGAAAATTAAAGGCTTTCATGCAAGTAATGGTTGGTTTGATAGGTTTAAAAAAAGGCACAGCATAAAATTGAAGAAGCTTAGTGGGGAAAGTGCGAGTGTATCAGCCGACGTTTGTTCTGAGTGGAAATACGAATTGGGAGAAATAATCGATTCTTATGAGCCCAACAACATTTTTAATGCCGATGAGACCGGGTTATTTTATAAGTGTCTCCCCGACCGATCAATGTGTTTTAAGGAAGAAAAGTGTCATGGCAGAAAAAAATAGTAAAGAACGTGTAACCATATTGTTGGCCGCCAACATGGATGGTTCTGAGAAATTAAGACCGCTCATGATAGGCAAAACAGCCCAACCAAAATGTTTTAAAAACATAAAAACTTTTACGATGACTTATCGTTCAAACAAAAGGCGTGATTGACGGGCGAATAATTCAAGGAATGGATACGATCAGTGAATGCTGAAATGGAGAAAGAACGCGAAAAATTCTTTTTTCATGGATAACTGTACGGCTCACAACAATACCCCACCGCTCAGTCATGTTAATGTTGTGTTTTTACCTGCCAACACTACTTCTAAGTTGCAGCCTGTAGACCAGAGTATAATTAAAATGTTCAATATCTTTTACTGCAAGGAAGTAGTGATGAAATTTCTTGACAGCATCGAGGATGGGAAGGATTATAAAATCACCATATTTTCAGCCATGAACATTGCTCACAAGGCGTGGCAAAGTGTTAGTGAAAGCACAATAAAAAAACTGTTTTCGTGCTTGTGGATCAACGAAGGTGGAATTTTCATCAGCAGTTACTGAACAAGACTTAGAATGCCCTGTGAATTGGAATAATCTTCCTCATAATGAAGAAAATTCTATAATGTTTGAAGATTTCGTCCATTTTTAAGATGGCCTAGCGGTAGCGGGGATTCTAACTGATGACAAAATTTTGGCTCCATCTCAGAACATTGATGGTGAAGGTGATGACGAAGATTATGTGCTGACAATTACACCTAAAATGGCTAAACAATACATCAACAACATGCGCCATTTCTTAGCTAAATCAGACGTTGGCGATGAAATATTTTCTGCTTTGAACATACTTGACAAAGCCATCGACAATACCCGTCTGCAAGGCTTGCACAAAAAGAAAATGAAAGATTTTTTAAACGTAAATTTTTTTTTTATATTGATGTAATTATTGATTTATATATACACTGCATATATATACATAATATGTAGCCATGCGTTTATCATTACACATTAATGCAAATTTGCATTAATATCGTTATTATGTAATTTTTCTTTTTTTGCTCCCGGTTATTGGTAATCCCGCTAATTTGAATATCTCGATAATTCATATTTAACATTCAGTCCCTTGACAAAACGAATTATCGGGGTTCTACTGTATATGTATATACACTTTTTGCGAAAATATTTGAAGCCAATTTAAATGAAAGTGATATAAAACTTTTTTTAAAAAGAAAACCTAGGTATAATTTCACAATTTTCGCAGTCCGTCAACATCGCGATAGCCATATTTACAATAGTCTTCCCCTGCAAATTTCCACCACTTAAGCTCGACCTCTAATGTCGTGTCAATTCTTTCACCAGCTCAAATATCTTGCCATCGTTTTAACTCTTCTTCACCCTCCAAGTCCCGAGGTATGCACGGCATTAGATATTTTATCTCCAAGCTCCCCCACGAAAGCCCCTTATTCCACATAAATATATATAAATGCGAATACAAGCATCAGTTTTTTAAATGGTGCCATGTATCAATTGGTCAAAATTTCAGTGAAACTCGCAGAAGACCTATTTAAGCATGTAGCACAATGTACATTTTCATGTACGACACAGAAAGTAAGATATCTACTCCTTTGCAGTACTATCAATATGGGTCATGCGAGGGGTAGAACATTCAGACTAGATGTTCGAATTGGTGTCCATTGGCAGCGATACACACGTTCAGTCGCTGTATGATTGACAACACTGATTCCTCCAATGTTGCCTGCTGAAGAGCATTACAAGCACGCACATTACGCTCCTGTATGTTCTCTAGAGTTGTTGGAATATCTTGATAGGCAGCGCGTTTGCAGAAACCCCAAAGAAAAAGTCCAGGAATCCGCGAAGGCCACTGAACTGGTCTTCTACGACCAATCCACATAACAGAATATTTTCGGCCCAGAACACGACGTGCATACATGGTATTATGTGATGGGCATCGATCGTGATGGTATCACATTATCATTCTGTTCCTTATATGTATCTCCTCCGGAATACCACGAAGAATTGTTTGTATTAAGTTGGCATACTCCATACCGTTTAGGTAACCGTTCTCGAAATAAAACCCCATAACCTTATTGCCAACCATCCAACACCAGACCTTAACTCTCTATTAACGCTTATGGTTCACCTGTCGATGCCATCGTGGGTTTTTGTCGACCCATTAATGCATGTTCTTCTTCTTCTTTATACCTTGGTTAGAGAACGGCGATTGAAAGCTAAAATAAAAATATAAAAATTTAGTGTTGGCGATGATTTAATAATGTGCTCATTGACAGAACTGTTCACGTTTCTGGAAAGCATTCCCGTGCATTTCTTGGTGTAAATGTACATGATATAAATGGAAAGCATTACGTATAGTAAAAAATTACATACGGACTCGTTTCGGAACGCCAATTTCGGCTCCAAGTTGACGTCTGCTGACTTGTGGATTAACTGCTACAGCAGCGAGAACAGCAACCTCATCAGCTTCATCTGTGCAAGTTCTACAATGATTGCGTTGCTGTGGAGGGTTCAAATTGCCCGTTTCACAAAACTTCACAATGAGACGGGAACAATTCTGTCTGGACAGTGGGATCTTGTCAGGGTATCGTAGTCTGTGGAATTGCTCTCCCTGCCTAGAAATACGACCACCTTCAAAAGAATAAACTACGAGTGAGCAAAACAAACTATTTATAATGGTTATAAAAAAACTATTCGTGTGTTCCGGTTTAACTCACTTGAACGTACTACAGTGAATTGTAAAATAATACTAACATATTCATCTGCTAACTAACGTTCCTCACAGATGAGCAGCATTTCTACCTTCTCGTTGTTGGAGTACATTTCTCTTACGACAACTCTCACCTTGTAGTGTACTGTATACGACTGCACACGGATGACTGCTTGAGTAGTCGCCATGTAATGTGTGTTCCTTTGTTTCCTCTAAGCGTACTCTCTGTGGAATGTGGTACGCTACTCTGGGCACCTCCACTGTTTACATAACCTCTACATCAAATGCAGAACGTCAACGTCATACTGTCTGTACTGTACCATGCAGTGCAATCGTGCCACAATAAATCCCTTAACTGGTCTTCATTAACCCTTATGAGTCCGACTTTCTGTGCCAGATTTAACTATCTGTTTATTGGGCTGGTACATTGTAATACATTTTTGAATAGGTATTGAAGAGTTTCATCGAACTTTTAACGAACAGATATAGAATGGCATTAAAAAAAATTTATGTTAGCTTTCGTATACCACTAATACATAATGCTATAAATCTGACTTCCCAGTAGTATTTGTTCCCCTTTCCGGTAATACAATTATTTAATGAAACACTTTTTCATTTGGAGCACCGGTACGGACTCATTGTA
>NQII01002355.1:257954-332786 GCA_002778355.1 Clitarchus hookeri
TCTTATTGAATCATACCTGGTGGTTGGAGAGAATATCTCTTGATAGTCAACACTTTTTACTTGACTAAAACCACGTGCACACAGATGAGCTTAATGACGTATAACCTGGCCATTCTCGTCCTTCTTAATAGCAAAAACCCACTTAGTAGTAAGTGTTCTCTGACCTAAATTTTCAACTGTAGACCAAGTTTAATTTTCTTCTAGCGCCATCAGCTCTTCTCGTATGGATTTGGACCATTCCTCCTTGTGTGAACATTTCATTGCTTCTTCGTATGTTTGTGGCAACGAAAACTCAATAAGATTTGCTTTACAATTTCTGTTTCTTCGCGGTTTTCAATTATGAGAAGGTTCTATATCCTCTATTTCTTGAGATGGCTCATAGGGAAGATGATCACTGTTACAACTGTGTATGTTGTCTTCATTCTCTGTTGATGGACTTTCTATCAGTCTGACATCTTCTTTTCTCACTTCCGATTTAAGTTTAGTTTCATCATTTATGTTTTCTAGATTTTCTTTTCCTTCATCAAAAACATATATTTGGGCTATATTTTTTCTAATCTCTGGAACTTGATCTTCATAAAAAAATGACATTTCTCGATACTTTTACTTGGTTTGTATTTTTATTATACATTCTGTAATTTATCTTATCACAACCAACCAGTATAATTTTCTCACTCTTCTTATCTAACTTTGTTCTTAACTGGTCAGGAACATGAACATACCCAGCACTACCAAACACTTTCACATGACCCAACTGAAGATTTGTTCCATTCCAGAACTCATAAGGGGTCATATTAGGGGTCTGGCTTGAGGAGGTTCTATTCAATATATAAACTGCACAGTTCACAGCCTCAGCCCAGACATCCAATGGAAAATCTCTTGCATACAGCATAGAGCAGGCACTCTCCATAGTTCTCTCTCAGCCCGTCCGTTTTGTTCGTGGGTGTAAGGAGCTGTACACTCTTCTATTATGCCTTCTTTATCCATATAGTCCTTGAAAGCATTGTTTATTTATTCTCTTTCATTATCTGTATGAAGGACCTTTACATTGTGGGTATACTTGTTTCTGCCCATGGCATTATATTTCTGGAAAAATTCCAATACATCACTTTTGTGTTTCATAAAATATACATGCCTGTAACTTTTAGCAGCACCTTTGAACAATACAAAATACCTCAGACCTTGTACTGATGTGTGACTCAAACGCCCGCAAACATCGCTGTATACCAAGTCACCTGGCTGTAGTTCTCCTCGCACTGATTTGTGAAATGGAAAACGACACTGTTTTCCATATGCACATGCTTCGCAAACCAAATTACTTTGTTTGTCATCCACTTTTAAACCTTCAACAGCACTATTATCTTTCATATTCTTTATTTGTTTAAGGTTTTTATGCTCTAGTCTCTCTTGCCACTTTTAATGTCACTTTGATTGCTTTGAACCATATTACAAGCGTCTGGAACAACTGTTTAAATTTTTAGTTCATATAAGTAGTTTTCTGTGATTATTGCACTCATTACCACTTTATCTTCTTTGTATATTAAAGCATTTGGGTATTTCTTGATAATAGTGTACCCTTTTGAACCGATTGCTCCTTCAGAAAACCGGTTTCTTCTTAAACTAGGAACGTACAAAACTCCTTGCAGTATGCTGTACTCCCACTGTTCATCAACCCATCCACGAATCATAACTTTTCTAATACCGCAAACTTCTAAAGAATGTTTGTTTCCTAATGTAATTACTTTTGGTTGCACTCCACAATTTCTTTAAAATAATATTTTCTGATTGTAATGTGCGCACACGCACCGCTGTCTAAAGTAGAGGCATTCTCTTCAATTTCACTCAAGTTGGTTTCTACATTAAACGCCAACATGTTCTCATGTTTTGATGGTTTCCTGGTTTATTTCTTCGGAACACGACATTCTTTACCAAAATTCCCACGCTTCCCACAATTACAACATTCGAAACGATGTTTATAAGTTTTGTTTTGATTTGAGCTACTACCACTAGCATTGTGTTTCTTTTGTTTCGTATTTGCTACAAGAAGGCCAGTTTATTGTTCTTCCTCGCATGCAATACTGGCCTCTTCATCCAACAAACGTGCAGATAAAATAATAAGGGTCTGCTGTTAAGGATCCAATGACATCCGTGCTTGACGCAACGATCTGTACTTGTCAGGCAAAGTTCCTAGTATTTTGGTAATGATGGCCAAATCGTTGACACTTTCACCACATTCTCTTAGCTGTTGAGCCAAGTTTTCTACCTTCGAAGTGTTTTGTGATACACTTTTACTTAAATACATTTTGTACTGGTAAAACCTTTCATGAATCAGCATTTTATTCATTTCACTTTTCTGTTCATATACTGATTCTAGTTTGGACATTATTTCATGAGCAGTTTCACAGTTTTCATTAAGTGTAATTTGCTTGAGATCCATTGAAGAGGTTATAATGAACATTGCCATGTCATCATGTTTTAACCACTCGCTGGGGTTAGTTTCCGGTTTAAGTATGGAAATATCAATCCCAATTGCTTTCAATGCGCATTTTATATGGAATTTCCATTGTAAAAATTATTTCCATGAAATTTTTCCACATTCAAAGATCGTGATGTTTGAATTTTTGACGTTACCGGCGCGCTATTTTTTGGACAATAAAAATTACATTTTCTTTGCTTTTTTCTTCTGTTCTCTAAGTACCAGAGCTTCCTGGGCCCATAACCTATTGAGGTTTATGGGTTTTTTCTGTATTAAAACTTGAGATTTCTAGTATAAATGTTTTATTCACTACACTATAACAATGATACAGCAAGAAAGACACAGTCATAATAAAAGACGCCATTTTACAATGACGCTGCGTAGTGACAGTTATACCAACCACACAGGTGACAATTATACCCACTCAACAATGTGTTTTCAAACAATGCAAAATGTAAAACTTTTGTATTGAATGGTATTATTGGAAAGGAAATTCTGATCACACCTTCCTTTGGTAATGCGGTGACCAATATCTGAATACTATTCAGAAACGGGGCTTATAACCGTGAAACTTTAAATATTAAAACATTTCGCCTTGTTTGGAATACACTGCTTTTGGTATAATTTATCTGGAATTCAAGTAAGCTGCGCACACACATACTCACAACCACACAAACTCTATATCAATTAGAATGATTTCTTTTATATGGAGAGACGTTTAAAATTAAACTATCATCTTTACTGGTCTTGTGAAAGATCCTCTCCTCGAACATCAAACATTGACAAATGTATTGCCTGGCTTATAACATTAATCATTAGTTACAATAGTTGGCAACTTACTGCTATATATAAATGCCTGTGGAAACGTTTTAAAATAATGATAACACTATCTGAATAATCTGTGAGACTGGAAAAATTGTTTAAATATTTCCCAAACATTCGTTTGTCACTTTAATAGTTAACAAAATTTTTCATACCGTTAGATGCCGGGAAAAGCGCTGTTTATAATTGGTTGTAATTTTACGTATTCACATTAGTTATAAAAACATTATAAACAGATACAAGAGCAGCACGTTTTGATACCTTAACCAAAATTTTGTTATCTGAGATTCGGTCTATTTAATTTAATATTATAAGGTTATTAATTTTTTTAATTTGTAAAGAACCATTTTTGTTTTCAGAAGCTTGCAAAATGGCAAATATGTCCGTAAAATACAGCGATTCTAATATGACAAGAAAAAGTTACAAAGAGACAAGTATATCTCATGCAGAGGGTGAATCTTTTATTGAAAGGTAAGTGAGGTATCTGTTATATACATTAGCTAATAATATCAAGACTTAATGTAGACCTATATATTATTACTTAAAATATTAAATACAAAATTGATTTAAATTCTTCAAGTTCGGAGACTAGTACTTCCCTTCCCAGCCCAGCAACGACACGAATCTGTCCACGTATTCTGTATATCTGCCTAGGAAATCCCGTACAAACTGAAACCTTACATCGTATGTATCTCCAGCTTTATACACAACACACTACAGAAGGGGTCGAAACACTATTACTTGCTATCACGTCCTCCACGATGAGTGGTAGCAGGTGATATATAGCCCTAAACCGTTCCGCTTTCCACGTGTCATTTTAATTTTCATTGTCCATATGATTACAAAATTAGTAAATTATGCCGGTCAAAATCTGTTAGTTTGTTAGCAGTTAGCAGTGCTACATGAACAGCCAAGAAACCCAATTGCTTAAATTAAATTATACAGTAAATTTGATGTAAATTTAGAGAAATTCTAACTTATAAATTACAGAAAGTATTTAAGCACTGGTTTCTCATTAATTTTCATATTTCGACAAATCTGTATCACTCAATTAATATATCGTATCTATCCTCTTAACACAATTCTGCCAATAACACCGTTATGAATTTAAACTCTTGTGTTAACTGCATTCTGATAATATGAAAGTTCGTGTACTTGCCACCTTAGCAGCTTGAAAGCATACTGAGAAGGACCGAATCTTGAAAATTATAAAAATTTTACAATATTTGTTTAAGATTATTTCAGTGATTTCCGAGTACATATCAGAAAGCCGGCTACTAGGATCATTGAAATAATTATGAAAATTAATTGCAAAAATATGAATTGCAAATGTAACTCGTAGCATAGCTAGGCCGATTCGGGTAAAATGAAGTTTATAAGTGTGTATTCATGCTCGCAGGCTCGATAGCTTTGGTTTGATTTTGCAGTGCTGACATTCCTGAAGCTGGTTGACAATTCCACCGATTATCATACAAGAGAACATAATTTTCCCGTTTGGTTTTCAGACATATGGTATGAAAAATCAGGAATTTAATTTTGTCCTGTTTTGAAAACTACTTTATTATTTATCAATGTGTCTAAATGTAAACCAAATGCTATGTAAACTTTACTTCCAGTGCTTACTAAATTTATTGAATCAATTTTCAAAATCAGTTTCTTTGGAAGCAGAAATTACTTCTATTTTACTTTTTTAAGTTATAGCAAAACTATGGGCATAGAATTTAGGAACCATATAAAATATCTTAGTTTTTTTCCTATGTTTACAAAAATACATTAATAAACTTTATTTTAATTTTATAAATCAAAACTAGGTATAAAAACGGATTAGTTATTTCTAATTTTATATTGATATTATGCAGAAAATATTCCGCGACCCTATACTGAAGACGTCTCGCCATTTATTATTAATTTATTTATGATAATTAATATTTATGAAAGTGAAGTTTGTATATACTTAGGTATATATGTGTATTTTCTATACAACACTACACCGTTTGACAGATAGCAGCCAAATTTGGCACGGATGGTCTTACGTGCTAAATTTCAAACTACGTGCGGGCCAAGATTGTCTCTGGCCCCACGTTGAACCGGAAATATCAAAATCGCGAACGTTTATCTCTCATTCACGGTAAGTGCTACACAATAGACGGATGTACCATCAGAACTATTCCTGATTCTATCTCATCTCGTTACACACTTAGAAATATTTGTAATTGTTGTGTTATGATATCGTTATGTGATTTTTTGTACGCTGGAAAAATTTATTATGCAAAATTCCTGTTAAATATTAGCTACCCCAGATACAAACTTAGGTATAATAAAGCACTTTAAAATTATGCACAAACAATTATGTTTGTTTTCACATGCTTAAATCAAATTATTATTTTTATGAGTATTTTACTAAATTGGTTTGTTATTCTCCATTGTTAAGTTATACACAGTTGTTGACATGTTTCATTAAAACTGATTCATTTATCGTTAGTAAACATTCAATAAATCTTTTTGCGACACAACAGATTGTATAACGGATAGGTTATTTCATTGGAGAATGCAGTTTCCTTTATTATGACTTAAGAATTATTTAGCTAAACATTGAATTTCATTGTTTCAGTATCAGTTGGAAATTACAAAACGGTTTATAATAACCTGAAAATTGTAACATTACACTTATTTAGTAGTATGTGCATATATATGACGCAATGAACATATAATGTCGGTGAAATTATGTAGTTAAACAGTGAAAAAATCTAGAGAAATGTATTAAACATAATCACAATGAATATGTAAAATCTGCAATTTTATTTTGTTTGTAAATGAAAAGACTTAATCTGTACCGGAATTACATTTCCGATGCCTGTGTAAATTTAAAAGTAATGGATAAAATAATCACAAATATTACAGTTTATTTTCTGCTACATAGTAATTGTAATTTTACACCATTAAAATTATTATGGAATATACATGCTGTTTTATTAAGTTGTGGGTAATTTTACTTGGGCGAAGAATAAAAAATATTAACTTTAACATCTGTAAATTTAAAAATCACCCTCAGTAGAGAGACTGCTGCCAATCTTTTGTGTAAATTTACACGATTTGGTTTACAGAGAACAGTTCTTTCACCAAATACATTATCTTCTGAAAATTAGAGACGTTCTTTATGAACTAACCATTACATCAACGGCCATTTTTTTCATTCTCAGCAGAACCAGAGTCGTCGACGATGGACTCGGAACTAAGTGGTGCTTCTGGAGGCGGAGAAGATACATAATTGCAATCATCATGTTCCTGTGCGAAGCAACCAAATGCATTTTACGCTCTAACATGAGTGTTGCCGTTTTCCCAATGACTGAAAACCGTACTTCCGTTAATGAAAATGGAACAATAATATACGTAAGTAAACAATAATTGAATGATATTTTATAGAAAATGTCTGCGTAAACTGCCGATACTAAATAATTAATTTTGTTAAGACATTATTAAATTGAGATTATACTAAGATTGTTCCGTTTATCTGAATCTTTTATAATATTTTTATTCGATTCTTATTTTCAAGTCCGTTTATTCTCTATGGAACTTATATTTACAACTTCCCTTCGCTGTTACAGAATGCCACTTTTACCTTTTATGTATTACTTATTTAATCATTGCGTAAACTTTTTGAATATTGCGCATAACTCCCTTCAGATAGGATAAAGTTGAATCTATTAAGGGCAATAAGTTACCTCCTGTTTGTCAGATTTTGCCAGTTTTTTTTGCCAGCCTTATATAGTACTCAACTTGAGGGTATTTTGCGATGTTTGAAAATGAGGAGTAGGCGTACTTGTGGACAGCGATGACATCTGACGTGTATTATTTTTGTAGTCTGCTGTGGCTGTGCTCATGCTGGGCACACAGCCCATGCGTTTCCCTTCAATATTTCCTCATGACTCAAATTGTATACAACCCGTTGGCAAACAAGTGCCATGGAGATCACCGAAATCTTAGATAAAACGTCAATTTGACATCTTCTGTAAACGAGCGTGAGGCTTAGAGCAAAACAATTATTATTTAGTTCGCTGCAGCAAGTTCCATACAAGAACCACCCACACTCCTTGCGAACGAGTAACAACACAGTCAAGAATTCAGTTTCATTCATTTCCAAATTTAGAATCGCTGTTTCTAATTTATAGCCGTGAACAGCTTAATTTACGTAGAAATTAGAAAAACACCTTCTGGTAGGAAGTACAGGAATCCGCACAAGACTTACTCCATAGTGACAAAAGGTTCAGTTTACAGTATCAGACGTTCCAACAGACAAACTAACTCTATTACTTCCTGCACAGTAAAAAAAATGTATGTTTTATCGGAACATTTTAGTGGGGTAAATTTTACAAATTTTTTTCCTATGACTAATAAGAGTCAATCTTACAATATAAATATGTAAAATACGTACATCAAAGCGAAATATTGTGAAATTTTTAAGGTGTGGCAGAACATCGATCTTAGGTATTAAAGAAGTTCAAATATATTTTTAAGTAATGTAAATATATTCAGGTTTGTTTCAGATGATTTTTTTAGTGGTGCTACATTTCGTAAGTCCCATAAATAAGCCCAATGGTTTTGGGTTTGTACACCAGATGAGCTATATAGTCTATGTGTGTGTGTACTCATTCCAGGTGAAAAATAATGTTAATTTAGCATGTTGACATCATAGCATCAACTATATCAGGGCTTAAATCGATAAAAATCGGAAGGGGATGTTAATAAACGCTAATAAATCAAATTTACATTAATTAATTCTCTCGTTTTTTGGGGAAATTAATAAAATTCCTGTAGGGCGTCTATATTAGTCTAACAATATTACTGTTTTTTTTAATAATTCTCCACAATTTATAAAAAAATTTGAATTTAATGACATACAAAAAAGGAAACAAATCAAGGAAAAACAGTTAAAAATAAATAAACAGAATGTGTCGATCGAGTTAGCGGTCAAAATATACAGTGTTCAGTGAAGTGATACAATTGGGAATGTTTGAATAGTTAATTTCTGAATTAATTTTTGATAGAAAAAAAAAAACCAATTTCTTATTCTTAATTTGAGACGTTTAAAGTATGCGGCATTCACTATGTTCAATGTTATGTGTAAGATTCACAACCTTAATAAANAAAAACAGTTAAAAATAAATAAACAGAATGTGTCGATCGAGTTAGCGGTCAAAATATACAGTGTTCAGTGAAGTGATACAATTGGGAATGTTTGAATAGTTAATTTCTGAATTAATTTTTGATAGAAAAAAAAAACAAATTTCTTTTTCTTAATTTGAGACGTTTAAAGTATGCGGCATTCACTATGTTCAATGTTATGTGTAAGATTTACAACCTTAACAANTTCTTAATTTGAGACGTTTAAAGTATGCGGCATTCACTATGTTCAATGTTATGTGTAAGATTCACAACCTTAATAAAAGTATATGTGTATCTTGAGACTGCAAGTTAAACGGTCAGCCGTGACTGGCTCCCTTATGAATAACGAATTCTCTACATATTTGTGGAAGTAGAGGCGAAGGCTTCTTTTAAATAAGACGGCACGTTTGCTAATTGATCTGACATTAATCCTTTTTAGAAAACGTGTAATATTTTGCAGGAAACGCTGCTAAATTGCGATGCAAATCGACCAGAAAACGCCAGCGAAATATGCTAATAATTTTGTAATAAATATTTTTATACGTACTTGCTAAAGGAAGGGATTAATCATCAAAAACAAACGCTTACACATCAGAGCAAAATGGATTTTATGAAAGCCGTAATCGCACAATCGTGGAGAAGGCGACGTGCCTGTTGTTTGACGCAAACTTAGGCAAAGATTTTTGGGCTGAGGCGACTAACACAGCTGTTTATCTTCAGAATCTAATTGTGGAATCGGTGTTGGATGGAAAAACGCCATTTGAAATGTGGGCAGGAAGAAAACCTGACATAAACCATCTGAGAATATTTTGCAGTACTCTGATGGTTCATGTAGCAAAGGAAAGAAGACCAAAATTGAACAAGATGTCAGAGAAACTTATATTGATGGGATTTCCAGAAAATGTCAAAGGTTGCCAAGTTTACAACCCATGGACTTAATCTATGACAACTAGGAGAGATGTCATCATCATGAAAGAAGAAGCTATCATACCAGTAAATGAGAGCACATCTAATGCTGAACAAAAAGAAGAAAGTTTAGATTCAGTGGGGGACTCTTCTGCAAAAAATGAAGAGTCAGTGGTAGAATAATCTAATGAGTCGTATATACCAAGTGAAGGTGAAGCCACTGATGATACTACCGAAATGACTGAATCAGAAAACAGGCCGATGAGGAGCAGAAAGAAACCAGATCGTTTATGACTCTCAGAAATGTGTGTTGATGAAAATGTATTTGATGATGCTAGCAGCTTATCTCCGAAAGAAGCACTAAAAGTACCTAAAAAAGAGCAGTGGTTAAATGCTGATGATAAAATTCCGTGGGAGATGGTAGATGCTCCAAAAAGTCGTACGGTTGTGAAGTGCAAATGGGTTCTAAGAAATAAATATGACAATGATAATAATGTTAGTTGTCGTGCTAGTCTCGTGGCGTGTTGTTATATGCAAAAACAAGATGTGGACTATTGAAGACATTCTCACCTATGTTAGGCACACAATACCGAGATTGTTATTTGCATTATCTGCTCAGTTAGGTTTGAATATAACATATCTTGACGTGAGTACGAGTCTTTTGAATGGGGAGCTTGAGGAAACAATTTATATGCAAAAACCACATTGTTTCCCTGTAACAAAAAGTTGTGGATAAGTACTTAAATTAAAACGGGCCGTTTATGGGTTAAAGCAGTCTTCAAGAGCATGGTACAAGAAGGTCGATGAGAGTCTCATCAAAATGGGTTATAAGTGTTCTGAAATAGAGTCTTGTTTGTATACCAAAAATAATAATAGTCGCAGAACAATTGTTACACTTTATGTCGACAGCTTCTTTATTTTTTCTAATGATGATAATGAAACAATGTGTTTAAAAATGCATTCGAGTCACAATTTCAAATCAAGTACCTAGGAGAGGTTAAGCAATGTCTTGGAATGAGTGTAAATGTAGACAAAACTAAAGGTGAAATTACTTTCACTCAAAAAAATTATATTGACAAATTATTAAAAAAATTCCATATGACAGAATGCGAAATTGCAGATACTTATTTAGACGCTAAATGAAATATTAATAAAGAGGAAAATTGTAAAGATCAAATGCCATACCAACAGCTTATTGGAAGTCTTATGTATTTGTCGGTTTTAACTAGGAATGATATAGCATTTGTGATTAGTTTCTTAAGCCAATTCAATAACTGTTATAATCAGGAAACATGGTTGTATGCTAAGCGAGTGCTGAGGTACTTAAAGAACNAATGAAATATTAATAAAGAGGAAAATTGTAAAGATCAAATGCCATACCAACAGCTTATTGGAAGTCTTATGTATTCGTCGGTTTTAACTAGGAATGATATAGCATTTGTGATTAGTTTCTTAAGCCAATTTAATAACTGTTATAATCAGGAAACATGGTTGTATGCTAAGCGAGTGCTGAGGTACTTAAAGAACACAAAGCCTTTTGNAATAACTGTTATAATCAGGAAACATGGTTGTATGCTAAGCGAGTGCTGAGGTACTTAAAGAACACAAAGCCTTTTGGTCTCAAATACAGAAAAAACGGAAATCCGAAGAAAGAAGGGTTTGTTGATGCTGATTGGGGAAATAATGTTGTAGATATGAATTCATACACTGGCTTGTGCTTTGTATTGGCTGGGTGTGCAATCTCGTGGGAAACAAACGAACAGAAAAGTGTAGCTTTATCAAGCACGGAAGCAGAATACATGGGTTTCACAGAAGCGTGTAGGGAAGCAATATATTTGCACCACTTGTTGTGTCAAATAACTGGAGATCTTTATCATTTAACTCGGTTTAATTACAATCAAGGGGCACTTACACTCTCTGTAATAAATGTTTACTATAATCGAACTGAACATATTGATGTGCGCTATCATGTTTGTAGAGAACGATTCATTAATGAAATTATAGAACTGTAATACTTGGACACAAATGAGATGCCAGCTGACTTGTTAACCAAGAGTTTGAACACTGTTAAATGTTATTATAAAATCATTATAAGTAACTGCTGCTGCCATCTAGTTAGTTTGTACACTTTGGATTGTAATTTTTAGTTTGTACTCTTTTGTTTGTACTCTTTGGTTTATTGAATATATTCATTCGATTACTAGTCTGTAACTAGCACGTTTGTTTCATTTTAATTTGTATACTTAAAATTAATTGTATATGCACACACAATGCGGTAAAAATATTTAATTATTAATTTAAAATATATACATGTTCACAAATTACTGAAAATTGCTAATATGAAGGACGCATTATAAAAGTAATACTAAAAGGCAGTGTACTTTATACACTGTAGGAGTAACACACTTCAGAAAATGACACATTAATATACAAACTAATTTCTATGAAACTAAAATTATCATTACAATTAAATTTTTTGAAGGTTGCAAACACATTTTATAATTACGTTAATGTTTACATGTAACTCAATCTCCAATAGCTTATCTTAACATGACACCACATTTCAAAATTCACTGTTTATATTATATAAGAACCAGATATTTACATTTCTCTAAAAGCGAGGCGATACCTGCAACACAAAAATGAGAGAAATAACAAACATGGGTGAACAATAAACATTCTTCTGAATAATAATAGTATACAGTAAACTCTAACAAATGTCTATATCTGATAAGCCAGCGCTTCCTGTACCTCACTCAGTGACACTGCAAATACGTCATCGTCGCCACTGCCAGGATCATTTTCATCAGTTGTTTCCAACTCTGGGTCCATGGAGACGATGAATGGAGGATTGTCAGCAAGCTTCGTGCACTTCCCTCTCCCAGTCTTCTGCCATTAGTTTCTCCGCGTGGTTGGCATACTTCGCCCATCTGAAGAATGGTTTCTGCAGGTTACGCTTAAAAACCATGTGCTCAACGTATGCCAGCCAAAACGTTATTCATATTTTCCTGCTTAAAAAAAAATCCATGTAATAATTAAAATGCATGTGTGTCAAAAAGCATTGAATAACGCACGCCTAAATTGCCAAAGGATACTGTTTGTAGGCTAGGTTTATGCTGGTCTAGATTTGCTCAGTTCTCACAAACCCTAGATTCACATGTCTCCAATGATTAATGTACAATACCGACATTTATGCTGGTACCCAAAATAATCCACCCATGAATCTTTGTTTACACTGGTCTACAATGTTTTCCCCATAAATCTTACATATATGCTCAATCATGAACTCTGGGTTAGTAATTTTGCCCATAATTCATTCAAGCTGTCTCAGTAATTATGATTTGGTACTGACCATGAACTAGCACCAAGAAAGAGGATTAATGCAAAATCTGTGCCACTTTCAGAATCTCCACTGAAGTTCCATTTTGGAATTCCCTGACTTTTCCCGGTTTTCCTGGCAGTATCTTATAGATTTTGTGACGGATTGTCAGGAATAGTGAAAATATTTTTCAACACTCACAGAACTATGAGTCATCAATAAAGTTCAATTTAATTACACAACCGATCCGGCAAGGCAATCATGCCAACATTTGAAACAGCCCATCAAAACTTATCATGATACATGCTATTGACTTTACATGAATGCCCATTTAAAATATGCAAATACTTTATTTTGTACGTTTAGAACCTATGTCACTTGGCAAAGAAATATCATTGCAAGTTCACTAACTTAGAAATGAAAACCTTCAATTGCTTGTGCTAGTAATTACATTATCCTGTAATCACGATAAAAACAAAAAAAATTTGCAGAGTAGCAATTATTTATATTTACCCTGAGATAAGTGATACTTGCCTAACATTTTCTTGTCAAAATAAATTCCATGATTTTTCCCTGTGGGCAGCCCTCTGCTTCCCGAAGCATGATGGGTAGCACGCACAGATGGAACACAAATACTTCATACGCTTTTGCCTGCTTCGTGCATATCTGGTAAAATCGTTTGGAGCAGGTAGATTGGTATGCAGAGCAGCGCAAATTTTGTGAGAATTCAGTGTTTAGCGTCATTGTGGAATTGGATAATATTTTCTGCGCATTATGCCATTTCTTGTAGTGGCATTTTTAATTTTTTTACAACTTGTACCCTACAATTTCCGGTATTTTCATAACACTTCTCACTATTATGATTCGCAGTGTGTATTGCGAATAAAGCATTGCGAATGATCCAGCATGATAAGTACTGTCGATACATAACACTTTGCACAATATTTTAAATTTTTTCGAAAAGTCGCCATTTCTCATAACTGTCAAAGATTAGGGTTTTATGTGCTTTATTAAATTACATCACTTCAGAATATTTTTCTGTGAATCAATGAACATGTGCTTCACAAAAATTAAGTGCCACAATTTTATCCTTTACATACCATTTTTGTAAACTTTTGAAGCTAAGTTTCCCATTTTTAAATACGGTAAGGAGGATATTTACGAAACTTGGTACACTTGCAATTTGAAATATATGCACTTACAGTATGCTCAATGAGTGCGAAATATTGAAATCGGTAAATAACCAACGTCTTTTAAACAAAACAATAATAATCCACATAATTGCGAAACCAATATGTAAAAATGAAATGCAAAATAAAACATTTTGTTTGAGTTGTCTATTTCGTTAGATGCTATGTAATGAGATGATAAAATAGTGTGCATATATTTTACTTGTAACAAATTATTGAAAGTGTTAACCAGCAGCATTTCACTGAATTCATTAAAATATTAGTGTCAGATTTCATTTTAGGTTTGCAATATTTTATGAGCTTACTTTCAGGAACCATGTGGATGTGATATGTGCCCCTATATATGTAAGAAATCCATTTCAATAATATCTTTTATGTAAATTCGTGTTTAATATTTGACTCTATAAATTAATTTGCTATAGTTTGCTTTTTAATCTAAAAATAATAGGCCAACACAAATACTATTTAGTTTTTAGTGTTTTATATTCCTAGGATAAATACAGATCGCATTCCAAACAGTTACACTAGTCTAAAATTTCAATTTTATGATTTTAACCTTCTAACATTTTCACACATCTCTCACCAGTTTAGTATTGTAACGTCGGGGTCATTTGGGCTATTAAATAAGTAGTTTTATATGTTGTCCCCTGCAAAGCTGACAAAACGTCACGATTTATGAAATGAAGGCTATGATCCCGGGTGGTTTTGCAAAATTGTTGCTGTATAGAGGTTCACTAGAATAACTTCATTCAATCAACACACACAGGCATAGTAAAATATAACCTTTATAAAAACCTGTATTGCTAGGTAAATCAGAGCTCTGAAAATCTCGAGTGTTAAATATGCTGTGCAATTTGTCATATAAAATTTGAATGCGTACGCAAATGTTTAGCAGCAAATTAATATATATTTTTCTTTGTCAAAATGAATTTATACGACAATTCAAATGCAATAATTTTTGAGGGCCAATAATTTTTATGAAATGTAGATAGGAAATTGTTAGGAAATATTTAAGAATGCAGAAATACTTTTTTGACATTTCTTAAAAGACAGCATACTTTTTACACAAGTGATAGGAAACTTAACAGGAAATTATAATATCACTATCTCATATGTACAATAAATAATTTTTGAAGATAAAGAAATTAGTGCCTAATAGAAAGGGTTAATTGTATGTAGATTATTATGATAGTTTATGATCTACTTAAGTAGATAAATTCCTTTGTTTGTGCAATTTGTATCACTGCATAATACAAACTTATCTTATCTTTCTTGGTGACACTGTTGTTACTCAATATATCTATACTGTACAAGTGTAAACATGTGACTTTTTTAAGTTAGATTATGTAGAATTAGCAATTGCCCTTTTATATTGCATGTAATGCCTCTTTTGAATGACCCTCGATTCGTAGATACCTACTCTTGTCACCAAATTAATAAATATCTATTGAAACTGATTTGTAAATAAATTTTTATAGAACAAGCACTACCAAAGAAGAACGATACAGTCGCATTTAGAAAGCATGTCAACAACAAGTAAACATAAGTTCCAGCGTAGTTAACGACACCAGCTCCATGACGATGTTATAGTTCAAATGTTGGGATACCTTCAGTGCAGTTTAAAACTATAACCTCCTTCTTATGTTAATAATAGTAAAACATACGACAGTACTTCTAGTTGGGATTATTAACCACACTGGAACAAAGTTTGAGGTTAGACCTACATTACAAACCCACATTAAGGTTTCAAAAACCTTTGTTTTACTATAATTAAGGTCTGTCTCATATAAGTTGGCCAGATTTTGACAGTCTGTGAGTGGTACTTGACGTATACGAAACAAACAACGTGCAATTTACAAAACCCTGTATCATTTGATGCTTGAAAGAATAAAAATTAATATTACGTTGGCTATTCTGAGTGCAGTGCCGACCCACATCAGACAAGCAGTAAATACGTGGATAAGAAAGAGTTCGTAGATTAATTAATACAATTTATTTAATGTGGTCTTGAAACAGCAGTTTGCAGTGTTACAAACTAAACTTCGTGCTAAAGTAATGATGTATAGGTGTTCAAAATGAAATGCACATTAAATCGATCCGTATTAAAATGCAACAACTTCAAACCTTGGGAGATCTTTTCACGTCGTATCCTCACTCTCCAACAATGCTTTTCATACACGCTTGATATTAATTCCAAAAGCCTACAGAAATATCGCAGTGTATTGTTGGATTATTTTTTCAAATAACTTGACGAAATATATTTCCAACTCGTGTCGTTTTATGCCAGAAGTAGGAGAAAAGTCAACTTTTAAAAAGACGTGATCAGGAGGAAACGCATTCGGCTCACAAAGGCGTAACGTCATGCCATGCGCTATCTGTCTTTCTCCGGAAGCACTAGCCAGCCAGAAATATATAGCTTTCTTGTGTAAAATAACAATTTTACGAAGAGATATCTATCGTTAAATTTTTCCGTGATCTCTGTGTAATTTTTCAAGTAACATGTATTTCTGTGTACATCGATTTTGGTTACTAATAATTTCCTTTGGGCCGGTAATCGTTACGTCTTAGTCCATTATACGTCGTGTTTTATTTCCACCCGCTTTGCCGATGGTGAGTTGGCGAATGAAAGTGCGTTGTCAAGCAAGTTACCAAAATTCTTTTTATTTCAATTCTTAACATATTAGCTGTAACGTCCAAAAAGNATGAAAGTGCGTTGTCAAGCAAGTTACCAAAATTCTTTTTATTTCAATTCTTAACATATTAGCTGTAACGTCCAAAGTGTGATAAGAACTACAATTACCATCTCGCAGATATTAACCCAAATTCTCTGTATCGGATAAATTTAAAAAAAATTGTTTTGAAAATGTTGAATTTTTTGCATTGTTTCATAATTTTACTTTTATAACCTACGTATTTTTCAGTCCATAAATAACTTAAAATTGGTTAGCATTACAGTACAATGGCAAGTGGATTAGCTGACGCCGTGTTGATAACAAATACAGTCTCCACTTGACGCACCAACTGAAAGCGAAAGGATACATACACGAAAAGTAAACATTGGCGCTACTTTCGTCGAAAAGTCAAATCATGCCAAGTTTCATAAGACAGAGACGAATGATAGCCGAATTTTTACTTTTTATCAAGGAAATTTAAAAAAAAATTACGTAGCTCGGGGTAAGGAAATGCGTAGGCCTACTGATAATTTTTCATGTCAAACTGACGACATAATATGCACTTGAAAAAATGTATATGCCTACATTATGTCGTGTTTCTGCTGCCATCCATTACTTCCATTATCATTCTNTACATACACGAAAAGTAAACATTGGCGCTACTTTCGTCGAAAAGTCAAATCATGCCAAGTTTCATAAGACAGAGAGGAATGATAGCCGAATTTTTACTTTTTATCAAGGAAATTTAAAAAAAAATTACGTAGCTCGGGGTAAGGAAATGCGTAGGCCTACTGATAATTTTTCATGTCAAACTGACGACATTATATGCACTTGAAAAAATGTATATGCCTACATTATGTCGTGTTTCTGCTGCCATCCATTACTTCCATTATCATTCTNATATGCACTTGAAAAAATGTATATGCCTACATTATGTCGTGTTTCTGCTGCCATCCATTACTTCCATTATCATTCTTAAAATTTTATCATGTTTTCTAATGCCGATAACAATAAGTTTTTTTGCTTCAACACAATGACTTCACTAACGTACTGACGAAAGGTGGGAAAATCTGTTTGGCAAGACATTGTTAAAACACGTTTAAACATACCTGTGGACAAAAGAAGTTGAAGTTTTCAACACTTCATCTTCGGCAACCGTCCCATGATTTTGCAGAGCTTCATATTTTCTCGGTCAATTAACGAATAATTTAAACGCCCCAGGTGATATAAATGACGTCCTCTTGATGTTTGTTGGCTGATCGTTCGTTGGGGTTTGCTGAAACTCATGGCTGAACAAACATTAAAATATAAACACTATAAAACATTTAATAAACCACAGATGATTGAAGCTAACCTGATAATGAAACTAGAAATATTAAAACTTAAGAATTTCAAACTTGCAAATTCACAGTTAACGTTTAAATAACATCACACCGTAATTACTAAGAAATGCTTTTCCTACATCATTGCCAACTTAACTGGCAGTGTACAGTAAAAGCCTTTCAGATGACACACATGGATACACATACGCAGTAACAGGCAGGGATTTTTCGCATAGGTTTATTTCCAGAGTGCTCAATGTATCGTGGACCGCCTTTTTACAGTAGAATAATGAACCTTTCAACCTAACTTAGTATACTGGCAGAAGATATTATAACTATCACCTCTTTCTACACAAAATATTTTGTAGTTCATTCTGTAAGACACCACGACCAGAATAAATACAGTTTTAATAAAATATCTCAGAAAACAATTGACAGATTACTACGAAATTTGATCAACAAATAGCACTGTGGCAGTTGATGTAACCTGGTATGTTTTAAATGTGTNTTGACAGATTACTACGAAATTTGATCAACAAATAGCACTGTGGCAGTTGATGTAACCTGGTATGTTTTAAATGTGTCGGGCAGTTGATTTCAAAAAGATGGCTTTATAAAGATTTATTCTCAATATATTTAATTAACGAAACTAAATTCGATCTTAACTTTGGGTGCATGAAGTATCAATTATAACCATTAAATTTGTCTCTACAGAGTCTCATTTCTCCTCGATTTTGTGAGTAAGCCNGTGCATGAAGTATCAATTATAACCATTAAATTTGTCTCTACAGAGTCTCATTTCTCCTCGATTTTGTGAGTAAGCCCCATAATTAAAAATTAATTCTTTATATCATATATTGGGAAGCAAAATACACATTCTTACCAAATTTGGCGAAGAAGTTGTGCTGTGTTACGACATATAAATATACGAGTTTTTTAATGCGACATTTTCATCAAATCAGCTATAAAATGAGTTCAGCTTATTCTGCCATATCGATGGAATTATGATAAGGATTTTAACTTGACTTTCCATACTGTCGGTATGCAATCATCGAATGTGGAAATACGTAACATTTTTCTCCTCCATTTAAGATGATCGCCACATGAATACTATGGATGTTTTATGCCACATCACAGGAACCAATCAACCGATTTACACTAAATTCTTTACAGAAGTAGCGCCATGGTAGGCCATGTAAAATTTTATGTTTTAGGTGCTTCAATCACTTATTTCCCAAATAACGGGAATGTTAATAATTAAAGTTAGTTAACCCAGTCATTCGTAGCATTACACTAATTCAATCGGAAGTTATCGCTCTGAATCCAACCTCCTAATAACTTTGTTTCCACGCTAGTTTTTTATTCGAGGATTTCTGGGTTTGAGTTGTGAGTAAGGCACGTGTGTATTTGTAATTGCTTCACTAATTTTGCAAAAGTTTTTGGTTTAATATCTTATGATGTGTCCTACAACAAAACGACAAGTCCTACCTACCAACGCAGTTTTTAAAAACTTACTTAGAAATTAATTGCACTCATGATGAAGAAAGTAGGCTCATTAGCTATATCAGTAAATTTTGTTTTCACTGAAGGTAAATCATTTGTTCTGGTTGATGATCTTGATTTTCATTCTTGGTATTAACTTAACAGAAGCATCGTTGGCAAAAGTGTTGTTTTTATAATTTCCTGCAACTGTCACAGCTGTACTTAGTTAGGGATACTTTTTTTTGCATTACTATGGGTGTTTTAAAATCCAATTTTATTTAATAAGAAAATTAATTAATTTCGTGAAATTTATATTTGTGGGAACTTAAACCATTCACCGGGAATTTTTTTTCCTTTTATTACTGCTTCGAAACTTAGTAACTCTGCCAGCCTGTCAGCCATAGCGATTCACTCTGTAGCAGCTCTTCATGCCCGAGGCAGTGTCTGGCTTACACGTTATCTGAACTCCGTGTCCCTTCCTCGCCCAGAGTCACGTACTTCCCTCATCCTGATAACAGCTCCGCACGCCGGCTTCTCCATAAGTCACGTTATTCAGTTTGTTCTTTGTAGCTGGTAATTCTGGCGAGTTTCTCTACAGTAAGACCTGGAAGTGACGATCTTCTAGGTGCAGTTAACGTT
Organism: Clitarchus hookeri; assembly: GCA_002778355.1. Taxonomy (NCBI): domain Eukaryota; kingdom Metazoa; phylum Arthropoda; class Insecta; order Phasmatodea; family Phasmatidae; genus Clitarchus; species Clitarchus hookeri. Next base: position 277,946 of record NQII01002355.1, read on the forward strand.
TATTGTACATTTTCNTTCTGGCGAGTTTCTCTACAGTAAGACCTGGAAGTGACGATCTTCTAGGTGCAGTTAACGTTTATTGTACATTTTCCAGATGTCAGTAGTAAACAATAAAATTTGAGTGCGAAATTTTAACATTGGATCTTACAACAAGATGTTATTCAGATGTTTGACACTCCTTTGCAGCGCACTTTGCCAAATTGTTTACTGAATATTTCTCTCCCTGTAAGATCTCTAGACACAACACCCGTCCATGCCTTTCTTCGCCTTTTCCTCTGAACACCCATCACTTACCAATTTCCAAGGCCCTTTTCAGATCCACTGATATCATTCCCAGCTTTGCATTAGAGGTACTTCCAGTGCTGTCAAGTGGCCAGCTTTGTTACTGGACTTTGCCCCCCCCCCCTGCATTCTACTAAACTGCCACAGTCATCATGATAAACTGGTGTGCGTCCTGCCAATTTGCTTTTTCTCTTACTTATTGGAGCGGATACATGGTCAAAATTTTGGTGGCAACTGACGCGTAACTCTTGTACTAATTACCCATCAGCATGTGGTTTCGAAAAAAAGATTCCATATCTTTTTATTTATCTACCTGGTTCCGTGGCAGTGAAGCAATGAGCGTGCGGAAGACATCCACTTTCGTACTAAGATTAAGATCTTTGAATTTATTCTCACTTAAAGGTGTCTCTTTTCCACATTTCTCCTATTCCTCCTTTCTTGCGCCGCAAATATTTCACTTATTTAGTTTTCTTTTTAATTGGATGCAGTGAGTCTACCTCAACGTGGAATTGAGAAGTTTTGATTCCTTTAAGTGTTCCAGCCTTAAGCCTGTGATTCTCGCTGGTTGAGATGTGTCCCTTTAGGCCTTTCTTCAATACTTCTTTACATCTCCAGTAATCTTATATCAACAAAAAAAGAGTTTTTCGACGTCACGAAATGAAATTTTCAGTTTAATTAAAATGTGAAAGTCTTAAGATATTCAGAAAAATATATACAAGAAAAAATACCACCAAATAAATTTCAAGACTTCAAAATAACTTGTTTTCTCCTTTCATCTGGCCTAAACATCAAAATTTCTTATTAATTTATCTGTTGTCTAATTGACGGCATTTTACCTTATTCATTGCTATAAATTCCATAAATATTTTGCATAACCAAGTTATATCATTTAAGATTCAATTTTATGTTGGAAAACCTTTAGCGAAAATAAAAATGTCAACCCGTTTCTAAGTAAACTGTAAAGAAAAAAATTAAAAAAATTTGGCTTTGGACTCCGATAAACTTCACTGCGGCACGCAGATGTAGTATGTAGATAGCAAGCAAAATATAAAAAGCAGTTTACCTGAACAGATGGTCTGCTTGTTTATGTGTTTGTTACTGATTCTCCGCTACTCTTTATGCATATGGCGTATTATAAGGTCTTGCTGTTGAATTAAATGTGAAGAATTTATTTTTTTTAGTTCGTGGTTTTAATATACCACTTATAGTAACGTGTTTTTGTATTTAAAATTCTCAGTAGAAGTACTGCATTATTTAATATGAAAAGCAGGCAGTGAAACTGTCAATCCTGAGTTTAGTATATGTTTTTAGTTTAACTGTATGTTGGCTCAAATAGGAACATTGTGATAGCCAACCATGGGTGCAAAACTGTTCAATCAAAGTGTGGAAAACATATTGCTCTACTGTGTTTATTTATTAATTGCGAGATACACACTTCTAAACCCACCATAGTACGACAATGGGCAACACCAAAGCATGCTGGCGAAAATAAGTATTCGAAGGGAGCGAGTGTTCCAGAAATGTTCAAATATATGTTTACAATATCCAAATTNCTACTGTGTTTATTTATTAATTGCGAGATACACACTTCTAAACCCACCATAGTACGACAATGGGCAACACCAAAGCGTGCTGGCGAAAATAAGTATTCGAAGGGAGCGAGTGTTCCAGAAATGTTCAAATATATGTTTACAATATCCAAATTAACAAGTCGACATCCCTGGACAATGTTACATTCAACGAACAAATAATACACTTTGCAAAGTGTCAAGTATTAATTGTACGGTGACATTAATTAAATTGCATTAATATGCTACCTGCAAAGATGCCACAACTTTGTAAGACATATTGGAAAAAAAAAACATAACTACAGAAATATAAATTTTGTGTAAATGCAAGGATTAAAAATAGGTGTTTCGCATTTATAAATACAAAAATGCATATATAATCTATCCTTTCCCAACGAAGGTTTCCGCTTTAAGGCCACATTCCCCGCTTCCTTTTGAAATTATAGTGTTTATAGATAGGCAACCATAAATTTTAATAACTGAAGGACTTTCTCAACGTGACACGGCACCTCACAACACAACAATATTGACTTCTCTTTTATGGTTCGTTATCGAGGTATAGTAAACTCTGAAACATCCTATATACATGTCAAGACTCCTGAATGCGTCCCACAAAAAACCTACTAAGTCTGTCGCAAGATCGTAACACGAAACATTTGCAAGCTCCCTATTGCAAAACATTTCATATAAGTCCAATAACTACACATTAGCAATTAGAGCTAGGTTTAGTATTACTACCTCAAAGTCCTTAAGACTTTAGCATATATAATATTTCTACGGAAATGTAAAACTTATTCTGTATCAATAAATGATTGCAATGTTTAATATTTCACCGTATTCAAATACCAGTACGAATTCAATAATTGATATAAGAACTGTCATTTTATTTCCATACGCTGTTAAAATTTTTAGATTTAAAGAAAATCATGTATTATACATTTCTGTTTTACAGAGGAACTTTTTGCAATTACGTTTACGTTTCAGGTTCAAGATTTCGACTGGGATGTGAAAACCCGAGGTTTTCTCCTCAGCGCCTTCTTCTACGGTTATGTTGTAACTCAAATACCTGGAGGAATACTAGCAGTGAAATACGGAGGCAGCAAGCTCTATGGATTGGGCATTGGACTAACATCCTTCACCACAATACTTACACAACTAGCAGCTAATATTAACTTTAATGTTCTTATTGGGCTTCGAATTTTTGAGGGCATGTGCGAGGTATAAAATATTTATTAATATGGTTTTAATTCAGCTACATAATATACGTATTAAATTATAGTAACGTAATTAAGGTTATTCCAAAAAGTGCATCAGGATTTAGAGCTAGTGAAATGCACTTAAATTTAATATCTGATGGAAAGGCGAAATCCGTTTATTGATATACTCGACTTTTATAAAACGAAATCTCTCATGCATTCCAGAAAACTTACATTTCCATTAACTGGGAATTCTGGTACTGATAACTTTATTGCATAAGTGAATTTATTTCAGTATCACCTTACTTTTTTCTCTTCTGTTATAGTTATGTGTTAGCTGAAGCGATAAACTTGATTATTTTTCACGTAGACTAACTTTATTCTATCGACTCTTTTTTCATAATATCTGTTTGGGTACACATACTGTTACATATGTCATATATACGCATATAAGTAAATACAAACAAATAGGTAATACATACATATACACACATATATATAAACTTATAAACACACATGTTAATATAGGTTGTTCGGGAACTCAGTGTCCTAACCCCAGACGTAGTGTACTTACACTTATATCCGGAAATGTATTTGTTTATAAATTAATTGTGTTCAAAGTTGCGGCGTACAACTCCTGAAAAAACTGCGGTGCGATAGAACAACTATTACAATTTGCATAGGTAGTAGGCCCGCGACGCAACATTATTACATACGAAGCGTCGAGAGCCTACTTCATATGCAACTTGTCCTACACGCATGGTCGCACAGTCTTGTTCTCCAGACGTTGTAAGCTACAAATTGGACACAATTATTTTATATAAAAATACGTTTCTTGATATAAGAGAATAGAGTTTTTGTTGTGTTATCAGTACAGAGAGTCTATGTCTGGAGTTTTTGCACAAATTTCCCGAACACCATCTATATGTATAGAGTTTATAGTCCATTCTCGGTTACTTATAAATTTTCTGAAGCCGTACTTCAGTCCTACTCGCAGGTTATTGCTCCCCCTGAAGCAAAAAAAGCTTAACTTAGTCTAGAAAATTACTCTAAAGAGACAGCGCACCGCATTCGTGCTCATATAATGCTATACTTTATATATTAATTATTTCTTCCTAGGCATTACCAACACACCTATTATCTACCTGTTTGAATTTATATTCATTATGAACGAAATGTTATGGTTTAGTAAGTAAAATTTTAGTAGAAATGAAATGTACGTTTTTTTGTTTACGAAAGGTCAAAATGTTTGTAAAACATAATTTACTTAGAAAACAAATAAGCAGGTTAAACATAGTGTGATTTTTAAAGTTTTGATTCAAAATGTGAGAAGAAACCTTGAATATACTATATATACGGTGAGTCGTTAGTTTGTGCTTAGCCGGCATGAGCGGAATCCTTAGGAAAAATACATATATAAACATAAATACTACATCTGACCGAAAGCGACTTCTGAGAGTGGTAGATGCCCTGGAACGTTGCGATAGAAAATGTGTTATGCAACGATAAATTAGAAACCACATTTCAATAAGCAACGAAAATTGGCACAGGGGCAAATGTTTATATTTCAGAAAACCACACAAAACCATATTACATATATTACGTCCCCTCATACAGTAAATACGGGTTGGTACCCTCCAAGTTCTTAGAATTTTGTAACACTGCGTTTGAAGCAGTTTCACATGACATGTTAGTAATCAGCTAAAAAAGCAATAAAAAGGCTGCCTTGGTAGTATTCGCTAGTATTTCCTGTGGAATCACAGATTATGTAAGAAAGCAGATTAATGGTTACCTTGAAGGAAGACAGCCTATCACACTGTCGTGCATGACGAGTGAACTGATATCCTGACTAATTTTGTTCCCTAAGGTTGAGGGCGGGTGAGAATTTACTGCGGGGAAAGTGCCCCATTGCATTGTTTATATAACTCAAAATTTACCTTTTATATATTATCATTACATTTAATTATGTTAAAAACGAAAATTATTTCGTAGTTCAACAGTTCTTAATTATATTATATAATTATTGAACAATAGATGTTGCGCCTTAATACAGAAAGTTTGGAGAACTCCTGAGGCAGCAGGTAACAATAATTTAGGGATTTCTTAGTTGCAGAAACTGAAATTCAGACGTTACTTCACTGCTCGCCGAAAGAAATGGAATCATGGTCAAAACGACCATTCCTATATTTTGTTTGCGGTTTACATCAAAACAAGAAGGAAAATAATTGCCACAAGATTAAGCCATTCCGGGAAACCGTTAAAACCGCTGATGAAAACTATTTATTCTAAAGAAGATTAAATATTCTAAATGTTTGTAAAGTAAGACTACAACATGCTGTATGGCGAGAAGACGAAGAAGAAAATAAATTATCTGAGTGGAAACCAATATATACCAAAATATGCCCCGGACTTCATGGTCTCGCGTGACTAATCGATACATACATCGAATGTCAAGAGACATATGATATTTTACAAATTAAGTTTTCATTTTGATAACTGTAAAATAAGAACTTAAACAATATCTTGCATGTAAAAAAAAATAAACATAAAAAATAATTTTTTTAACAAGAAACCTAAAATAAAAAAATTAATTAAATATTTAAACATTTCAAAATGTTCATATAATAAAGATTGTTTTTAAAATTTAAAGTGAATAAACAAAATCATTAAACATAACTATAGCATGTTTCTATGGTAAATTACATATATGGCGTAACATACAATAGATAATAAAAGAATTGATAGAATTTCATAGATATGAAACAAGTGCCAAAAAAACTCGCATATCCCCATTTCTTTTCCTAGAAATCCCTCAAACAAGGACACACGTGCACAAATGTGTGGCAGGAGCAGTAACTACACAGCAAAATACCCACAAAAATCTACGTAAAATACAACACTATTACAAATATACATTATGAGGAGGAGGTGCCGCCTGAAATAACTCGCAAAGAATTACAACTGATCGTTCTAAACTAGACGGTTGAATGGGTGGAGAAAGTTGCAAAAGTGCACAAAACTTGAATTTCAACAAAAAAAATGATAGCAGACGCGATACAAAATACCGCAAATGAAGAATGACTGATAAATATAACATTAATGTTTACGAGTTGTGGAGTAGGACGGGGGTATAAAAGATGCATAACATCACGGAAATTGGTGCCATGGAGCTTGGAAACCAGAAGGGAATCAAGTTTCTAAATAAGGGTCTCTTTGGCAGAAATATTAGGTTATTTTAAATGTTGCAATGATGTAAGATTGAAAGAAGTTTACGTAAATGCAGTACAGGTGAATACTGATTAAAATGAATGGAAGAGTTGACTTAGCCAAAAGTTTTAAAATATGGCCAGACAATGTCGCAAAGTTAAGCATTTCTGATAAAACCAATTTCTGACAATGAGAGTGTGAAGGGAGGTTGTGACTTTAAGAAAGTCCCACATAAAAATGTTACATTAATGGAAAATTTATTTGTAAACCGCCAGACAGAGTGGGTTTTTTTGTAGAAAGAAAGATAACTCTAGAGATACAAATAATTTTTTGCAAAAGTCAAGGTCATGTGTACCAGAGAATAAACTTAATTAGGAACTATTAGCATGCCCATTAAAAATGGAAAGGCAGACGGACAAACTGTAATACCATACATTTTGCATTGACACAAAAATTGATCTGAAATGCGAGCAAAAATTTATTTGTAAACTGACAATAACAAAGTCGGAAACTTTAAAAATCACTTACTTGTTCATTTTGGTAAATAACTCAGGAAAAGCAAAGACATGAGAACTCTTAAGACTATTCTTTTTTGCCAAAGGAACATTCACCACAACATTCAGGGAATAATTATAAATATATCCTGTACTCTACTGAAGACATAGTAATCAAATAGATTTTCAAAAGTGACTGGGGCAATCATATGCAAAGGAACTATTGTTATCAAATGCTGAATTTGTTTCAAGATGTCAATGAAAGCTTTTGAATCCATAAAGTATAGATCTTATCTTCCCATGGACACTAGTCTCAATAGCATGGTTCAGAACGAACAATTCTAGCCGGGCGCTAGATAAAGATTCACTTACCCTCAAAAGCATAGTACTAAGATCTAGCCTGAAACTAAGAATTACAATCTTACACTACAGTTCATGAACTGTTTGATTCCACACCGAATACAAAAAATTGTTTAAATAGTGAGTAGCTAATTTTGGGACTCCTTAAATAGTATTCAAAATACAGTCTTATAGATACTTGGTCACAACGATGTAGTTAGCAACCTTTACTGAAATTTTGTCTTGTTTATTGACAATATAGTTAAGTCTCTTTTCTATGTTTTTTAAGTCTTTTAGGGTTCCAAAAACTGTTTTGAGGATATTGCCTACGAAATTTAATATTCCCTTTTCTAAACGCGACTGAGGCAGTAGAGAAGTAAGGTTTTAAAGGCACTGAGGTTATCCTCTAGTTGTACCATAGCAAAATTTAAATTTTGGTTGAACGATCTTTTGTCCTTATTGAAGTTAATGTGCACATTAAGCATTGTATTCATCATAACGTCTTATTCGACACATTCTTCGCGTAATTCTCGATAATCGAAGTTCAACAGAATAAAGTAAAAATGTTCTAGGTAAGTAAGTTCTTCTTTCTTACCTAAAATGATACAAGTGGCCAAATTTTTTACCGTGACCGACGAAACACAAACGTAGCTGGTAACAGACAGGAGGATGCCCAAGGGCGTTAACATTTGGTCTTACCAGCAGAAACTAGAAAAAACCGGTGCTTAAAGTAAACAGACTACAAGTGGTAGACAGATAGCTTACAGCAATATGAACACAAATTACCATTATATTAACCATGCTAGAATTGTAAAACAACATCAAAAACTAAATTTTTAAATTTGTAACATATGACCTGTATATAAAGACCCAATTAAAAATTATTATGTTACATATACCCAAAATAACCAATAAACAGAGATGTAACTAGTTCAATCCTCAAACAAATATAAAATACCCATATTTTTCAAATAGAATTATCACCAAAATTAAATAGACTTTGAACACAAAATCTTCAATAATACACATATACCCCAATCAAACAATCTAAATTCAGAACATAAAACCTTATTTGTTACTAAGAGAAATTAATTTTACCTAGAAACAACTTACCTTAATTTTAAATTAGTAATGTAGATAATTAGAAAAGGTGAGCTTAATAAAGACATGGATCCCAAAATTACTCGGCTCAGTGGGTGATCAGTCCACGTACGAGACGAAGTTTTAATCTAAAAAGTAACTAATATTAGTGAATAACTTTGAGTGAAAAACAAATCGTGTGCGTGTGGTTGTAGAACCCAATAAACAAGTGCAGATTTAGGTTCTGCAGTTCCTAAACAGCGCAAAAACTAAATTATTTTGTAGCATGAAATTTTTTTCAAATTTGAAGCTTAGATAAATTGTTATCCCAATTTGTTGGGTCCGTCGCATGGAAAGCAATGAGTTCTGAACGAAGGTTTCGATTGAAATGCTCTGCATGCAAAGGAGGAGGAATATATGGCGATAAAGTTATGTGGCCTATACCATGAGAAAAACACATGTTCTAAAAATATGAGAAGGTAAATTGTGGAACGTTATAAGGGACCATGGTTGGTGTAGGAAATTTTTCAAAAATGCGTACTTGGAGAACATTAATAGTGTAGATAGCATCAGATTTCCTTTGTGGAATTAACCACACAAATTAGGTGAAAGCATCAACACATATTAATAACATATCATTTCCTAATTTACCCCTGGTAAATGGGTCAACCAAATTAGAGAACAATTTTTCCATGTGTTTTTCAGCTACATTTGAAGACAGAAACCTTAAATGTGTAATCTGAACTGACTTGCTCAGAGCACAAGTTTGGCAACATTTCACTCTGTCAGAGATTACATCATCAATACCTTTATAAATGAAGTGCTGACGGATGGCCTGAATAGATTTGTTTTTACCCAGGTGAGTGCCCAGAGGTGAAGAATGAAAATACACAAATACGAAAGATTTAAGAAAATCAGTCAATACTATACGTTTCCTTTTGTAACGAGATCTGCAACAAAGGAGACCTTTGGAAATAAAGTATCGTTTGTGTTCAATACCTTATAATTAAATTGGTTTCAAATAACTGTCCTTTGCTTGGTGTTCTTTAAAGTCTGAAAAAGCTAATGAGAAAACATATTAAACATTAAATTTTCGAAGTACTGCAGATTCCACATTAGTGTCATTAAACATTCGTTATAGCGCATCTACAACTACATTTTGAGTTCCTTTCATGTGTTGCATTCTGAAATATTTTAACAGCCGAACGACTAATTTTTTCAAGTTTGTGTGGATGATCCAAAAGCCACGAAAAATCCTGGTTGTCGGTTTCGAGAAGAAATTCTACGTGTTCCATATATTGTCCAAACTTATCTATGGCAAAAACTGTGGCAAAGAATTCCAATTCGTAAACAGTGGAAGGCTTCTTATCTGGGTGAGTAAGAGTGTGAGACGCAAATATAATCGGCTGACAACAGCCGTCAATCTCCTGAGCCAGGATAGCTCTTATAGCGTGACTTCAAAGGTCTGTTTGAAGGATAAATTCCTTGCTGAAATTTGGCATACGTAATACAGGAGGATGAATAATATCATTATGTTATGTGTCGAAGGCCTTTTGCTGCTCCTCGCCCATTTGAAATAGAAATTTTTTTTTTTTTCTCAATTTAGTCAGAATTTTATTTATAAACTTGTCGGACCATGTGACAAGTTTCAATTGGTCAGTAGTCTAGGTTTTGTGCACCGAGCACCACTGAAGTCTTGATTCGCAGTCACGTGGTTTACAAGAGGTTTGGCAATAGCAGCTATAGCAGTTCCCATTACACTGTTTTCGTCGACGCTGTGTTCTCTAGATGCCAATTAATATCAACAGACAGTTTCGTGGAGGTGGTCTTTGTAATAGAGGTAACAATCGTAAATGCCCTCCTGTCTCTATCTGTAAGATTTGGTTTTCTTCCACTACTGTGTTTAGAAGAAAATGTTTTCTCTTGAAATATGTATGCTTTCATGACACTAGATGCAGTATCTATCGATACTCCTAGTAGATTTGCGACAGTTGTCATGGAGTCACCCAATAATCGGGTACATACAATTTGCCTTCATTGGTAGTCTGTAAGGTCAGACATGTCGGTAGATCAACACAGCACCACAATGATCACATACATAGATTTAGGTTATCTTAATTGCTTGAGGGATCAAAGAAGAAAATATGGATTAGCATGGTGAAGTTTTTCTGAACACTTTTTCGCTACAATATTTTTATATAAACTGAGAGTGTAAATCATAAGGAAATAGCGCAGATACCATGGCACATTTTTTTCACACAAGCAAACTTGCTATGTATCACGATTTAGTAAAACCTGCCTCGCAGTGTTCGACTACTCTTCAGAGTTTAATCCAAAAGAATGAAAACAGAGTCTTAGAGGTTTCCTGCTTCTTCTAACTTTTACGGGGACACTTCTTGACAAATATGAAATAACTCTCAAAGTAAAGGTTGCAGTTATGGGAACGCGATTTCTGTATTGAAAAAAGTTACCATTGTAGGTCCTGTATTGACGAATACTCATATTTGGGAGCTGATATCTGGACAATAATGTGTTCTCCGTAGTGGTGTATAAACCAAGAAATATTGCTAGTTAGTACATGCACCAGCTGGACTCTACAAGAATCGTCTGGTAGAAACAGTTTTCCAGTTGATTTATTTTTGCTTATCTAATCATTCTTGGACTAGGATAGCTATGGGTAAAAAAAGGCCAATATGATGGGATAAGGTTCACGGATTCCTTCGATAAACCACTAATAGAGTCAAGTTCGGCAATACACTAGTTAACAACAGTGGACAGAAGGATAAGCAAATTTTGAAATAAATAAAGAAAAAGCTCAGCAAATTTTCTTCAGGGCCTAGTACCAAGGCTTTCAGAAATGAATATAGTGAGGAATGGTAAAGATTTTTCTAATCCACATTATTGAAAATCTCTGGATTTCGGTAAATGGGATCCCTAATGCAAGTGAGGTATTGCAGAGTGCCCTGTTTTACATAATCATTTAATGCAAATATTTTTGCAGTATCTACTTGCATGTTTGTTTATAATGATTCTTTGGAGAACTAAAAGCAATTTAGTCATGGCAAATTATTAGTTGTCACAAAAAAAAACTAACAATTCCAATGTTATATATAATGGTATCTCGTTAATGTGTGGCTTGGCTTTCCTATACTACATCCTGGACTGAAAAACTAACCCAGGCCTTTTGAATCGTTTTCATACTTAAACGATTATTAAAATTAAAAACGGATTCGTTCGATTCAGTAATGACACAAATGTATTAGAAAAATCTTGCTGATCTTTGAATTCCGATGTGTTGGCTATCTCGCTTACTGCAGTCAAAATTGCGGAAAGTGCCAACATGTCTATAAAATCGGAAAGCTGCTTTAATACTTTAGTGAGTATAATAAATAATATGAATGATTTGAGTGCGATGGAAAGCAGAAGTTGTAATAATTGTTTAAATACATTTTTTCATATAATAATTCATGTATAAAAATACATTGGTGCGTGTAATTATGTACGAGCGTTAGAAGCTATACTTCTTTGGCGTGACTAAAATATAATTTTTTTACCTATTCAAATAATTTTTGTATTTAGGAACACGATAAAATGACTGAAGAAAGATATTAAATACCAATAATTAAAGTTTGATTAAAGAACACAGTAAAATAATTTCAAAAATTAACCTATAATCATCGAAAAAAAATTAAAAATTTTATTGTACAATTTTTGTCACTAACAAGTTCTTCATGACACAATTTCAGTAAAATTAAATTATAAGAAGTATATATATTCATATTAACAATGAATAACTAATAAAAATTAAATATTCTTTAAACAGGTTATTATATGAACTGATTATCTGTCGATTTTCAATATAACCAAGTGTTATGTTGTGTACCTTGTCTTTGTATTTAGCTAGACTATACGCGCATGCGTGTTGCGTCATACCACTACAACGTGCTATGTCGAATTTCGTTACACTGTGTGCACGCAAATTCCGCTGCACACTAAACTATTACCCTCAACGCGCCGAAAGAAGAATTACTTCAAAAATATGGAAATTATAAAAATAGGCTATGGTGATACTTTCTTATTACTATCTTTATAAATTTAACTTTGTCAACAACTGCGGCATGTCTGAAAGAAATTATTAATTGAAATTTATAACAACCAAAATGAGAATTATTAATGAATACAAGGATAGTAAATTCAGCAGCAGATCACTAAGAATAAGAGAGCTCTCTATCAATCGGCGTAACTTTAAAAATGAAAACAATATTACTTAATGGGAAAATTGCTAAAATTTACGCAAACATGTCGTTCTCCCTAATTAACGTAATACGGCGATATGTTACCTGACTACCTTTTATTTTATGCTAACTAGACAAGGTACGCCAATATCACCTCACTGGAGTCTGGAGCTTTTATTCATTCACCGAATAAAGCACAAGCAAGTCCAGACGATTCCACTATTATTTTATTTCTTTAATTTTATTAATTTTGTGAGGACCATACTTCAATGGCCAAATTAATAAAGTGAAATTAAAAGGGAACTTACACATCAGTGAACAAATTGAAGATGCAATATTTATAACGCAATTTAAAAGGTTTTTTGAAAAACTCCAAAATTTTTTAACATGTATTGATCAAAATTGTTTTATAGATTAATGACTGTGTTAATTTGTTATTTCGTAGGGTTTTCTTAGACCAAGTATTGAAATAATATCCTCACGGTGGTTTCCTATGGAAGAAAGAAGTTCACTAGTTGGTGTAATAACAACTGGATCGGTGTGGGGAGATGTGGCGAGTAATTTCCTATCCAGTGTGATTGGATACAATTTGGGCTGGCCAGCAATATTCTACATTACAGGTAGATAAATAGATGATTGTTACATTCACATATAGTTTTAGTTTAATAATTTTGATATACAGGTTGTATCCGAACCTCGTGCAGAAAATATATTTTCAGCATATGTGGTCCAAAGTAACCAGAAAATCCTATTAATAAAATGTCCGGACAACCAATCTTGTATTACTTAAGGGACAAAGTTAGATTCAAAAGAACATGAGATATTATTTTATTGTTGTGTATAGTTGTGCAGAATGTACTACACCACTTTTCTTTTCTAATTGAAAAACCATACCTTTGTCTAGAATATGAAATTAGTACACTAATTTCCATGTCTTATTTCCAAACCCTGCATTGTAACATCTAAATTCAGCGTCGAAAACTGTTAAAGTCGGGTGTCCATTCTAAATTTTAAATGTGTACCAATTTTGGTGAAATTCTATTAACGCGTTCAAAATTGAAAAGGGGGACACACACAGGTGCACACAGCACATGCCTATACATACACATACACATGCACATACACATATACGCACACAGGCACACAGACAGGAATGTGATCTCATAGTATTTTCATTCCTTCGGAAAAGAGGATGAAAATTATTTGTTACATTATATCTCGGGAACCATTTGACAGATTGAAACCAAAGCAAGTACCTTGAAAATGCATGATGTAAACATTAAATAGTCATAACGTTATTAACCAGACATATTAAAAGATAATAATACACGATAAATAAAAAATTTAATGTTATATCTTGTTAACTGCACAATCGATTCCTGCCAAATTTGGTTAATATGTAATTCTTCAGTTTCCCAAATTCATATATGCATTTTAAATGGTTAGGCTTAAGCTATTATTTTTAAATTTCCGATTATATTAATATTTTAGGTTTATATGCAATTTATACCATACTGTTAGTCCATTTTCTACGAAACTTTCTATAGTGAAATTAAACATTTACAACCATCACATTCGTCAATACATACTATATGTTGTCACTATTTTGTAAGATAGCGCCAGATGAAAATAAAGTTTTAATGTTATATCACGAAAGCAATCAACCAATTCCTTCCAAATTTGGCAAAAAACCATAATATGGTAAACCATATAAATTTGGAGGGCTATATTTTAAGAGAGCCAGGAGCTCATTTTCAAAATATCGCCCATAAAAATATTTTTGCATAGCATGCTATAGCTACGAATTCATTTAACCAATTATACCCTAACTTTGAATGCTAACAGTATACAGGCATGTATCAAATTTACGAATACACAGACTTTTTTTTTTTTTTTTTCATTTTGGAAGGTATAGCAACATGAAAAATTTACTTTTCATATTATATCTCGGGAAAATATTATGTAACATCCACCAAATTCAGGCGACAAGTTATGACTTTGTAGTCCATTAAAATTTATATCACTTAAGGAGCTGGTAACAAATTTTCAAAATTAGAGCAACGTAAATATTTTATGTAAGTGGGCTACGTGTTCTAGTAATACAGTTGCTCGTTGACGGGGTCCGAGTTGTTGTTAGACTCCTCGACGCGGGTGCTTTGTGGTTTTTATCAATGTCGGAACTATGCTGAGCGCGCGGCGTTTCCTTCCACATGGCATTGACTCAGGCGACTGAGAGACGGTCGCCTTCTGACGTCAGCACCGCTTTTGAATAGGATTGGTTGAATATCGGCTAAATGTTTTAAATGTAATTTGGGGAATCATAATATGAATGTGTTTCAATGAAAATTTTGCATACATTTTGTATTGTTCAGTATTTAGAAAACTATCGGTATTTTTTTACGGGCGGAGGAAACAAAAAGTGAAGTGCCCGGTTATCAAAAGTAAAATAGTAACTAATTTGTTTTACATTCTACAATCAGCCTCTTAAACTTATCATCACAATGCTGCTACTGATTCAAACTTGCTATAATTTTTATTCGCCTCCGATTTATGTTTATCATGGATGACATGGCTGTGGAGTTGTGGGAGAGATTTATACATGTGATAGAGTGATCTAGTGATCACTGAGAACCCTCTGTTGCATTGTTCCAAACAATTCCAACCGACCTGATTTGTATGTAACAATATCTATAAAAATATATAATGTGCCAATAAATCTCCGTTTTGGTCTCTACTAATCAAGATATCGCCCCATAAGGAGATTGAGCTTTTTTTATTATATACGGAACCAATCAACCGATTTCCACCAAACGTTTTACAAAAGTAGTTTTACAGTTCGCCATGATATAAGTGTGTCCTGTTATATTTACAACAAACTGCAATATAAAAAATGTAGGTAAGTAAACAATATCTATTTTATAGTTTGACCAATTTCAGTGTCTATAAGAATTATAAGGTATGCCTAGAGAGCTTATTTTAGGCTGTTTTGTACGAAAGCGCCACATGTGAAACTTAAGCCCCTATACCACATTTTGGTAACCGGTCAAGCTATTTCCACCAAACTATGCACACAAGTAGTGTTATGGAAGGCCACTTTGAGTCACACACTTGTATAAAAATTATGTTCCCTGTAAAATTTTTAAGTAATCCTAGGCTACCAGAACTTTAGTATGATTATTATCGAAGTTGATATCCCAAATCCTTCCCCTATTATGTAGTTGGTTCCATGCCAACTTACTGTGGTGTTCTGTTTTCAAGTCTCAGGTAAGGCACGGGTGTATTTGTAATTTTCTTATTAGTGTTGAATTTGTTTTTGGTTGTATCTCTAGTGATATCGCTATCAAGGAGATGTAAATACTCACCTACAATTTAACATATTAATTATTGCATCCAAAATATTTGCAACGATGTATAGGAATCTAGGCTCGTTGGTTATACTGAAAATTTCTTGTTTACTTCACGGAATATATTTCGATATGTTATTATCGTTGTATCTGCAGTTAAAACACGAAACTTTGTTCAGATGTACTCACCACCACCTTAAAATTTTATATTGCAATGTTCAAACGGAGGGGCGGAATGCAACTTCACTGATATTTTTTAATTTGTGAAATTTTTAAATTATATGGTTCGGTCTGGTTGTTCGGATTGAAAATTCTGGCAGCTGAATTCTTTATAGATAAAACTGATTTAACATTTTAATCACTGTAGTAAACTGAATGGCTTCGTTTACACGTGGCCTCTGGTAGTACAGCAAAATGTCTACAGCTCTACTCGTTATGTGTCTGTCGGATACTCACTGGAGACTAGTAACTAAAGATAGCTGTGTTTATTTAGCAGGAGTTATATATAGAGCAGCTAGCAGGTTTATTGACATATATTTTAGTGTTTTGTCTTTTTCACATAAAGATACAAATTTACAAAACATGAGTGTTATTGTATTGCAGTTTAAATTGTGATTCTTATGCTGGTCAGCAATATTACAGTGGCTTAGGCACGATTATCCCCTCTGTGTGGGAATTTGACACAATTTTTTTTTATTAAGTGGTGAAGTTGAGGAGTTTTTTTTTTAATTTCTAGAACCCCCTCTCAGATGGTGTGGCACCTTCACCATCCGAGATTACCCAGTTATATGTCTGATACAATACTGAATACTGTGGAGAGTATTTTTGCTGGGCTTTAAGAGTTACCATATATTTGCGTCTATTACTATTAGACAACTGCTAAGAGTACGAGAATTTATTTTATTAGCTATAATTTGGAATGGTTTGGTTGACATACAGTGTGGATGCGGATGCCTTCACAACCACGCTGTAAATTTATCCACTCAGCCCAGGATTTGAACCCACGAACCTTGAGATAACAGTCGGACGTCTTACCACTGTGCTAAATTGGCAAGAAGCTAGGGGAGGTTCTTCATGCAATTTTTATAGCGAGTCCCATCCAATGGTTTAATGAATCACGTCCCGAGTGTGAATGCATCGATCACATCCTGGTTCACATATTACGTCACAGATAGTGAGAGCGGCAGTTGCAGATAGCGAGTCCGTTTGAGGAAAACTTGTTTTTAAACCAACAGAACGCGAGCTGTGTGTTGAAGTCAGTAAAAGATGATGCAATTTGAAAGCATTTATCTACGAGCCCGACCTATATTATTTAGTTATTTTTTAATATGAAACTTTAAGTTTTTATATGGGTAATTTCAACATAAAATACCTTTTCTTTAATATAAAAATATATGTATGCGTTCTCATCTCTAATACCACAGTTCTTTCTGAGGATTCAAAATTTATTAACTTTCCTTGGTCATCCTTAATTTCAACTATTATTTCCTTTATTTGAGTTGTTTGCACTGGAAAAATTATGGATAAGCAGGTTCGTGATAGATCATTTCACCAAAACCAAATGTCGTCCTTGGTTTAAATGTAGCAATTACGCTTTGTTTCTCTTTGGTTATGTTCGTCATGTCGTAATATCATACCATTAGCTATATTACAGTGTATTTTTATTGTGTCAAAGGGAACAAATTTCGAAATTGTGTTTCCATAATGGTAATAATTTGCTTTCAGGATTTTATTTTCTGTGAAACACAAAAGTTCTCCTCTCGAATCCTATTTTCTAAACTGTAAATAACACATACATTTTACTTTCACTCTGTTAATTGTCTTATCCAGATCGAGGGATATGTTATTATTTTCTCCCCCAACATTTGAAACTATATGATAAAGGGGAATTGTTTTAATAGCTTTTACAAGATATTTTAAATTATATTGGCCAACTGGTATTTCAACTGCTGTTTCCACACCGCCCTGGTCTATAAAATAGAGCCTATTTCTCACACGGGTAATGTGATGTGTTAGGTATGAAGTATAGTATTGAACTAAAGCCACTGAGTGCTCCAATATCTCTAAAGGATAATGTAGTCTTTTCTTGAACACTGATTTGTTATATGTTATCTTGAATACCGTACTCATTTATTACAAAAAATTTATATTAAATAAATTAATAATCTAAGAATCATGAAAAATGTATACTGGGATATTAATGTAAGGATACCAGACATGATTGTATCGCAAACACAGCATGGAGAATTAATACCTAATAATATTAGATATTTGATAATGGGTTTAAGTAATTGAAGAAAAACTATAATTATGATTGATAATTTTATATATGCCCCACGATGGTTGGACTTTGGTAATATCTAAGTGTTTTCAAAAAGTCTGATTCAAACAAAATATATCACTTTAAAGGAAGTTATAGAGATAGAAGCAAAATCAATAACTGAACCAATAGCATACTACTTCCCTACGAATGAAGAAATGGTTACCATGGATGAATTTTGTTATAAATCTTTTGTTGTTTTTGATGGTGTCATACTTGAAAATCAGGACAAAGTAAGCGATTTCCCCACTTGCGGTAGACACAAAGATATGGATTGTTTTGGTTTAGCTCAGACATACTCGAAACTGCCCAAACAGCTTATAAGAGACAATGCCATTTTTATTTGCATATTCAGACAGAACGATACAAATCTTAAGCATATTCATAGCGATTTCGTTGGTGGTGATATTCCATTTCAGAAATTTAGAGAGACTTGTTCAAAATGTTAGGATAAGGAATATGTTTTAGTTACAATAGATACGACTCGTAAGTTTAATAATGGCAAGTACTGTTAAAATATTAAAGACTTTTGAAATCCTTAGAATATTAACACATTTCCTTTGCTGTTAAAGTAAGCGTTTCCATTAAAAAAAACTGACTCTGTTTTTTTTTAAATGTATTTATATACCATAATTATTTCAAAACCACATACGACTCGTAAGTTGAATAATGGTAAGTACTGTAATAACATTAAAGATTTTTTTAATCTTTAGATTATTAGCACATTTTCCTTAGCTTTTAATGGATGTGTTTCAATTAAAACCTAACACACTCTGCTCTTTTTTTTAAATGTATTCATATACCATAACTATATCAAAACACGCAACTATGCCTTCAGATAAACTGAAAGCTTTTGGAATTTAAAAAAATATCATATCAACAATTGAAAGGCTTATATATGTTAATGATCATCTAATTATGGTATGATTTAATATTTTCTTTATAATCCTCTGACTTTATTATTATAATGTTTACTGTTCCACTCCTCATAAAAATGTTTTCTGTTTGATTATTACCAAGGTAAAATAATTTGTTCTTTGAACTGTATTTTCCGACTAAAGGAATAATGTCAATGCTGTTGGACTGATAGTACTCTAAATTGACTGCATCATTAGGTGCAATAGGATTTCCCACATTCCTAAACGTTGTGTTTTCCAAATCTATATTATTATCTTACTTCAAGTAGGTAAGAAAGGCTTTATCCAAGGTTCTTCGATTTCTTGTCAGTGTGGTTATAAAGTCACTGAACCGTAGGTAGGAAACAATATTATTAGGATTGATCTTTTCAGTAGATGTATCATTGTCCCTATGTTATTTTCGAAATTCAACCAACTGTTCTTGGTGTTCTTTTATTTGATCTTCAATCCAAGAGGTCATTAATGCATTTCCACATATATCCATCGTTTATATATAGTAAAATAATTTTTGGAAATTTACAATTATACGAAAAGTGATTTAGCAAAATGACACACAAATAGTGCAAATTAAGTGGTGGAAATTTTTTATTCTGCTATTGTTATAAATAATATTACCCCCGATATATGCAATCAATTCCCAAGGTGGATATCCACCAAATGAGTTGAAAAAATATTTTCATTTGATTCTTTCCAGAAGCATACCCAGTGTGTTCCAGTGTTTTGTGGAACATCTAGGTTAACAATTCCACATTCCTTATCAAGTGGCGTGTTAGGTAGCTTATCAATCATTAAAACACCTCGAAAATGTTAATTTAAAATTTTTTTACCATTTTATTAATATCAAATTTTCTGAGTGGAGTTACTTCTTTCTTTTGGCATTCTTCACACCCTTTCCTTGTTTTTCCATGGCTAAATTATGTTGATATTGTTCTTCCAATTCCTGTTTTCTCTTCTTAGCATTAATTACTGATGTAGCGATAGATGAGGCACCCCCTGCCAATGCTCCTAGAGCTCCCAATGCTGCAAATGTCAAAGTAAAAAACCGCCCTTTCGAGTTGTCTTACCGTTACCAGTCTTCATTTCCATTTATATTATCTTAAGCTGTGGAGTTGAGACTGTGATAGACCTACTTTTGCCTTCCTACAATTTCCCGTTTTTTTATATTCCAGTTGGTTTTTGGTCAGGAAAGAATCAATATTTAAACCCTTCAGCTCCTTATTAGAAACTTGAAATGCTACATAATTTACTTTTATTTATTATACCTAATATTTTAAAATTTTTATTTTGATTCTCCAGGCCTGCTTTCGTTTAACATGCTTTGCAGATCCACTAACGCCAGCCAATAATATCTCATTGAGATCAGCATCTGAGCTTAACAATCTTTTCAATGACTACTTTTCTAGTTCCTTATCAGCTACATGTCTTTCAGCTCGATCTTTATGGTGATGATAAGCTATATCGTGCTCCATGGCAGCTTCATCTATTGGATTAACGGGTTTATCACCTCTCTCAAAATGCTATTTTAGTCTTGTACCTGTGCCTCGGAATTTATAGCCCAGTGAATGAAACTCAAAAAGTAGAGCATTTATCATGTCATTGAGAAATCCCTATCCATGATGCTTAGACTCCCAAAATGAGGGGGGTACTGTGTTCAACATTCGTATCAGGTATGCTATACCTTTTGGATTATTCACAACAAAGTCACTTAACTTGCTCTTGAGCATATTCATCATTCCACCCTTCTTATTGTAATAGTTATCATTTCCAGCATTCACTTCGCCATAAATAACGTGAAACCTATCAATGAGCTTCCTAACATTATCCATCCATCCAAATATATTCTTTGGGATAGCCTGTATATGTCCTTAAACCTGTTCCTGTACGAGGAGAGTATCGGTTTTTCTTTATCATATCGTACACTGGTCNTAGCCTGTATATGTCCTTAAACCTGTTCCTGTACGAGGAGAGTATCGGTTTTTCTTTATCATATCGTACACTGGTCTAACGATAGTTATCCATTTATCGCCCTTACTTAATTTTGGTGTTACTGAGTTGGGGTCATTCTTTTGAAAAACTGCATCTGTATCTGTTAGGATATGACTATAAGTTTTCATTGTCTGTGGCAGTGTAGCCACTTTCTGATACATCCTTACGAGTAAGCAATATCAGTCAACCATCAGTTCCAATGTATGTTTGATTTTTTATAGTAAGAAGGTCATTGTTGAATATTACTACGAATATACATTTTGCTTCCCTGAGGCCTAAGTCCAAAAACATGGTCATTGCAGTTATTTAAGAATTCAGTCACTCTCTCTCCAATAAATGTTTTTAATAGTTAGTTAACGGTGCAATATCGTTTTTCAAACGCTCCAATGCCTCAAAACCATCGTCAAAACATTCAATGCTATCGTCATAGCATTCAACGTCATCGCCACAGGTGTCTGCTTTACCAAACAGTTTCCTCTCAAATGAATTTTCCGTAGGTGTCCATGGGTAGTATAAATACTTTACAGCAAATGAAACATATTTCTTAATTAGATTCTTCTTCTTGTTTGTTACATACTCAATTTTTTGTCCCAAGCCCTCTATCGCCTCTCTCAAAGGTTGCACTTGTCTTTTATTTTTATCATACTCGTCTTTATGTAGTTTCTGGAAGTCATTTAACTTTTTTATTTTTTTTTANGCACTTGTCTTTTATTTTTATCATACTCGTCTTTATGTAGTTTCTGGAAGTCATTTAACTTTTTTATTTTTTTTTACTTCTCTATATATTTATTTTAACTTGTTATCCGGTAATCATTTATCTATATAAATAAAAATAAATTNTTTTTTTTTACTTCTCTATATATTTATTTTAACTTGTTATCCGGTAATCATTTATCTATATAAATAAAAATAAATTACCACATGTATGACAGAGCATCACTTGAGAACGGCACGACCGATTTGGATGATTTATTTTTTATTGTGTTCGTAATTATCAGGAAAAGGTTCACATAAATTTTTTTTTTTGAAAATACATGGGAAAAGTTGGAAATATGGATGGTAGTTTAAATAAAAATCCACGGGAAAAGTCGGAAATTTGTATGGTAATTTTGTATGAAATCTTAATGTTATAGAATTTCATTACATGAAATGAGGCAAAGTTTGAAAGTTCTGCTGTCATATGTTTTTAGAACAGAAAAAAAGTGTGACATTTATCAAAGTGATTTCATTAAATTTTCTTTGTTTAACGAAAAATAATATTATGTTATCGGTGGTGTGTTGAAAAGATTATTTTTATGTATTAGTAAAATTGCCACCAAAAAGGCATCAAAATATCGGTCAGTTTGGGAGTTCTGCTGTCACATGTTTTTGCGAAGTGATTTCTTTATATTTTTTTTTTTAACGAAAAATAATATTATGTTATCGGTGGTGTGTTTAAAAGGATATTTTGGTGTCTTTGGAAAATGCCACAAATAAGACGTCAAAATATCGGTCGGCGTACGCGCAACGCAAGAGAAATACATGATCGTCGAGTCAATGAGACTGATGAAGAAAGTAGACAGCGTTTGGAGGCAAATAGAAAAATAATTTCTCAAGGGCGATCAATTATGACTCCAGAACAATGGAGACAGTCAAGTTGGACTCGCTGAATTGGAGATGACGTAAGCAATAATTTGGAAAATCGACAAAACAGACGGCCAAACGTCAGATGGCCGACGGCCGAACGCCAAAAGTTCGATATAAACATTTGGCGTTCAGATACAATCAAACAATCGATTACGCCACGGATGTATCGGTCGGCTTTGGAACCATGAGAACTGTTTGTCAACATTACAATGCATTGAGGTTTCGACATGAACCGCCAGGATTATGTTGTACGAGCAGAAAAGTCAAATTACCACAATTGATGTTGCCACCAGAGCCACTAGCAACATTTCTTTCTGGCCAAGAACCTCAATCGAAGCATTTTTTGCAGAATATATAAAAATAAAACAGTATCTTCCAAATTACATCATTTGGAGCGAATATAACTGAGGAACGAGGATTCAGACCAACTTTTAAGGTAAATTAATTTTCCACTACATCACATCATATACACAAAAAAAATCAACAATTCATAATGTTTCAATAACAAATATGTTTTCATTTCAAAAATTCAGGGACAAATTCACCATCGTGCAGGAACATTGTTGCCGCCAGTGAAAAATTATCACAAATTTCTTAAGATTTATTTCCTTGGAAATTCTGATGATGAAATAAATCATCGTTGTGACATCAGTCATGCGGTAAAGCGAGAGATTATTGCACAACTGCAACAACTCTTACATGAACACAATAAATTAGTTAAATTGTTTAAAACTGCACTGGAAATGATGGCTTCGGATGATCACAAAGTACTGATCAAAGCAGACAAATGACGAGCAGGCGAACATGAAAGACGCTTCAATGCACCGACGTTGGATGAAGTTGCCATTGTGGTTGTTGGCGAGAATTTGGAGTCTTGTGATATTGTGATTCGACGGTGTGATGGTAATAACCTTCAGCGTGTCAACGAAACCCATCGTTCGTATGATGCATTACAATATCCGCTGATATTTTGTCGAGGAGAGGATGGATATAATTTTTTGATGAAGATGATTCATTCATTAACAGGTCAAGAATCAAACAAAAAGGTCAGCTCGATGAAATTTAATGCCTACCGTTTCATGATTCGTCGAAACGAGGACAAACACATATTGAAATGCCGCAGACTGTTTCATCAGTTATTTATTGATATGCATGCCAAAATCGAGACGGAACGTCTGACATATATACATTTAAATCAACAAAAATTGCGTTCGGAAGAATACATCCATCCGCAGGATGCTATTAATGTAGATGGAAATGCAAACAATGTCAGCCAAATTATCATTTTGCCAGAGACGTATGTTGGAAGTACGAGGCACATGCTTGTATATGTGCAAGATGCGATGACCTATGTGCGCCAACACGGTCGACCAGACTTATTCATTAATTTTACATGCAACCCAAAATGGTTCGAAATCACACAGCTGTTACTACCCGTTCAATCATCCAGCGATCGTCATGACACTACAGCACAAGTATTCAATCAGAAACTCAATGCACTCAAGGACTTCATTGTGAAGTGCCACGTCTTCGGAGACGTGCGATGTTGGATGTACTCTGTGGAGTGGCAGAAAAGAGGACTGCCTCATTCGCATATTCTCCTGTGGATGGTCGAGAAAATAAGACCGAATGAAATTGACGCCATCATTTGGGCAGAAATTCCGGATCCAGAAACAGATTCAGAGTTGAATGAAGTTGTGACGACGAATATGATTCATGGATCATGTGGCAATCACAACCGGGAATATCTGTGTATGATCGAAAACAAATGCTCGAAACGTTATCCGTGTGCTTTGCTGGCCGACACAATAACAGGTAATGACGGTTACCCCTGTATCGTCGTTGCTCTGCAGAAGATAACGGCAGAACGATAACGTTGGAAGTCAAGAATAAAGATGTTGTAGTCGACAATAGCTGGATTGTTCCGTATTCACCACGCTTACCAAAATATTCAAAGCGCATTGCAATGTTGAGAACTGCAATTCTATCAAGTCCATTACATATGTTTGCAAGTACGTCACGAAAGGAAGCGACATGGCTGTATTTGGTATTGCAGCTCCTGATGCCAACGATGAAGTTTCGCAATATAAAATATGAAGGAATGTCAGCAGCAAAGAGGCGATTTAGAGAATCTTTTCATTCGCCATATACGAACGTCATCCCACTGTGGTCCATTTAGCTGTGCACGGACAACGAGTTTATTTCACGTTAGCAAACGCAGTGCAGAGAGCTGAACAACCACCAGCAACAACACTGACAAGTTTCTTCACGAAATGCGCAAGTGAATCATTTGCGAGAACACTGCTTTACTCAGAGATGCCGAGATATTTTACATGGAACTCATCATCAAAAAAATTCCAACATCGGAAACAGGGAAAACCTGTTCCTGGATACGTGAATGTATATACAATCGATGCATAGGGGCGCATTACAGTTAATCCGAGCATTTACGAATGTTTTTACCTACGTTTGTTATTGATAAATGTTCGTGGACGGATTTCATTTGAATTTCTACNCGAGTTTATTTCACGTTAGCAAACGCAGTGCAGAGAGCTGAACAACCACCAGCAACAACACTGACAAGTTTCTTCGCGAAATGCGCAAGTGAATCATTTGCGAGAACACTAATTTACTCAGAGATACAGAGATATTTTACATGGAACTCATCATGAAAAAAATTCCAACATCGGAAACAGGGAAAACCTGTTCCTGGATACGTGAATGTATATACAATCGATGCATAGGGGCGCATTTACACAGTTAATCCGAGCATTTACGAATGTTTTTACCAACGTTTGTTATTGATAAATGTTCGTGGACGGATTTCATTTGAATTTCTACGAACTGTAAATGGTGAGTTGTGTGCAACATATCGAGGAGCGTGTCAGCATTTACATTTGCTTGAAGGTCTTTTATACTCCCACCAGTGAACATTGACATATTGGTACCCCAACATCTACAAACACATTTAATTCTTGCATTANTCCCACCAGTGAACATTGACATATTGGTACCCCAACATCTACAAACACATTTAATTCTTGCATTATTTGTTAGTTAATATGAAACCTTATCACTTACTGTATGCTTCCTACACTTGATACAGGACAAGTTTAAATTATCAATATTTTTTTTATACATGACTAGCTGACCCGACAGTCGTTGCCCTGTCAATTTATACATAAATATATCTAGATATAAGATAGATAGATACATTATTTTAATCCGGGATCGCTGCCACATTGTTAGAAGGACGAACAGCCCATTCAGCGCTCAAACTTCCACTGAATTTGCAAACAATAGATGAACCGACGTGCAACATTGCCAAAAATTCAGCAATGTTGAAAGTACTACAGAATAGCAAAATAATAATTTGGGATGAAAGTAAGATGGCGCACAAACGAGCATTGAAGGCACTCGATTGAATGTTGAAAGATTTGCGCAATAATCAGCACCCCTTGGAGGTACTATGATTCTGCTGGCCGGCGATTTCCGGGAAACGCTGCCAGTCATTCCAAGAACAACAGCTGCGGATGAAATAAACGCTTGCTTGACGTCATCGAATTTGTGGAGATACGGGAGAATACTCAAGTTAACAACGAATATGCGAGTCACGTTACAAAATGACGAATCGGCGGAAGAGTTTTCCACAAAATTATTAGACATTCGCAACGGAAAAATTCTGATAGACGCTTCCACTGGCCTCATTTGGTTTCCACTAATTTTTGTCAATTCAAAACCTTTCTAAAAAAGAATTGATCATGAAAGTGTTCCCGAATATTGGGGCAAATTACAAAAACCATGTTTGGTTGAGCGAACGAGTTATTTTGGTGGCAAAAAATGAGGACATAAACGATTTGAGCATAAAAATTCAAAGTAAAATCGCTGGCCAACTACATTAATTTAAGTCTATCTATTCAATTACCGATCCAGATGAAGTCATCAATTATCCCATTGAATTTCTGAATTCATTCGATTTTCCAGGAATGCCGCCGCACAAATTTTCAGCTCAAGGTCGGCTCGGTTATAATCATGTTACGTAATCTGAACCAACCGAAACTATGTAATGGAACAAGACTCGCTGTTAAGAAGCTGATGAACAGCGCGCATTACATTTTTAGTAAATGTTTGTAATATTTAAATATGGGTGCTATGAAACTTGAACTCAACATTTAATCCTAATTAAAATAATCTATCTATATATCTGATATCTAGATCTATTTATGTATAAATTGACAGGGCAACGACTGTCGGGTCAGCTAGTCATGTATAAAAAAAATATTGATAATTTAAACTTGTCCTGTATCAAGTGTAGGAAGCATACAGTAAGTGATAAGGTTTCATATGAACTAACAAATAATGCAAGAATTAAATGTGTTTGTAGATGTTGGGGTACCAATATGTCAATGTTCACTGGTGGGAGNAATGCAAGAATTAAATGTGTTTGTAGATGTTGGGGTACCAATATGTCAATGTTCACTGGTGGGAGTATAAAAGACGATATTGAAAATTAAATTCGTAAACTAATGCGAAAACATTTCCCCAGGAGGGCTGTTCTATCGTTTGGCTCTGACGATCTCTGACAGGCTTGCTTGGTTGAGATGGACTCTGGGTCATTAAAAGGTATACACAGATTTAACAAGGTGTTTGAGTATACACTGACAATGATTTATTTTTTTTACATGTATGTATGGACAATACCTGACAAAGATAAAACTGGTGAAAATGTTACTTTAGCATTAAAAACTATTTTGATTGGCCGCAGACCTATGCATTTGCAAACAGAGGAAGGGAAAACTTTTTACAATAAACAATTTAAGGCATTAATGGTCAATAACAACATAACACACTATTCAACATACAGTGGAAAGAAAGCCAGTGTTGTAGAAAGATTGTATTAAACACTTAAGGAGAAAATGTGGCAGATAATTACTGTGCAGGAAAGCTATAAATGGGTGGATATATTCCCTAAATTAATAAGTGAATACAATAACACTGTTCACAGCACAATAAGGATTAAACTTGCCAATGTAAGCGCTAAGAATTAAACGTCTATTCTAATCAACATGTATGGCGGAGAAAGGAAAATGGACAAAGTAAGGTTTGCTCTAGGAGATAGATTTCGTATAAGTAAAAGTAAAGGTTTGTTTGAAAGGGGGTATATAACAAACTGGTCATCTGAAGTATTTAAGGTATGTAAATTATTGTACACACACCCCATAACCTACAGAATAAAATATTTCAAAATATAGTCCATTAAGTGTATATTTTATGAACCACGGTTCCTAAAGACGAAGTATGATCAATATTACTTAGTAGAGCAAGTTTTCCAAAGGAAAAAAAATAAGCTGCTGGTTAAATGGCTAGATTTTTAAAGTAGTAATAATTATTGGATTGTTAAGAAAAGTGTAGTTGTTTAAAAAAAAAACAAATATTTTTTTTTTTCTGTAAAATAAATGACTAACCAAAAATTTGAAAGCTATAAACGTCAGTAGTTTCCACCAAACGACTAGTTAAATAACCATTTAAATGAATATAACAAGCACATTCAGTTTGATATTCTTGTTGGCGATGCATTTACACCTCCGAATGAGGCTTATGTGTACCAACATTATAAGCTAATTAAAAGAGATGCAAATGCAGGTTATGAAAAAAATTTCAACTATTGACCTTTGTGAGAATTTCTTCCTATTCTAGTTCTCAAGAGTAGAGATCTCTAAGCATGGCAATATATTTGAAAGTATTGACAATCATGGCATCACTTCGACTATGATGCATGCATTGCTTAGCTAAGAATCGGAAGCATCGTACTTGCAACTAGCAGGGGTAGAAAAAGGCAAATATTTTAAGGCAGATGGATATAATGAAATTGTCTATCCATCAATATTTGTTTGGGTTTATGAGGGATTGTAATGAAATATACTGGAAAGGCGGGTAAAAGATTACATTCATTCGAAATTCTCATGATGATGTTTCTATGTACAGAAGGCCTAAACCATCAACAGATGGATCTGCTGATATTATCCCAAATGCTGGTAAAATTGTTATTGAGAAAATGGAAATCCTGTGGCCAATTGTTCAATACGAAATTAATTATGGAGACGAAATAAAAGCACAACTACAAAAACTGCACTAAATTCCGAAAGGTTTCAATTATTGACAAAGTCTTGGAAAGCAGTACCTACTGATGCAAACTCATTCCAGTTTGATATAAAGGATCAGTTCAATTTAATCAAATTCGATACGCCTGACTTTCTCATTGTTGGTTTTCAGATAAACAGAAAAGAAAATTTTGATTTAGACAAACATGGATAAATTTTTGACCATTGCATTGTTAAAAATATTTATTTTAAGAATGGAAGGAATGAAGTGTTTCCTAGAAAGAATTGGAACATAGATATCGAGGATAAAATTTTCGATAAGATGTACACTGCCTACAATGATTTTAGAAATTCAAAGACCGAGCTAGATACTCCTCACCATAACAATGAACTATATTATAACCCTGATGCATTTGTTTCTAGGAGACCATTGTATGTTATTTATTGTTCTTACACAAAAACCTCTAATGTAAATGATCGAACTGATATGAAACTTACAGTTGATTTTAATAAGCCAATCCAGGCTACAACTATTATCAATGTGGTGCCAACATGCCAAAGAAACCTAAGTTATGATGTTAAAAGTGAAAGAATCACTGAAGCTAACTAGTGCGCAAACAAGTATGGTTATTAGTTTTAATTGGAAGAATCCCATTAAAAACATTTATTTTAAATATTTAATAATTAATAAACCAAATATGAATGACAAACATGAATAAAGCATCAGTCCATTCAGTCTGACAACATTATGAAAGGCAGTGATCGTGCAAGCCCTCCATCTTATCAATTAGATACAGCCTCTAAAGATCTTTCGAGTTGACGTACGCCACGTATGCCATCTTTTTTGTTTGTGACTCCCATTTTTTGTATAAATATTCTTTGTTTAGCATTTATTTTTAGCACATTTTACTATACACATAAAAGATTATTTTTTATGGGATCCTTTACATTAAAAATATAATCATATTTAAGAAAAATTTAGTGTATGGAGACTGTCTCCATTTGCAGCACTAGATTTTTTAACTGATTAAGAATATCTGAAAATGACGATGGTAATGTAAGATACTTTACATTGGACATTGAAATAACAAATCCGGCAGCTCTGTTCAACATGTTCGTAAACTTGCTGAATTCATAGTTTCTCTCCTTTTCAATTTTGTAGTGTCCCCATGGTAGTGTATTAATACCATCTTTAAGAATAAAAATTATTTTTCTTCGGATCTTAATACTTTTTTTTTCACTCTGTCGTAAACAGCTATTTTTATTAGTTCTTATGAGATTCATACTTTTGTACAACACTTATTTTCCATACAAGCACTTTTTCTAGTCATCAAAACTTATCTCATTACTTACTACATTATTTTTAAGACCCTTTTTTTTTTCTTTACATCACCTTCCACATTTTAGGCATACAGTTTGGCTCTTTTAAACCAATCAATTCTTCCATTATATTTCCATTACATTCATCTTTTATTTGGCCTATAATTTTCTTATTTATTTGTGGCATGTTATATATATAATTTTTTGGATAAACACTTGTATCAAAATGATTGATCATTTCTTTCATGTCATTGTAGAAGTCTGATGTTTTTATACAATATATGTATGAGTCAGTATCTTGATAGCACAGTAAAATATTTTTACAATACTTTGGTTTCATCACATTAAATTTTAAATCGTACATTAAGGTCGTTGACAAGTCAATTATGCTCATCCAACATAAATTGGCTTGTTAAAGTACAGCTTT
Organism: Clitarchus hookeri; assembly: GCA_002778355.1. Classification (NCBI taxonomy): domain Eukaryota; kingdom Metazoa; phylum Arthropoda; class Insecta; order Phasmatodea; family Phasmatidae; genus Clitarchus; species Clitarchus hookeri. The sequence goes on from NQII01002355.1 coordinate 308,388, forward strand.
GTTTTATCATGTGAACTGCGACCAAAGAGTTAGTAAATATTGTCCTATCTTTAAAACTTTGTTTAGCCACTAATTTATCCACTTGCTTGCTGTTTGTGCACAACCGTATATCCACAATGTTTCTAATTTTCTCCATTGTTTTACTGAATACCGAGTTGTTAATAAGTTTATAGAAGTACTTTTCAAAATCATTAGATGCCTTCGTTCGCATTTTTGTATTTATATATATATAGGACTTGAACCTGTCTGATTGGTCAAACTTAAAGACTTTATGTATCTTCTTCAACTTCATTCCGAGGGACAGATATTGCTTAAGATTTACGTAGTGCAGTAAATATCTTTCTTTGTCATATGGGATGGTTAATTATTGATACATGTTTGATCCTTCAGGTATTCTATTATCTGGAGCCAGTGGTAGATCTTTGTGGAGGTCGTGTATTTCATGTGGATACTCCAAATAAACTTCCAATATATAGCCTTTTGTGGCATCATCTCGAATTTTTGTCACATCTATTTTTGTATTTCTCCACTTAAAACCGCCGTAAAGTAAATACTGACTCATAGCCCATCCATATAAGTTATTGGCATCCAGGTATGCCAGATAAGAAGCTTCAACTGTGCCATCATAATCATTCATGTATTTATTATTTGCTTTGGCATACCTCTTGCAACATTGTGATATTCCACCACGAATGCCTTTTTCAATCATCAAAATCATGTTGTAATCCGTTAGTAGTTGTAATTCTGTTTTAGTATGTTTGAGCATTGCATCCCAAGCTAGCCCTGGTGCTGTGAAATACCATGCAGGATCTAGCTTATATGTCTTGAGACATACATCTCTAAAGTTTTCTATAATATCAGCCAATATCAATACATCTGTTTTGTTATACAACTGAGTATACTCTCCTAAGGATTTGATGTTGAAAGATTCCCACACCTTTATTGCAAACTCGTAGTCCTCATCTGAAATATCACATTTGTTGAGTTTGTTGTAAAATGCATTCTTATTAGGCAGTGTTGTCTCACTAAATTTTTCAGCACTATCCATGTAGTCATAGGGGTAAACACCTTTCCTTATAACAAGGTCTAGAAGTTCATTGGAAAAATGCTTACTCATTTCCCGAAATTGACTTCTGGAAAGATTGCTAGCAAGCTTATCGATGCTGCTGGCCATAAATTTTAACGAATCAATAAATCTTATATTTACGCCCTCACAGACATGTTTAGTGAAAGAAATATATTTTTCCTCATTGTTGGGAATTAGGTCAATTGTATTTTCATCGATGCCCAGCTCCTTTACAAATAAATGTGTGTCATATCCAGATAGATTGTGTATAAACACAGGAACAAAACATGGATTTCTATAGGATAAGTTACAATCTTTGTGTGCGGCTCCTCTAAATTTACCTGTAAGGTGGTCATGGTCTCTCACAGAGTCTCCATCCAAAGTCTTTTCACATATATGACAATGGGTGGCTGTATCATAACCAATTTGTTCTTTCTTGGTCAAGGGAATCATTGGCTTTTCATTTTTGTAGACATTTCCTATTGCCCTTGCTTCCTCCATTAACATCTTGACGAATACCCTAGATGCATCAGATCCTTCGTAAGTTACTGGTGCCTTATAGTATTCATGTTCATATTTTATATAGTAACTGAAACTAATAGGCTCGTGTTTTTGGTACGGCTTCGTGTAGGAGTCGTCGGGATTTGGTTGGCAAGTTTCAATTTTTGTTAACAAACACTCAAAATCGGCATATATCACAAAAGGGACTCTCAATGAATGATTTTTGTTGTTGAATCTCAGTATGTAATTTTCTTTATAAGGATGTTCGACTCAAATTCCATCATGATCTCGGCAGTCTTCTTCGTAAGCATTTAGCTTGCTTTCAGAGTAGAAGTGTTGCAAGCATCTTTCACATATGTATATTTTATGGCCATTCTTTACCACCTGTGACGCAATAAGTCTCGAAAGATATTTATCCCGCAGAAGTGGTCCTTCTTTTCATATTTGATGTAGAGCAGATTAATATGTTTATTCGCCTTAAGTTTTGTTAATTTTAATGGATAAATTACTGCATATATTCCTTATGGCCCTTGTTTTCTTTATTCTTAATTTGTATATACATTCATTTATAGCCCTCTTCTTTTCTCAAAGGCTGGCATGGCATCCAATTTCATAGGAAATTGCAGTCCCTTAAGTGCCTCGTCGAACTCATGTTCATGATCCAAATACTTGCGCACTCTTTGAGGATCCTTTTGTTCTGGATGTAGTGCGGATAGAATAGACTAAAAAAAATATGTTTGATCATTCATTGTTCTTTAAGTAATTGCTGCTTCCTTGGCTTTGATTATTTCTGGAAGATCAACATAAGAGCAACTCTTTAAGGGAACATACTTATTTATTCGCACCTCTAGATTGTATAATACATTGATTACCCACTGAGAGCCATTAGTTACAAATGTCCCCATCTCAGCTATGATTTTCAATATGCCATCGGTGTAATATTTTTCTGGATAATTTGATTTCAGTATTATTTCGTTCTTCGTTTTAAAAGAGCCTTCTACATTTTCAATATTGTCACCAGTTACTGCTTTGTACTCACCGAAAAACTTCATGTTCACTTTGATATCCATTGATATTTTATGTTTATTAATAATGCTGGTAACAGCTCCTGTTATATCATTAAGGAAATGATTTGGGTATTTGTGTGCATTCATATTCTTTGCAGCATAAGCCTTGGTCAAACTTTGAAATGCTTTTTCAAATTCTTCTACACTGAATCTGAGTGTGTATATTTGTACTTTGCTCCTTAAGTGACCTCTTACTAGAGATGTTTTGGAATAGTGGTTACAAGACTCACAATGAACTTGCTTATCTCTTGGTAACTTCTGTTTTGATATTAGACGTTGCTGTATTAAAGAAATTTCCCATGCATTTGTATGTTCTTGCACTAGTGCAAGATCTTAGTGCAATCTACTTCTCAGATGACTTTTTATGAGAGATAGTTTTTATTAGTGGCTACAAGTTTCACAACTTGATAAATTGTTGTTGAGATTCCCTCTTCTTTCTTTTCATAAAAAAAATTCACGCTTAAATTTATATTCCATCCAAGCATTACCAGTTGCGTTAGCCTTTTTCATTGATATGATTGTCTTCGTATAATTAGACATCAGTATATTTCCATTTGTATTCATTTAATAAACCTTTTTTTTAATTACACGATCGCATTCTTAGACCACCTTTTTCTGAACGCCTTGTCAAAGTCAGTGCGGTACTTGTGTTTTATTGGTTTTACAATCATAAAAAATATATACAGATATATATACAAATGAAAATATACTGATGTTTAATTAAACAGAAGGCGATTATTTACTGCTCAACCAACATATCAGAATGCCTTTGCATGTCACCAAAATTTTCCATTCATTTATACACAAAATTTGTGCCTCCATGATTAACATCACCTATCACTTTTTTACTGAAAATATAAACATATCTCTCTGGTAAGGTTACCTTAAAATTTCCTTAAGTAACTACCACTTTGAGACCGTAGCTGGTTTCTTTTATTTCAGAATGGTTTATCTGGTAGGACTGCCCTATTGTTAGGTCCGAAAAATGTCATAAATTAGTAGGTGCTGTTTAATACTTTAAGCAACTGATCCAGGTTTTGTTCTGTATTATAAATTTCAATTTCTTTAACGCTGCGAATTGTTAGAGCATCTTTTTTTAACGAGTTTTTTTAAACGCCTTTTTTAAAAAGCCTTTTTCTAAATTATACTTTTTCTAATCCCCTTTTTCTAAATGCAACTTTTGCTAATCGCAACTTTTTCTAAATGCAAATTTTAACACAACTTTTTTTTGTGCTGCGCTAAGACATAAAAACCAAATGCAATTTTTATTGCGGACCTTTTTGTTGCGCCTTCACTCGTATCGGAATTTTCTATCTACTAGCCGGTTATAATACAAATGTTCTGGAAGTGTTCTGTTTTTTGAAACCATATTGATGTTTTCTTCCACTTCACTCCACAGTAGCGTCTTTTAAAGTGAAATTCATTTAAATACTTTGAATACGTCATCATTCTTTGTCCACTTCTTCATATACTCAAAACAAGCAATGAAATAGGAATCAATGGAATTTGAAAACTGAGATAATGTAACGTCACCCTGTTCTTCCAAATCCTTCGGTGACTCTTTGGAAGCGATTGTGTAAAATTTACAAGTTCTACGGTTTTTCAACTTGGCTATAAGTTTCCATTTTTCAGAAGAAATTTATATAATGCAAATGTTTTCTAACTAAAGAATTTTGATGGATTCATTATATAGTTCTCTTTGACCAATTATTAACCTCAACCGAAGAAAATTTTGAGCACATAGAGACATAGATATATTGACAAGAAATATGCTTTCATGCCATGATATGTATCGACAATGTGTTTCATTGTTTTTTATAATATCATCCACCTTATTTTAATATGTCTAAGTAGGTTTTAATACCCCAGTCCTACAAATAAACAGAATTATTTTAGGGGATCGGTCCTAATGGTTAATATATTAAATAAGTGAAATATATAGTATATAATGTATATACCGGAAATTAATCTGCTTCTTTCTGAAAACGGTTGTGAAGGACATGAGTGCTACAACCAATTCAAATAAGATTCTTGTCAATTTTCTGTCCCAATTTACAAAAACCAACATTGCTTCTCCCTTTCCTTGCTGCGTCTCTGAAGTTTGTATTCGTATTTTCAGCCGATAATTTAATAACGCTAACCAACATAGTATATTTCTGCAGTACTTCCGCAATGTAGGTTAGTAGGTTCGTTTGGTTTCAGAATTTTCCCACCCCAGATTATTAAATTTAATTATCCGGACTTAAAACATTAAGTTGGGAATAAAATACCTCAGAAGAACAGGAACATCTTTCAAATGTTTATGATTGGACGCATAAATCATCACAGCGATGAACTAGGCTGCTACTAGTTTATGAAAACTTCTTTCATAGCAACACGTTTCAGCACATTCCCTACAATCTTATCACATTTAGTGCAATCTCAAGTAAAGCTGTTTCCATTAAACACCTTTCTAACCAAATTGCAACCCATTGAACTAAAACTGATGTTATATTTGATGGTGTGGTATGTAAATGCACCTTATTCTGCACTAAATTATCATTCTTCTTTGACTGTTATCGTTAGCTTGAAAAATCGCGTCATTTTATTGGATGAAGTTGATGGTAAAGACCTATCTTTATATTTATTTCTGTTAATGTTGCCACCGATATATGCTTACTCACTATAAGATACTGAAGATATTAAATTACACTGTGTACATACACTCTATTTTATCTTCCCACTTTGGTTTTCGAATGTACAGGAAATATTGTTTAATTTCATCACTTGTATAACATCATCTTTTTGGCATATTCATAACTCATCACCTAATAAACCCGCAAATATAACAAGCACGTTTCCTTCAACAATGAAGAAATTCAAGTTATTGTACACAGCATACGTGACCGTGAATAGTTCCACAGATAAAATAATACATGAAACAGGTTACGTTCAAAGAGTTTTCGTGCGTATTCGAACAATTAAATCTCAACAGTCGCCCTTTCACGTCGACGAGTGTTCGTTGCGCTCTGAGCTTGGAAAACGCGCATTTTTATGCCCCGAAAAAACTTTTAGAGGCAGTGGCACAAAACGTGTAAAATCGGTACTGTCCCGGTAAAACAAGAATTTTTGGCCAACCTGTTTATGAGGTCTATAAGGCTCGTTCCGCTCTAGGAGCCTCAAACGTGATTTAATAATTTAAGTACTCGATTGGAACATTAGGGAAAAAATGATTTTGTAGCAAAATCAAATATTTCTGAAAATATTTTGTTTCTCCGAGGTGAGGATGTTGATGATATAGAGGGAGGTGGAGTGTAAAAAAAAAATTTGTCGGTATCATGGTCGCCGCAGGCCCTCGATCCAGATCTCCGGCTGTGGCGTCAACCGTAAAGATGGACGAATTCTGATTCGTACTCCTGAATCCTGTGCCAGCTACTCATAACTCTACTACCTATTAAATCTTAAGTTGTGTGTAACGTAAAATTACAATTATGTTTTTTTATTGAAAAACATTTTATAAAGAAATTATTGTATTTTATAATAAATTTCATATAAAATAAGTAAAATCAATATCAAATATCCATTTGTCTCTGTGGCATCTTTCGGGTTACTTTAAAATTCAATTTTTTTTAGAAACTAAAAATGTTATATAAACATATTCTAGGTACCAACACAACTATTTTTAACATTTTAATAGCAGCCCAGTGAATCATTTCAGTCAAAATGCATCACTCTTGAAAGAACTTATGTGATAAATCTTAATTGAACACAAACTAAGATTTCTATAAATAATGGCTGGGTTTATGAAAATAATATAAATTTAGTAAATATTTTCAATTTGCTCTCTTTGAAGTAATCCTCCATTTACTACATTTGTAAAAATACTGCATTGAAATATTAGTTTTTTTTTATAATTTTTGCCACTTTTTACGAAGTATTTGTATATAAAGAAATATTCAGCAGGTTTTGAAGTAATATATGCATTAGCACAGTACATATATATTGTCATGAAATACTTATATACCCAAATATATTTATATACACTTATGCACATACACTCATGCCACACAAGTGACTGTTCGACCATCCATTTTTGACTTGTAAGGAAAATGTTTACAATTCCATGTATATTAACACACGTTATAATGTAGTGTATTATGTGCAATAATGCAAATACTATATATCGAAACTTGTTAGTTCCACAAGGCAAATTACGGAAGAAATAAGTTGTTTACAACAAATTCAATGATATAAAGCTGATCATTGTTGTGTGCTTTTTGTTACAGGAGGAATTGGCATAGTGTGTTACATAACCTGGCGGTTATTGGTGAAAGATGATCCGAAACAAGACCATAAAATTTCCCCCTCTGAACTCGCATACATTGATAACTCTATAGGATATATTCGGCAACCTAAGAGAAAGGTGAGACAGTGCTCCAAACAAATGGTAAATTACTCGTTGTGTTTAATGGGTAATCTATGTGGCTTGGTTCAGACATTCCAGGGGGCCTTGGTGGTTTAGTAGTCAGACTACTCGCCTCCGACCAAGGTAAACTGGGATTGATTTCCAGCAGGGGTCATCAGTATCTTCTTCGCATGTGTCTAACGAAATGGACGTCGCCGGTTCCAACGAGTGTTACTTGGGTCCTTCAGTTTATTCCACTCTTGCATTCCACCGGTACCCCATATTCACTTAATTTAACCCTCGCCGGAGATCAAATGCAATCTACTGCAGTTCAGAGTCTACTAAAACCTCTGAAATCTCAAGTGAGGTATACCCGGAGGTTAAGATTTGGTTGAAAATTTTGGCTTTATGTTCGGCAAATTACACCGATAAAGTATTGACTTAACATAGTGTTGCCAAACGTCCTTGTTTTCCCAGGACATGTCCCGGTTTTTGGAGTGTCCTGGTGTGTCCTGGATAGTTCTTAAGCTGCGTCCTGGGCTTTAAAGTGCTCTGATTTGGTCATGTATTTAAAAATTCGCGCACCTCTTTTGCAGTCCTTATGATACAGGCGGCCTCATGGCTTGAGTGTTCGCGCTGCCCGCACTGTTTTAAAATAAAGACGTAACGTTCTGTGGTCTCTCTTTCTCTCTACTATTGTCGCGTAGTGCTTTCTCATTGTAACCTGGCGTAAGACATACAGAGCTAGCCAGATGGCTATTCAGTTATCAACTTGTAAGTGAATAAGTGCTACACAAATATTACATATTTTAAATATTTATTTTAAAGAAGAAATACGTAAGTATTTACACTTATTTTAGATTTTTTCATAGTCTTTCATATTTTGTTGTACTATTAGTATTATTTATTCCGAGAATGCACATTAGAATAGACAGAAACTTGTAAATGTCATTAAATTTTCATTTATCAGCTCGCTTTTTACTGGCATTTCTTTTGTTTCAGCTGTATAATTTAATTTATATGTTTGTTGATTGCTCAAAATGCCAAAACGAAATATTTTTTCAACGAAGTTTTAGAAAAAAGGTTTTCCTCGTTCAAACGTGGCAAGTCTGACTCTGACGTGAATTTTTGTATTTGTGAATCCAGTATACCTATGGCCAGCAGAGGTGCGATATATATTTAGGAGCATCAGAAAACAGCCAAGCATAAGAAGAGATTACAATCCCAGGCAGGGATATCTATAGCCATAGACACTTTTATAAAGAAATCGTCCACAAATGAGAACACTGCCGCTGCTGAAGGGGCTGCAGCTTACCACACGATTCGTCACCATATATCTTTTAACTCTTTAGACTGTACGTTGCAGTTGAATAAAATAATTTTTAGCGATTCACAAATCGTAAAAGAAATGACGTGCAACGGAACAAAGACAACTGCAATTGTGACTGGCGTTTTAAGCCCTCATTCTTTAATGAAGATTACAGATGACATGAAAAGAATATCGTTGGTTAGTGTATGCTGTGACGCTAGCAATCATTGGGCAACTAAATTAATTCCTGTATTGGTTTAGTATTTCAATTATTGTGGCGAAGGCATAATTTCCAAGATATTAGACATCGAAACAGTTCCCGATGAAACTGCTGAAACTTTGGTGGGTTTAGTATATAATCAGCTCCAAAAATATAATATAACAGAAAAATGTGTAGCATTCTCAGGAGATAATTACAATACGAACTTTGATGGTAGAGAAAGAGCTGGAACAAACAATGTGTTTTGTAAACTGAAGGAAAAATTAGGCAAAGACATTAAAGTTATTGATTGTCCTGCTCATGTACTCAATAATGTTGTTCATCACGGATGTGATATTCTGCCCATAGAAGTGGAATTAATAATTGTAAAAATGTATAATAATTGTTCTACATACACTGTTCGAACAGAAAAATTGCGGAAGTTTCGCAATGATATTGGCATTGTGTAAACTCAACTTCAGTCTCACTCCAAGACACGCTGGTTAAGCCTTTTTCTGGCAATTAAAAATCTTTTGAAATACCATGAGACATTAAAGTAATATTTTATTAGTTAAGATAAACCTCTACAGTACATTATGCAGTTTCTTAACAAAGAGTATGCCGAGGGTTACCTGTACCTAGTTCATTCAGTAATGGCGATAGTCCACACAAATATTGAAATAGTGGAAAGAAAAGAAAACGATGTTGTTGAAATCAGGAAAATTTTGGGTGCAGTTATTTTATTACTAGAGGAGAGGATAACAAACAATTTTTTGTCCTGAAAGAGTAAGAACAATTTTAAAGAAGTGGCATGACGACGGAAAGAACACGGAAGAATTTTCAATTAAAATAATAGATTTTTATGATGAAATAAATTACTATTTTAAAATGTCAATAGAACCATTTGAGGACCTAAAAGTTTTCGACTGGATTTAACAGGGTCTGATTTGCTAGATTGGAGCAACATTGAAAAATCTTTGGTCTTTTTTAAAGATCACGGCATTGAAATTAACGACGGTAAATTATTGGACGAGTGGGTTAATTTGAAAAATTTTAGCAAAAATTGGAATCCTACTCAAAAAGACGACAGCTTAAACACCTTGTGGCTAATATATTTTAAGGAATGCATTTCCGAGGAACAGTATGCAGAACTTCGGAAAGTGGCTGAAATGTGTTGATAGTCTTTTCTCTCATAAATTTACAGTGGTCAAAAGAAAGAAATCGATTACTGCCAACAACGGTAGCTGTAATCATCAAAAACATCTTTAACATAGATATGAAGTGCGACCAATTTTAGGATTATTTGTTATCTCAAACACAGATACTGAGGGAAATTGGTAGGGTTGAAAAATATAATAAAAATAAATAAGTTTGTAATATTAGAATTTACTAGATACTAACCTATGTTTAAAGAGTTTGTTACAAAACAAAAGTGTTTGTTTTATATTTTAATAACTTATTTTCAATTCATATATGTTTATTCGAATACTTTTATTAAAAAATATGATTCTTATTACTTGAATTTCATTTAACCTATTTTCACTANATATATGTTTATTCGAATACTTTTATTAAAAAATATGATTCTTATTACTTGAATTTCATTTAACCTATTTTCACTACATATTGATTTAACTACTGCTTATCTATTACTGCGTCCTGTTTTTAAACTGAATTGTCATGGTTTTTATAACTTCCAATCCTAGTTTTTGAAATTTGGGGTTGGCAACCATAACTTAACACAATTTAACAATAATTTGCTACAACAAATATGTAATTAAATATTTTTGCTTTTCAAAAATTATAATGGTTTGTTGATAGTTGATAAAAAGTTGGTTACCATACTTTTGGTTAGTGGTGTGAATTTTCTGTTGGGCCACGTTGTACAAACTACATTTATTTCAAATTTTGGAACATACATTTTAAATGGTAACAATGCCCGTTCCTTGTATTCTATAAGATCGGAAGATCTATAATGATTTGAAATCCTTTCTCTATGAATATATTTTTTTTTACTTCAATATAGAAAATGTTGCGTCAAAGTAAGTAAAACAATTCTAACAATTGTAAAGTTGGGCCGATAATGTGTATCCAACATTTTGCTAACAAAATTAATTACCTTTTTAATAACAATAAATTTTTAACCCCAAAACGTATTTTTAATTGATATTTCTAGTCATTTGTTGGCTTCTTGCTGGAAAACAAACTGTCGGCATATGGTATGTACACTTTTGCAGNAATTGATATTTCTAGTCATTTGTTGGCTTCTTGCTGGAAAACAAACTGTCGGCATATGGTATGTACACTTTTGCAGGGCAAAAGTGTGCAAAAAACAATTAACTAAAAAAAAAATTTTATTTTTTAATAAAGAAAATATTCACTATCACAGTAAATGAAACTTTCTTGATGTTGCTGTCATTTAATTTGTGTTTTTTGCTTATGTGTTGAGACAAAATTGTCAACATAACAATTGGTGACGAGTACATTCTATGTTGGGCCTACATTGCCTTACAAATATCATACAGTAATAAATTATTATCAATGTTTTATAAGCTAAAAAATAATAAACATTACATTTTATTTGTTTGTTTGTTCATATATTTTAAACATTGATAATTCAAATATAACCTGCCTACATGAGGTTGTGTGTTAGATTCCACCCCTACAACTGTTAACCATTGGTTGGTAGTTTGGAATTAAGTTGTATTGGAATTCAAATAGTTGCAAACATTTTGGAATAAAATTTCAAACTTAAATTAGGCCCACAACTATTTGGATAAAATTCAAAAGTATTTTCACTGATGATCATTGTTTGGATAAAATATTAATTAATGGAGTTAAACCAAATTCTTTAAGTGAAATTTATACATATTAAGAAATAACGTGTTATCGGTATGAACATTTTATCAATATTTTATACAAGATAAGTTAACTAAAAGCTACCTTATTAATTTATAAACTTGGAAGGAATTAAAATCGGANAATTGATATTTCTAGTCATTTGTTGGCTTCTTGCTGGAAAACAAACTGTCGGCATATGGTATGTACACTTTTGCATGGCAAAAGTGTGCAAAAAACAATTAACTAAAAAAAATTAAATTTTTTAATAAAGAAAATATTCACTATCACAGTAAATGAAACTTTCTTGATGTTGCTGTCATTTAATTTGTGTTTTTTGCTTATGTGTTGAGACAAAATTGTCAACATAACAATTGGTGACGAGTACATTCTATGTTGGGCATACATTGCCTTACAAATATCATACAGTAATAAATTATTATCAATGTTTTATAAGCTAAAAAATAATAAACATTACATTTTATTTGTTTGTTTGTTCATATATTTTAAACATTGATAATTCAAATATAACCTGCCTACATGAGGTTGTGTGTTAGATTCCACCCCTACAACTGTTAACCATTGGTTGGTAGTTTGGAATTAAGTTGTATTGGAATTCAAATAGTTGCAAACATTTTGGAATAAAATTTCAAACTTAAATTAGGCCCACAACTATTTGGATAAAATTCAAAAGTATTTTCACTGATGATCATTGTTTGGATAAAATATTAATTAATGGAGTTAAACCAAATTCTTTAAGTGAAATTTATACATATTAAGAAATAACGTGTTATCGGTATGAACATTTTATCAATATTTTATACAAGATAAGTTAACTAAAAGCTACCTTATTAATTTATAAACTTGGAAGGAATTAAAATCGGANATTTGGAATAAAATTTCAAACTTAACTTAGGCCCACAAATATTTGGATAAAATTCAAAAGTATTTTCACTGATGATCATTGTTTGGATAAAATATTAATTAATGGAGTTAAACCAAATTCTTTAAGTGAAATTTATACATATTAAGAAATAACGTGTTATCGGTATGAACATTTAATCAATATTTTATACAAGATAAGTTAACTAAAAGCTACCTTATTAATTTATAAACTTGGAAGGAATTAAAATCGGAAAAAATTATTATATTTCAAAATTTGAAGTTTGAGTGAAATTTTAAATTATAAGGCGTGTTTTGTGATATGAATAAAAGTTTGCAAATATTAGTACGCCTAAGTTTCGGTAAGAGTTTCACGAATATATAAGACAAAATTATCCTGCGGGATTACTCGTGATTTTACATTGCGTGATTCAACAAAAGGGTCAAAGAAAATGATGTACCATACAACGTATTGTGTTTGGCATAAAGCTAACCGCATTAGTTATTTAGCATGGAATGGTAGACGAATACCATTTAAAAGAAGCAATATATGCGTATAAATTTGCCTAGAATGGCAGCAAACGTTTAATATCCCTTCACTCCACGTTCACAGTTAATGATAAAAAGCTAGCACATCGGACTGGCAAATCAAATGGAGTGGGTTAACGCCCAACAACAAAATGTAGATTTTCAGAATGAATAATGTATGAGTAGGTATTAAATACTGATGAATTAAACAAATAATCTTGTAAGTTATAATGTTCTGTAGAGTTTTTATTAGTGGATTAAATATATTTGAATACCCTTACCCGTACTGGTAAACTATCGTTTATTTATTGTCTTATGTAAGTACATATATGTCATGTCAATAAATAAACGATGTTGTAAAATGTCAGTAAACCATCGTAAGACAAATGGATGAACGTTGATTGGCATCCGACTAATAGCATGTCGTTGGGTTAAAGTAGGCCGAATGTCATTTTTATGTTCAACCAAAGTTAGTTTTCCATTGAGAGACCTTGGAGCAAAGGTTGGGCCAACGGTCGTACAAACAAAAATTGCTGCTGGGGTATATGGAACAGTTAATTTAAAATGTATATTAACTTTGAATTTTATATACTGATGAAAATAATTGAAAAACTTTATGAATTATATCGAAATAACATATAACGTTTTTACTGTAAGAATTTTTTTTTTATTATCGCCATAAAAATTACTTCTGTGTATATATACGATAATTCTGTTCGTTTTATCTGTGTTATACAAACGCACCCATTAGTGAAGTTATCCAGAAAAATTTAGTAATTTTACCATTTTAGAGTGGTAAAATGGGCTATCAAATTACGTCTATGTGTGTGTCCATTCAAAAATACTTGCCGGGATAAACCATCTTAAGTCAGTTCAGGTGGTGGCACTCTTCTGCAGGTATATGACACTACACAAAGCCAGGACTTTATAAATTCCTACGCTCCTGTCTGCCGTTTGGAAGGTGACCTCAATTTCTTATAATAACGGTTTCGATACAGTGACATTTGTGTCCAAACTAGTTCAGCTTACGAAAATAAAAAAGTTACAATCACTGTATTTATATATTCCGGCATAAGATTATCATTTATATTCGATCTTTCAGGGTATATAATTTAAGCATATATAATCATATCAGTGGACTAAATTTCCTGGCAATCGTAAATTATGCAAAAATTTTACATTGTGTGTTTTAATATATCATTTTGTAGAAAATGTTTTCAGTAATAACAAATTGTAATTACTATGGGTTGAAGTTAGGTGCTGTTCCCTATATAAAAATCTTCACATCCAGACCGGTGCTGGCAATTATCCTCAGCAACACTGCCTATTCATGGAGCTACGCCACATTTATCACCCAGCTTCCAGCATACATGAAAGGTGAGTTCCACACAAATATTATAGTCTACAGGTTTACCGAATGTTCAAGTCCTTTTTTTGTGATATAATTATACTACTCTTACTGTTTACCCACATACACTGCTGGGCAGAGAAAATGCCACACCTTGAATGAATACCCATATACAGAGGCCAACAGTCATATATAGATAGCGAAAAATGTGTTACAAGTTATTTAATTTTTAAATGCAGACAAGGCTCCACAGGATAAAAGTTAGATGACCATTAAGCAGTGGGGACTCAATTTGGGCTATACATCGTTGAACCCAACGTCGCATCAATTTGATGAATATCCCGATAACGTCCTGGGTTATCGTGAATTTTGTTTTGATAACCCGAGTCAATTATTTATCTTCATTTTTTTTAGACGTCGGACGATATTAAACTGACAATCAATCTTGTTATACAGTTCCATTGGTGAGGGACCGGGAGATCGGGAGGCAGGACTAGCCAAATAACCACCTGCAAATTATTTAGACTGAGCTGAGCCTTTTATGTGGCGGGGTGTTTGCCTGTTGAAAACGTGATTTTGGGACGTTCTGCACACAAAGTATTGTCACAGGGCACAGCGCCTAATGAACATAGTGATAGACCGTTTATGTGCCTGAATTTCGTACTAGAGGTTTGCTATATTTGAAGCTGATAGCGCCCCAAACCATGGCTCTACTTTGACCGGGTTTGTGACACTCCACAAACGCACATGAATTCGCCTAATTACAACTTCGCAGCCAGACTCACACACGGTGAACATAATTAGTAAAACAGCAACAGAATTCATGGCTGATGATTACCCTGTTCCATTCTGTACCTCATGCAGCTCTAGTGCGACACCATGATGATTGCTCGCTGTTAATGGTAGCCTTTGCAACGAACGAGTGGACCGCAAACGATCCTCGCCCAATCAGCGGGACAGTGTCTGCATAGATATAGGAGCAATCAATTCGCCTTAAAAACTTCGTAAAGTATCACCAGTTGAAGAATGTAGGTGTGCAATGGCCTGGCGCCTGATGCAATGATCTGTGTGCTCTACGTCTTTTTCCGAACTCCAATCCCATAACGATGATGCACAATTTTTTCCTGGGACTAATTTTTCCAAATGCGACTAGAGGTTGTCGCATCACGAAACGTTTCCTATGCAATAAGACGCAAAAACCTATCGGCCTATTCAGAGATCTATTTAAATTTATTGTGAACAAATTCGATTGACAAAATTGCGTACGATTACAACTTATTAAAATTAAAAACCTTGCTCGTTCTCCAAATACAGCAACAGCCAAAATTGTCACTTCGCACTGTCATGATGATTACTTTAACAGCAGATTCACGTGTCGGTTGTTTGCCTATAAAGCACGCACCGTTTTTGTGGTTTCTCAGAAATGGTAATCAAATACTTAAAAGTCACATGCACATTCGCTCTGCACGTTTCATTGAGCTGTGCTCATGCTTTCGTGGTGTGGCATTTTATCTGTCAGGCAATGCATATTTTATGTACATTCTGACGCAGTGTATTTTTTGAGCCATCCCCTTACATGCTTCAATGAAACCCATAAGTTGTTGCTTTTGGTAAAGTAGACTTTTTTAAACTAATTCTATGCTATCAATAGTTTGTGAAATAAACGAATAAAATTTTTTTCTTAAACTGCTTTTTAGTTCATTAACATTCCAATCATAATAATTGCAACGAAGTTATTAAATTGCCAGATTCGCGTTACCATTTTCTTACACAGGTACACAGGGAAGTCAAATGATAACAGGTAAGATTAGATGTTCAGTCAATATATATTACTTTTGTTGATTAACTGTACTATTATAGAGTAAAATAAAAATGTTTTCTTATACAGCGGAGTCCAAATAACATGCCCCATTAGTTTTTAGTAGATCCATACTAATTCGTCAAAAATTTTAACCTTAAATTGAGTAAAATTTATTAATAGAAGTTGTAAATAGTGACAATTAATTTCAATGCAATTTTTTTACTAAAGAAAAAGAACTGAGATAAAAATATTCAAGGTGTTGTGATTTGGCAAGTAAGAGGAACATGAGGTATTTATGTCCGAACTATTTGAATCTGGTTTGAAGGTCCCCATCCTAAATTTTTCCTGCTGTCCGTGCTTTATTAATTTACTTGAATGAAGCCATACTGGTTGATACTAGTATACAATTACTACATTAGGACAAGGGCGTCGGAAATTGGATTCACGATTTGTGCACCATCTTGGAAAACGTCACATCAGATCGGCGCGTGGGTATCTTATTTCTTGCTTTTGCTCAACCGCCATATTTGATTCTCTGTTTTTTCGTTAGTGTGTGCTTATTACTTACTCGACGACCATTTGTAACTTCACGACCGTCATCATGACTTGTTGCGTGTTTCAGTTGTTATTCCTCCAGGGACGCTGGTGTTTGCTGGTTCCTCCCATTATATGCAAAACAGTGCGATGGGCCGATATCACTTTTAATATTTTGCGTACTAGATGGGGCTAGTGTATATTTGTTTTCCCATGCATATAAGAACGAGATGTCGTGCGCGTAGTGCAGCACTCCCGCTCTTGTCGACTTATCTTTCTTACTTTACTTAATAGATTACTGGAAGCAAGCGATTACTATAACTCGCGAGCCATAATACGAAATATTCTTTTAGTCGTCTGAGCTATGAGGTTATATGCAGGTATGCTGGCATTATATAAGCTATACATTGAATTGACATACCTGCGTTCCCCTCTTCGCACTTTCCACCCAAATCCTTCGCATTTTCTATGACAAAGCTGATTTATTTTTGTTATTCAAAATTTATTGTAGAATATTTGTATTATTCCTGACTTTTAAGCAGCAGCGCAGTCACCCAGTATCGAAGAAAAAATCAAAGTTTGCATGACATCATCAAAGAAAGATAGTGAGTGTGCTATCATCCATGATGGTCCTCTTCTGTATCAAATATTGGATTGGTTCATCAAAACAAAATATTGTCATTTAAGCCTCAAATAAATATCAGCGAATTCTCCAGATATATAGGGCATCTGCTTATGCAAATATGGTATGCACGTTTTTTCAGAGATCTCCGATACTTTTTATTTACAAAGCAATCTGTTTCCTATCCGCATTGTCTTTATTTATCAAAAATATAATTTTTTTATACACATAATTCCTTCCATGGATCAAGCAATACAAATAATTCTGTTGATTGTCACTTCTCTTTCTGAGCTAGTCCACTAACGAAGGTGGTTTGGTTTTGTTCTGTAAAGTAATTTTTTTTTGAAAAAATTTGTTTTAGACAGCAGTTATGTCATTCAAGATCATGGCAATATTAAGGCCAATGTCACATAATATCATTCATTATGGCGATGGCGGTGTAGTCAAAGTAAGTTCCTATTTATTCATATTTTTCGACAAGTTATCACACACAAAATTTATATTTCAATTCTTAATTTAATTATTAAAATTTTGTGCTGGCTATCTGGGATTCATGGTGGGCAAAGAGCGTACATGTTTTTTTCTAATATTATTTAAATTTTTGTATTTACAAAATATAGTTGTTTACTCTTTGCTTAATTTTCATTTACCGTTACACACACACACACATATATTATAAACACACATATATATATATACATATATATAAACTGTGAATGCGTTTCCATCTGCTGACTCTATATCGTTTTTAGAAAAAACTTTTTTGAAAAAAAAGTTTTATATTTGTAATTTAAACAATTTCTTTTAGTAATATTTCAAGGTATATACAATAAATACAATCATAGGTCACCTTTCACNAGGGGAAAAAGAAGTTAAAAAGTCTACAAATTAGTTTGTATTCATTATTTATTTATTACACAAGTAAAATATATACAATAAATACAATCATAGGTCACCTTTCACCTTCGTTTCTGTTTTTAAAATTAAAAAAATTGTTGGGATATATTAAATAATTTTTTTTAATTTTCCCGCTAAAAACACACTTTTCAAATATCACACTACAATATTAGTCTACACTTAAAAATAAAAGATAATAATATATGCCAGGAAGCAGCTGTAGTCTGCTCACACAAGTCGTGAGTCCACTGGAACGTCCATCGTCACAAGTAAACGCACTTGTTTCATATTGCCCATCTGTTGCATTGTCGCTTCACCGTAGGCCTATTTCCTTGTTTATCTTCTGCTCGACGACTTACACCTTGGTGACGTCTGGCTCAATAACAACAGGACCGACATCATCCTCATCAATACAGATTCAACTGTTGTACATTTGTCATGAGCCTCGGGAACACACATCGCTGGGCGATGGTGACGTCAGCATGTGTGCACCGATTCGACTCCCGACCAGAGGCATATCCATCAGTACGGTCTGTATCATCTGTCATGGAAATACTCGCAAGTACATGGAATCGATGATACTGTTGCCAACATCTGGTCACATGATTCGCGCCTTCACCTGTCTCAAACAGTAACTGAGTCTGTCTGTCATATGCAGTCGATGAGAGAGTTCGTGCATGCAGAAATAGGTCCCATGCTTTTATTTTTGGCGGGAATAAATGCTTCTGGGTGAAGACAGCACACTCCTGGCTTGCAATAGTCTACTAACTGCAGGTTCGTTGCACTTATATACCCGAAATACCAGTAGCTGTATTCAATAGTAGATTGCCTATATGTGACACTTGCATAAATGTTCACACAATTAAATGTATATATCCGCAGCCTGTTTTTGGGAGCTGTCTGAAGGGTGTTATGGTGTGGTCGAATATAATCTTTCTGCTATGCATACACTATAAAAACGACGTGAATATCTCTGGTTTGGTATTTAGGCATTGACCATAGAATCCAGCCGTATGTACCACTTATAAAACAGTTGTGCATTCCGTGACGTGGAGGTTCGGTCATTCCTGGCTGGCACCGATGAAGTATGTGACATCCACACATTTGTCATGTTTTATGTAAGCTACCCAGTGCATACTAGGTCCTTTTGTTTTGTCGTTATTGAAAATTACATCTTTATTACGTTAATTTTTAAGAAGCACATCACCTAGCTCAAAAAGACTGCTAAAATTAATTGTCTAAACGTTTGCACCCATTTTAGGCAGTGAGTTAAGTATCGCCTCTTTTTTAATCATATTTTTCTCGTTCAACCTCCTCGGTACGAACAATGCTTGTGTAATCCTTGGCCACTTATTAACGCTTTGCGGTGGGTTTCCGTTTGCAATTGTGGGTATTGGTTTACTTCAGTTGTATTCATTAGTCCGATGCTAGATTCGCTGTGATAAAAATTATTATTACTTTCTGGAGTTGTGATTGGAGATCGCAAGGGAGGAGAAATCCACTGTTATTTCGCCTTTTTGATTTTCGAACAGTTTTTACCCGTCGTCTTTCACGTAACGCTTCGCGTTTATACCCATTTTTCACCTTCGCCTTCAATAAATAATGAAAACAGCCAGCAACTCCTTTTTCTCAAAATCCCATGTCTGACGAATCCCATATCTTATATTTCCTCTGTGCTAGCAGCATGACTGCCTAGCGTTGGCTTTCTAGATCTTTATGCTCGGAATATAAATTGTGGTGCCACATGTGAGTGTCACATGCCATGATGATTCAGGTGTTACCACATAGCTAATCTTTACCTAGAATCGTTGCCGTTCCACAGAAACTGTATTGGAAGTGTGCAGCTCGAACATAACGTTAATCTGTATATCAATGATTTGATTCTACTGCTGTTATTCACCACACCACATTGAGTACCGTNCTCGAACATAACGTTAATCTGTATATCAATGATTTGATTCTACTGCTGTTATTCACCACACCACATTGAGTACCGTAATTATCAAAATATATGATATTTTGTACCTAATATATATTTACCATGGTTTTAGTAAGATGAATTTTAGTTTTTATGTACACATTACCACGGAAGACCCAGTAATATTGCACAATTCATACGAGTTCGAGCTGTTGTCTAATACAGTGCAAGGATTAAAATTCGAGACATAGAGTTGCTAGAATTTGAACATGAACTTGAGTGTGCAGGAGAAAACGAATTCTATTTATGGCTTGAGATCATATACATTTAATTAAAACCACCCAAGCAACACAATACCATCCAACAGCCGATTTCTGCCATCCGCCGACATCACAGGGTACTTACTATACATACAACGGTAATGTGAATGTGGTGCCTCCTAGCGAGACACTGCCGAATTCTGTATTCTTCCTTAATAGCATCACATGTGAGAAGAAAACATGTCTCCAGGAATACTTTAGCATGGCGTGGCATGTGAGTGTGAACTGCGTATTATTGGGTCAGGCTTGTATCCTAACATCTTTTTCGTGGAAATGTGAGTATCCTTATGTTGTATTCCATGGACAATCTCAATATGCATCACGTGTAAAATTACCACATCACCATAGACATTACATTCTCAGAAACCATATTTATAAATATAGCTATACCATCCACAATGTTTAAGTATTTGTATTTGTTGTGCTGGAAATACAATTACTTCATACTAGTGATTGTAAAGGATTCGCCATTACATTATGTTTGCTAAAGATGACGTATTGTAAGTAGAAGCATCGCTGACACCCCGCCATTTTTTCCTTCCCATGAGCGTCTAAAGTTGAGACGCGCCATGGGATACGCGCGAAAATGTCAGGTCGACCAGAGAGGACGTATATTTCATTAATGTGTGCCGAGGTCAAGCCAAGGTAGGCTAGCGATTTTCGCCCACAAGAAAATTATGACATGTGCCAAGTAGGGTAGCGACTAGAATATCGTCGACCCACCAGAGATACACAAGAAATGCGCTGGCAGAGCTTGGCAGTTGTGCCACGAGTCTCCTCCCTTCGCTATCAAAATGCAGGGGAATATGGACACGATCTGAGATAACGGCGATCTTAGATAAAGTTGCACCAATGCAACGCTAGTTAGATGCGGGAGAAGAGCTGACAATGTTTGGCTGTAGGGCGGCAGGTAACCCCACCGCACCAAATGGGTGGGATACGTGAATGAATCGGGAAGGGGTGAAGGGGATCTAAAGTGTTTAAAAGCCGAGTTGCCTGACAAGCAGGGGTCAGTCAACCAGTAATTCCAAGTGCCGGGTAGCGCTGGACCAGACTCAATTGATCAGTCTGTTCAGATTAGTCAGTCATATCGGGTCAGTTGGGCGAGTGTAACTCCGCGTGCCGGGAGGTGCCAGACGTGAGTCAGTGATAAAGGGGTCAGTTATATCAGATCAGTCAACCAGTAATTTCCCACACCAAGAGGCGCTGGACCTAAGTCTGGTGAACAGTTGAATAAGTGCATGAGTTACGTCAGTTGGGTAAATGATATTGCACACCGATGCCGGGGATCAGTTGAATCAGGCCAGTCAGATCAGATGTTCGCGAGAGTGAGTAGGATCGTGAGGTCACAGGAAGAAGCGTGTTGTGGAGACGTCCATCGAGAAGTGAACCCTGAGCATCAGTCATGGATAGACGTCACCAATGCCAGGGCATGTGAAAGGCCGCCCGAAGCACCGGACCTCAACCTACCACAGAACACCCTGAACTACCAAGACAGCTAAGTATCAACCACTCCGTTCAGGAAACCATTCCGATGCCTGGCGTCCCCGTTCCAAAGACGTCGGCAACAGTTAACACGTATGTAAATTAGCCCTTAAGACCCGCAACACGCATTTACCACATTTCTGTATGATGTATTCATAATTATTCAAGACAATATAACCCAGTAAATTGAAACACCGTAGGACTACCTTTTTGTTTACCCTCAACCTTCATGGCACCTTAAAGTCTCTGCCTGGTAAAAATAATTCAGACCCTATGACCCTCCCTGTACATCATTTTACAAGAAGGCGAATAGAATAAAGTTAAATTGGCGGCCCAACAAGGGGGGCGAAGTAAGTTTTGTGTAGGCAGAAAACAAGAACTAGACTATACCCGAGAAAAAGGGGTTACGCCCATACCGAGTAGTCAGGCTGGAACCGACTTTGAGGTGTCTAGTACCCCATGGCGCTCAATATTAGCCTGTGACAAGTTAAAATTCAAAAGACAGGCAGCCTAGAAATTAACAAGTACGAGAATAGAAGCGAACGAAGAGGCGAAGGGAGATTAGCGGAAATATTGGCCACTATTCTACTGGATGGGGGACCATAGCATGGCAAGTGCAGGCGAAAGGAGACGAGGAGACGAAAAGCATAAAAGCGAAAAGAGATTAGCGAGGAGCGGACGGGAGTGGGAAAGGAGACGAGGAAAGAAATGCGAAGAAACAGTGGGTTATTAGTAGAGCAGTAGGTAACTAGTCCGCTGGATGGGGACAATGATGTGGAGATAACAGGTCAGGTGGTCGGGTGAACAACCGCACCTGCCGATAACAGTAACCAAGAGTGCTGGTGAGGTGCGCTTACCGGGCCACAAATAATACTTGTGAATGGGAGGAAGAAGCGAGGAAGAGAAAGTAATAGAAGTAGGTCACTTGTCTACCGGATGGCAGTCAAAGATGTGGGGATAGCAGGCAAAAACGATAACGTAACATAGCCTCAGAGCTATCTCAGACACCCGAGTAATCACGCCGGGAGATGAATGAGTCCGGAGCACCATCGGTATGCGCTTACCGTATCACAGTACTTACGCACGGGAAGGAGCGAGTGAAATAGAAGGGCGAGGAAGCGAATGAAGGCCGAAAGCGAACAAGGAAGGAAATAAGGGGGAAGCGAAGAAGAAATATAAACCACGGGCGAGGAAGCTAATGGAGGCCACAAGCGGGCGAAGAGGGGAGTGAAGAAGAGAAGGGAAATACACTGACAGTGAACCGAGCCCTGGAAACCGCAGCTTACCGAGGACGAGAGCCAGCAGCAAAGTCTGGAGATGACACCAAGGCGAGAGGATGGCGATACAGCATTCCCCACCCCTCTTTGCTAGCTGTCAGGGTCCCAGTCGGACAGGGCGGGGCGCCTCCTCATCCAATGGAGACAGACTATTCGTGGCATCAGGTAAGTGTGTTTATACCTCATGTCACCTGCTGAGTGACTCAGGGCGGCGTGGCCGACCTAATGCCGAAACATAAGTGTTTCTAAAATGGGCCGGACGTCCCAGAGCCTTAAACGGCCAGTTTCCGATACCTATGTTTACCAATATGTAAGTTAGGAATTAATCCTCTCTGCCGGGTTAAGAGTGTTTATTTTGCAGGGCCAATAATATGTGTATGTCCACCCACCGTCAGATCGCTCGTATAAATGGCAGAGTGTGCAGGAGATTAGTTTGAATGCAGGGTTCCCAGCCTAGGAGATAAGAGTAATTTTTATTTACGTGGCCTGTGAGTCATCCGTACTAGTAAAACCATGTCACTACATGTAACAGCTGCTTTGCAGTCTTGTCAATTATCGGCCATGAGCCACTTAACTATTTGCCTGCCAAGAAAGCCCCCGAAACTACAAGGGGATAGAAGCAGTGAAGACAATTTAAGTAAATGTACTATGATCTGCATAGATCACCTTAGGGCATGTAGTGAACTGTGTACCAATGTGACTGCATATATAATTTTTGTAATAATGTAAGTGAATCCGAGATGTGTAGCACCAAGAGTATGTTTTGCTATTACGAGTTCAAATATGTAGCAAGATGTTACACTTGTCCAGTACCGTGCTCTCCACGGCAGAAGTAGGCCATATAAAAGTCCATAAGCTTTTGTGCGTCCCCCCCCCTAATGCAGTGGACTTTGTAAATAATGTGTTTTAACCTCCCCAGAGAATTAGAAGTGTGGTTTCTTTTCTCTAGTGTGTGTGGAATGCGAAGCTGTGAGTAAAAATGTACATTGCAATTAAGCATGCCTTCAGAAAAGTGTTTAATCACAGATCCACAGTTATAGACCCTTTTAGCAGGCAGGCGGCTAGCACAACTGTTACCTGCTAGCTGTAGAGCCCGCCTTTGAGAGACAAGACTTGGGGATGAGAGAGAGGGACCTAGGCGTGGCGAGGTCAAGCCGAGGTAGGCTAGCGATTTTCCTCGACAAGGAAATTAAGACACATGCCAAGGAGGGCAGTGGCTAGAATATCGCCAACCCACCAGAGATATACAAGAAAAGGGCTGACAGAACTTGGCAGTTGTGACACGAGTCTCCTCCATTCCATAGAAATACGCAGGAGAATACGGACATGCTCCGCAAAACGTCGATGTAAGCTAAAGTTATGCCAACTCAATGCTAGTTACACGCCGGAGAAGACTTCACAATGTTTGGCCTTAGGGACACAG
>NQII01002355.1:332929-359397 GCA_002778355.1 Clitarchus hookeri
GAGCGAAATAGTTTAAAAGCCGAGTTGAAAGACAAGGGGAGGTCAGTCAACCAGTTATTCCCCGTGCCGGGAGGTGCTGGATCAGAGTCAGTTAATCAGTCGGTTCAGTTTAGCCAGTCAAATCGGGACAGTTGTGTGAGTCATACCCCACCTACCGGGATGCGCCGGATGTGAGTCGGTGATGAAGGAGTCAGTCATGACAGACAACCAACCAGTAATTCCCCACGCTGGGAGGTGATGGACCGTGGTATGTTGAAGATTTGAATGTGTGCATGAGTTGCGTCAGTCGGGTCATTGATATTGCACGCCGAAGACGGGGATCAGACCCCAGCAGTATCAGTCAATCAGTTGAATCAGGTCAGTCAGATCAGAAGTTAGCGAGAATTAGTCGGATCGCGAGATCACCGGAAAAACGTATCGTAGAGTCGTCCATCGAGAAGTGAACCCGGAGCAGCAGTCGTGGAGAGACGTCACCGAAGCCAGAGCATGTGAAACGCCGCCCGACGCACCGGACCTAAACCTACCACGGAACATCCAGAACTGCCAAGTTAGATAAGTATCAACCACTCCGCTCAAAGAAATCTCCCCGATGCCAAGCGTCCCCCTTTTCAAGACCTTGGCAACAGTTAGCGAGTATGTTGATTAGCCCTTATGGCCCCTACCTCGCAAGGTACCACATTTTGGTGTTATGTATTCATAATTATTCAAGACAATATAACGCAGTAAATTGAAACACCTAGTAACTATATAATTGTTTACCCTCAACATACAAGGGACCTTATAGTCTGTACCTGGTAAAATAACTGAGACCCTATGACTGTCCCTGTACATCATATCACAAGGAGGCGAATAGCCTCAAAGATGTGGAATTGATGCGTTCATCCCGCCTAAATATGAGACACAAAAGCTCTTCACAATTTGGACATAGTGTTGATATCTACTGTGATTTTGAAGATGGATGCTTGCATCACCATTTATCCCAGGTATTTGTTACTTCTAGGAAAAAAGCTCGAGAGATTGAAAAACAAAATGCTTGATGCCTGGGTAATATCGGATTAAACATAGTGACCCAGTGTACACAAATGTGTACATTACACATGTGTAGGATATCTGTGGTCTGTACTGCTTACTGCGAAGCTCATCATTGACCAATGATTTTGCATGTGGGTAAATTATTCGAAAACCGTCTCACTGGTTTAGGGCATAATTGGTTCATACAAAGTTTGCCGAACACATAGCCTACAGCTCATTGACTGTGACAACTAATCAAATGTTATGTCGACTTAAATACATCATGCATCATTAAAAGTTTTTTTTGCAACACCTGAAGCCGTAAATTGTTGTGGGTCCAAAAGGGCTAAGTCAGTTTAATCGTTTATAAGTTGTGAAGATGGACATACCTGGAGATCTTAAAGATATAATTACTTTTAGGTAGATAATAAAAATAGCTTGCCTCGTCAAGGATTTTTTATTTAAGGCATACCAAAATGGTAGTGAATGTGTGACGACTGACTGGAGATAATAGAAAATTAAATTTCCGCAATACTCAGGTGAGTACATTTATTTATGTGGATGTGCGATCATTTTATTCGGTGAATGATAACAGACCAAACCGAATATTGTGTGAGGTATAGGATAACTTCTATATAGTTCGTACACTATGCCTATTCGCGAAAAGAAAAAAGAAAGCTTTCAGAGCTGTCGCGAGAAGGCTTGTATCGTGATAATTAGTTAACGTGATAAACTTATCCATTATTAAGGTGAGCATACATTCTCTCAAACAAACATCAAATGTGATTAAGGTGGTTGTGGCGAACTTCATAAGTAAACAGAACGGAGGTGCTGAACTGCCTAAATCGGAAGAAGTCAATGCTATCGACAAATATAATTTGACACTGATCAATTTGATGTATGTGAGAAAATGGAAATAAGAATGATAGCCTAGACCTGAGGTGGGCACACTGCTGTCTCAATAAATCGCTATCTAATATGATTGGTNTGTCTCAATAAATCGCTATCTAATATGATTGGTACATGAATATGATATATGAATATGAATTGAAAACAATGGTTTATAGGAATATAGGAATTGTTTGTTCAGAATATGCAAAGCAAATGCGAAAGGGCAATGTGAAGTTGGAATTGCTGTGCAAATTTAAATTCCATAAGAATTTTGGACACTAAACAGATAAGGATTTGCGCAAGTATTGTCTCCAGATATATTACGAA
The DNA here is from genome assembly GCA_002778355.1 of Clitarchus hookeri. Classification (NCBI taxonomy): domain Eukaryota; kingdom Metazoa; phylum Arthropoda; class Insecta; order Phasmatodea; family Phasmatidae; genus Clitarchus; species Clitarchus hookeri. The sequence goes on from NQII01002355.1 coordinate 335,159, forward strand.
CTGGCTTATTATAAAACTACTTATCTTGCTACACAATGATTTAAGGCCGTTATTGACAAATATTGACAAATCTCAACACTGTTTCCACGATGGACCGAAGTATTTGGCACAGATCTGCTGCAGAATACTGTTGACAAAAGAAAGTTAAACTATGTGTTGTGGGATTATACTTACGAAATCCTTAGTAGGCTATGACTGGTGATCGCTCTGGGGGTAAGATAAAATTCCAACGAAATATGCAGTTTCGGGAGAGCTCTGCTTTTCGGTCAGAAGGAACTATGGAAATTGTCATGAAAGAACAAGACGATACATTCCATTCCGACTTTATCGAATTGCAACACATGGCTCGTGCGAATAAACTTCAGAGCTACATTTTGACCAGTACAGAGAGTTTTTCCAAGTATTCATGCGTCATAAAACACAAGGGTAAAACAACTTGAGATGTTGCGAATTGTATTGAGAGTGTTGTCTCCCTCCGATGTGTATCAATAGAATATTCACACAGATAATGGAAACAATATATTCTGGGGAATTTACATGCTCTCATTAAAAGCATGTTTTTGTCATTGTTTTTTGTACTATTGGATGATAACTATTTTCATTGAACATTTTCACATACACAAACGGACAAACTGTGGAGACATTTTACGCCAAATAGAAACTACAAGTAACTTTATACTGCCACATTCGCGGATATAAATCAACTGTTCATCTACCACGCCTATGAAGCCCGAATACATGAAGGACCATTCACTGCTTCGGAATATGAAATCGCAATTCAGAGAGGTGGAAACCCCATATGCCTAAAGACACGGTCAGTGACTTGGTGCGCATCTGCAAATAACACGGCATTCTCCACAGGCACTATGTTCACATTAGTTTGGTGCAATTGTATCACGTGGCCTGCATACCACATTTATAATGATTTATCTATTACTTGAATGGTTTACTTGATACACCTATCGTCAGAGGCGTTTAAGCAGAGACGAAGAAGAATACGAAGTTTCTCGACATGCATTTGGTCGAGGAAATGCAGGAATGGCGTAATTGATGTGCGTTTGTATGGTGGCTTGGACTTTTAAAGAGTGACGACTCCTGGATCGACGAGAGAGTCTTTTAGATATGTCTTACAAATGTTTTATATTGACGTGGTTGGGGTATTTTTCTTATTTAAAAGTGTTTTATTGCAAAATATATGTTTGGCTCATTTTACATTTACTTTATATTATTGCAATTTTTTTTTTGGTTATAACTATGTTTGTGTACAGATAACTACTTCCTTGAAAGTGCATACCTGTAATGTGGCATTTGCCAAGAATTCTTTCAGACCTGCACCAATGCGTTTGCCACACGCCGTACGAAACGATTGTAGCAGTTTGATCTCAAGATGCTCAAGCCCGCACACTAGGTTAAATGGTGTTATTTTTGTGTGCCATCACAGTCCAATTCTTCTAAAAATATATGCAACAGGGGATATTTCACCCATTAGGTAATATTTCAAAAATTAAAAATATATATATATATATTAAAAATTCTTAGAACGTTTACTTTAATATCACAGTACAAAACAAGTCTTAAATTAAAGTAATTGTGGCCAAAGTCAAATAATTTGCTGTAAATAAATGTTTAAACCCATCTCGCATATGAATTTGTACAAATATACAATATGATTTCGGCCATGCATGTAATAACTGGTTTTGATATTATTTTCGAATTTGTCTTAAAATATGAGTTCGCAAACAAGTTGCTCGATACTCTCACACCTGTAATTTGCAATATCTTAAAGATTTAAATACAGAAATTCCGTTTATGCCACACAAATCAAAAATGGAAATGGCTTCTCAGACGCCTTACATTACACACACGTGATTAAGTAAAGTAATCGAGGGAAACAATGGTGTCATACTATCTTTATGGATATAAGGTAACTATATTTGGAATGAAATATCACCGGGAGTGTATTTCTAGATACCTGAAAATTTAGGCAGTATTACAGAGAAAAAAAATCATCCATTTATTTTGTAATTTTTGCTTTTTTCCTGTAATAGTACGATAATTTCNGCAGTATTACAGAGAAAAAAAATCATCCATTTATTTTGTAATTTTTGCTTTTTTCCTGTAATAGTACGATAATTTCTAGTGCAGTTCTGGAAATATAAAGTTAAAAATGGGAATTTTTATGAAGGTGTTTGTTGACTTGGTCAGAGTTTTTTGGGTAAGGGTTAGGTTAATTGTGCAATTGGTTATTTCGTAGGTGATGATAGATATATTGTATTGACAACGCTACCGCGACACCAAAATATAAAGAAGTTTATATTATGTTGAGGTGCGGATACTGAATACAGTGTAGAGACAGGCGTCTGACAGAAGAACACTCACAAATAACACCACAAAACTCTATTAATAAATAACGGGAAATATCATTATAATAACCTATCTTATTTGTACTGGAAATCACAATTCAGTGAAGACGTTTCAAGTAAAGTGTGAAATGTAATAAGTATCCTTGTTACCAAACTATTTTTGACATGAAATGTTTACTCAATTTTCTAACAAGATTTAATTTGTGGTCTCAGAAACACTAGCCTCCCTCGTGACGGATGTATTCCATTATCTTTATGCCTGGAATTTAAAAAGCTAAAACTTCAGAAGAAAAATGAATTACATTGTCTCTCTTCTCCAGACTAGCTGAGGGAAATACTAAATGATTTTGGCAGGGTGTCCGTAGTTAAATTGGCTTTGGTCAGTTTAAGTTAAAAAAAAAAAATCGTCTCTGCCCCTTACAAAAAATTTAATCGTTGACTTAGGTGATTATAAATTAATATGCATAAATCTGTCTTTTCTTGAATTCCTAGGCTATCGGGTCGTCGGCAGTAGTATTCCCCTGGATGCACCAGGGCATTTACTCGTGGGATACAATAATTACGCTGCCGGGGTTTGTATTGCTAATACAGTCACAGCACATTGATACAAACCGTGGTAGTCCGACTTTTTTAAAACTGTAATTTTACCAAGGCGGCTACCGATACCCGCTTGCGTATTCCTATTCATGCACTCGCGTCTTCGTCTCCTTCAAGAGGGCCTGTTTACAGGTGCGAACCCACGTCCTTATATTTAAACTAAATTAATCATCCCTGCTGGTTAAACTGACGCGGGTCAGCATCCTGCCATCTAAAACGCAGAAGGATATAATTATAATTAAAAAACTTAATTCAATAGCGCCATCGAAATCTAACCAATCACTTGAGTGCTATAGGCAAGAATAACTTATCACGTCACTTAGTTATGATGGCAACGGATCAACAACTGATAAGAAACTAAGGCCTCCTTAACATATTTAAATAATAACAGACTTAAAAATCATATAAGTGTGTTGTACAACAAAATAAAATCTGAAAATTGTACGAGCTACAAATACGCGTACTATTTAAGATAATTAATGCGCCACTGAAAAATAACATACATCAAATCAGATTATGACTTGAGAATACATAAAAAAGTAAATAAATAAAATATGCATTAGGCACAAATTCATGAAGTTACCATATATAACTTTATATAAACATACACACATGGATGTATGTATATATATCTATAAACATATATACATATATATATATATACAGGCTGATTCACACCACCCGTATCATCCCTTTTTCTATGAAACTACACGTCATCAAAGTTCGCGAAAAAATTTTGATGAGAATTCCCTACATAAATCATCTCTTAATATTAATGCCCGGACATAATGGTAGGAGGGTAACGGGGGTGACGTTTGAAATTCCAATTGGGAACAGGGGTTGCGNATATTAATGCCCGGACATAATGGTAGGAGGGTAACGGGGGTGACGTTTGAAATTCCAATTGGGAACAGGGGTTGCATATGGTATCGTTGGGTATATCGTCTTAAAAGAAACATTTACTAAGACCGTTTTCTTCTGACGTGCATAGTTTACGTACAATAAAATAAATCATGGAAGCATATGGTTTAGAAGTGCGTAGTTAACGCACAATGAAAATGAACGAAAAGTATTTTTATTCTTACTATAATCAAAAGAAAATCAACAAACTTGGTTGTGTTTCAGATGTGCATACAANATATTAATGCCCGGACATAATGGTAGGAGGGTAACGGGGGTGACGTTTGAAATTCCAATTGGGAACAGGGGTTGCGTATGGTATCGTTGGGTATATCGTCTTAAAAGAAACATTTACTAAGACCGTTTTCTTCTGACGTGCATAGTTTACGTACAATAAAATAAATCATGGAAGCATATGGTTTAGAAGTGCGTAGTTAACGCACAATGAAAATTAACGAAAAGTATTTTTATTCTTACTATAATCAAAAGAAAATCAACAAACTTGGTTGTGTTTCAGATGTGCATACAANAACGAAAAGTATTTTTATTCTTACTATAATCAAAAGAAAATCAACAAACTTGGTTGTGTTTCAGATGTGCATACAAAGTTTAAGTACATAGGGTGTACAATAAATGCCGGTATGGTGTGAGAGAACCACTGTGAAATGGGAACTGTGAACATTCACTCTCACTCATCACTCTTCATAAATGTTCGAAATGTCGACCAACCTGCATCAGACACGACTCAGCTCTCCTTAAGTTCACGGTTGCTCGGCGGACCTCAGCGGAGCTGAGAGTGCCATTTGCTGCTCTGATTCTCTCTTTTATGTTTTCCCTCGTTGTTGGGCGTATGAAGTATATAAGGTCTTTAATTGTCTCTCCTCCCTTCCCTCCAGCAAAATAAGTCATTAGGGGACAATCATGGAGAACGTGTTGCCCAAGCTACAGGACCCATTCGTCCGATCCACCATCTGGGGAATAACAAGTCAGCAACTAGACGAGCTCTGCGAAAAAAGTGAGCAGGACAGCCATCCTGTTGAATCCACATTGTTATTCGCAGAGTGAGAGTGACATGTTCGACCATATGTTTAAATATATTATTTACGAAGTCTTTATAAGCTCCACCACTCGATTGCCCTTCAAAAACATATGATCTGATGACACGATGTTCTAGAAGGCCACAACAAGTTTTAAGGCTCCACATATACTGGTTATCCACTTGATGTAGCCAATGTGTGTTTACTGCAGACCAGAAATGGGCATTATGTTAATTAACGTCACCCTTTTTCTTAAATGCGATCTCATGTGTCCACAAAATGCTGCAATGGAAATCACGGTATTTGCTCAGGTACCAGTTGCAGAAATCAATGCCCTTGGGAAAGTCATTATTCACAACTTCTTTTTGCGGTTGTACGTGGTACGGATGTAGAGGATTATCAGCGAGGATTCTCCACACTGAAATTTGAGACAATCCTGAGTCGCGGGCAATACTCCGTGTAGAATCAAGTTGAATAACTACCATGAAAGCAAGTACATCAACAGTCCTCTCGTCTCTCACAGATCGTCTGATGTGACGACGTTTGTTGCGTGTCGGTTACACTAGCCCGTATATGAGCATGCGACATGCAGGATGCTGGAAAATATTGTACGAGTGAGGACGCGTTGTGGGCACTTCTCTGCGTACAAACAGGCAGCAGCTCAGCAGTTCCGACGACTTTCTACTAGTATCATCAGTATGTAAAATGCTTCTTCGTTTGTAACTGGTATTCCTTGCAGAAAACAACTCCATATGCAGACTACACCTGACACTCAAACAACACACACGATTAATGGTTGCAACGTCAACCGAATGATTGTGCTGAATGAACGTAATTTAGTTTGTCAGTTCACTCGCATGCGAAACCTATAGCTACTGTAGGAGGTATATGGTGCATCTGCTTGCTGCGTAGTGCGGCATTAGACTGCTTAGGAACCAAAGTGGAGGATAAAGCAGCACGTCCCAGCAAGAAGATAAGCCATCTAACACTTACCGGAACTGCAGGATTTGCATGCAAGTGAACTGACAATCAAAAGTACGTTAATTCAAACAGTCTTTCGTTTTACATTGCCTGAAACACAAATTAGAGCAGCATGTGGATCACTAATTAGTGCTGAGGTTCGCCGGGCAACGGCGAATGTAAGACGGAGAACAGAGTCGTGTCTGATATAGGCTGGTCGACGTTTAGAACACTTATGAAGAATGCTGTGTGCGAATGAGTGTTCCTAGTTCACAATAGTTCTCTCACACCATACCGGTATTTACAGAACACCCGACGTACTTTGTATTGTATGTAAACTAGATACGCACGCCGGAAACACACCATTTTTAGTTAATATCCGTTTGATCGTAGTAAGAAAAAACATGTTTGCGATTAATTATATTTATGCTTAAACTACACACGTCTCTAACAATATGCTTCGATTATTTATTTTATTGTGAATTAAATATGCACGTTAGAAAAAAAGGTCTCGTTGTAAAATTTGATTCCTTTAAGATGATATATCCAATGATACTTTGTACCACATACATTCCCATTTGCCATTTCAAAGCTCGCCCCCTTTACCCATATCACTAGCATGTTCGGAGGAATGGGATGGCTACCAATCGATGCTTCAAATCGGGTATAGTGTTCAATTTTTTTTCACAAACCCCCGGTGTCGTGTTGTTTCCGAGAAAAATTTGTGATACACGTGCTGTTATCGAGCCTATATTTTTAATATATACATATTAGTATGTTAAACTCGGACACGTGATTCTTGACCACAAAATAGTAAGAATGATATCGGACACCCATTGTCTATCTTAAATAATAAGGGCTGTAGAAAACTTTAAAGGCGAAGGGCCACAAACATATTATGAGGGATATAATGGAAATTATATGAGTTAGAGTAACACAAATGGTATACGATTAATTAAACTATGATCTTGGATAAAATGAATTTTTCGTACGTCGTACACGCCCTCATCATGTAAATAATGGGGAATTTCGCATTTTAATTGCATGCAACATTTACACCTTGAAGTTAAAGTGATTGTGCATACTATCGGACGAACTAGGACGTCGTGATTAGCACAAAAGTCCCCCTTTGTGTAAGTCTCTAGGACCCACCATTTCAATGCAGAACGCAAAATATGGGTACTCTGGTAGCAAGGCCATGGCCTGGTGGGTAGCCAACACGACAGCACCTAATGGAAAAAATTGATCTTGGTATGATGAACGATCTTACATGTCACAGCCAGTTCCCCTTTCCCCCTCCGGACCAGTGTAGTTGACCGTCCCGTCTGCCCGGGAGACCTGTTATTCAGAGCCTGTCACTGTTTCGATTCACTAGGTACTGCAGATATGAACATGGAAGAGTACATAAATTCCGAAACAACTGACATGGCCTTGGTTATGGTGAAGTGAGATGTAACGGCAAGGCAGCTGTCAGGTTGTACAGTAAAAAATAACCCTGCATGACCTTAGTCGAACAACCAGACATTCACACACCTTACACAGTGACTACGGGAAAGAGGCACGTTTCAGCATCGGTGGTGAACTGTGTCGACCGAGAACCGTATGCACTCCGCATTTTGAAGATACGATCTATGAAAATTTAGCCGACAATACTTCAAAGAGCACCCACGCGATCGCGTGGAGATTGGCTGCATCGAATGGCCCAATATGGTGTGTCCTCCATGAACAACTGCTTCAACCATAACATGTGCGTATGGTATAAGCAATGGGACTAGCTGTTTATGCACCTCGACTAGAAATTTGCTGGTGGTTCATGCGGCAGTGCGATATTGATTCTGATTTCCCGGCGATTGTTATGTTTACAGAGGAAACCACGCTCACAAAGGAAGGCTCTTGCTACAAAAGATATGTTTATATGTGGGACGACTCCTAAAAACAAAAAAATGTAATGGATGGCTACGAGCACCGTTTTGCCATCAACAATTGGGCTTGCATAATGAGGTACAATGTCATTTTACCATAATTGCTGTCTAAACGTGTCAGAATTTCCATATTATTATTTCATGCATGTCCGATTGCCACAATTACTGGAGGATATTCCGCTCACTATCAGAGGACGGATGTGGTACTACCAACTCTCCACACAAGACGAACTCTTCACCCAAGACGAACTATTCACCCAACACTGGTTCCTGACGAGACTGACCTAATCCAAGACTAATTCCTGACAAGTCCAGATCCTGCAAAACAGGCTAGACTGACCGATAAGTCCAACCTGCAATACCACCCACCTATGCAATCTAACGATGATGGTAAATTTCGAAAAAAAAGTGTCCTAATATAAATATTATAGCTAAGATCTTCCCAGAAAATCTTCGCAGTATCTTCGCAAAACATTTTTACCAGAGCCGTCCATTCCAAAGTGTCATTTTTAATTACCAAGGCAACTTAACAGATCAATTAACCAGGTCAACAAAATAGTAGCAAAACATTCCACAAAAAATATTCTCCTAATTTCATTGGTTCGCCTTATAAAACTAAGTCTTTTGTAAACGACCCGAGTAAGGAATAACACTTCATATAAAACCATAGCCCTCCTATTGCACGCACTCGCATAACATTGATCTTAAACAGACTCTGTATTGATTGTTTACACAACTGAAATAATAAATCAATCAGAGAAGCCGAAGAGACTTTATAAGTAATTGAACACACACATATATATGTATATATAATTCATTTACTTACAACACACATTCTATATTTCTAAAATTTTAAAATTTCCATGTTTATAATTTTTAGGTGTTTGCAGATCATGGATGGTAGCCAACAGTCTCATCTTATGTAACCCCGATTCTTCAGTTTATCGATGATTAAATAAATCTCAACAATGATAGAGAGATTTTCGTATTTTTACAGGGCAATTAAATAAATACGTCTATCAATAAGTTGATTCGTGTCTTCGGGAAATATGTAACGCGCATTATTGATGCCTTCTGCCTTCTTCACGTTACTTTTGGAAGGAAACTTTTGGTGAAATGTGTAAGAATATCGAGAGAATCATCACACTTCCTACCAGATACTTCATCAATCCTGTATTCAGAGTCAGTATCATCAATGCTGTCTTTGTTTCATTTCTCAATATGAAGTTTACTTTTCTTTGTAAGGGTCGCACAGTAATAATAAGTATTTAAAGCCGATAACTGTCTATTCTGTATTCGTCTAATTAACGTTAACATCTTGCAAGTGTACATTCCACACATACTGACTCTAACAAACTACTAAGATCACTCATTTCATTATAAGTATAACTGTCACACATTATCGTATGTGGAATCCGTGCCCTTCGCTGTAGCAGGAGGTATTTACGAGATCACTTGAGTGCTTTCAAAACACAAATTCTTGCAGTTCTTGACCTGGTTCTTCAATATATCATCTAGAATAAACTGCATGTGCCCATTGTCCTAATGCTTCATCGCGCGAAAAGGACTTTTCGCACAGGCGGTTCCCTCAAGTCACCGAGCATGACAGCTTTTGCTGAAGACCTTTCCACAGTGGCAACACTGTTTCACATGTAATTTTTCATCAGGGGGAGAAGGTACATCAAAAGAGATAAGCTTTATAGTAGACTTCACCATATTCACCACAATAACCACCACACGCACCAAAAATCAGCATCACATGCAGCACAATCAGAACCACATACACCACAAACAGCACCACAATAATCACCATAATAGGCACCACATGCACCACATTGTTGGTATAATATTTCGTAACCCATTTTTCAAAGATAATCATCTCGCAGCATATGTGACTTTAGTTCAGGACCTCTTTGTGTAAGATGAATGAAGGAGTACATGTCGCATTAAGTGTTTCTTTATAGTAATATGCATTCTTGTATGTGTGGGTAAATATATCGCATTTTCTTATAAATTGTTATTAAGGGAAGATCCAGAGTCACTGTTAACTTGTCGTATAAGTACTTAATGAAAATAACTGAAATTTGTATAGGGCTGTGCAGAAATATTGCAACTAATGTATATTGTTAAAAAGTGTTTAAATACTGTGAAGGCTCAATTTGCATCACATGTGAAATGATCACATCAATAAAGACATGACTCTCATAGTTCAAGTATATCATTTTAGATATTGCATTCGCAGAGTACAATAAAATCGTTTAGTTGTGCTGGAAAGGCAAGTACTGCATATTATATAGTAGAATTAAGCGTTCACTGGCCAAGGACAAAGTTATCGATGAAGAATACAGAGTTTGGTATTGCAATGCTCGAAGGCACCACATTCACATTACTGTTGTGTGGAAAGTGCCACATGACTCCAGCAAATGGCGGAACTCAATCAAACTCGAATACATGAACAATTTTCAGCTACTGTATGTTCGCAAATCAGTCCTCGCACTGTATTTGACAATAACTCACCCTGGTGAGACTTGTGAAATGTTTCAGTATCTTCCTTGGTAATGTTCACATGGAGACTATAATACTTATTACTATCTCCATTGTACCTGTGTATTAAGGTATTAATAAATAAAATGTTTTATTAAGTTCGGAACCGTGTATAGTGGGGTCAATCCTATAGGCATAATCAAATCTGAAAGCATATCGTTGAAAAAGAGATTTATAATTTTTTCCGAGCTGAAAATTTCCGGATTCAGGTTCTGTAGGTTAGCAACGATTCTAGGTAAAAGTCTGGCCTGTTCTCAGTATAATGATCTAGAAACCCAACACCAGGCAGACATGCTGCCAGCACAAAGCACAGATGCGAAATTGGATTCGCAAGACATGGGGGAAAAAAAAAAAGGTGTTGGTGGTTTTCAACATTTACTGCAAGCGAAAGTGAAGATGTCCTTAAACGAGCATAGGAAATTAAAGAGAATTAAAAAACAATGTTCCGAAGTAAAAATTTAAAAAGACTGGTGGATACGTACAAATCACAATTAAGTAATTTACATTCCTAATGTTCGGGAAGATGTGGCATACATCAGTTCGTCAGCCAACTGTAGATATGACACACTTATCTTCTTAAATCTTTGGACAAAGCGTTAATCGCTACTGTGACTTCGGATGAATAGATTCTCCCATCGCTAATATTCTCGGGTACCTGTCGTTTCTAGGAGAATAGCTCGAGAGTATGAAAAATCAAATGCTGGGTGAAATGGTGGCCATCGGTAAAATCACAGAGTATGTGAAAGTATTTTTAATTTACCCTATAAATTTGTTTGAACATGTTAGTATGGGAAGATTAAAAAATTCCTCTACATGGTGTGGTGACATTTACCTCTCACCATACCATTAAAGAAGAATGGCGCAACGATTCCTCTGGCTGGCATACTGCACCTCACTGTTAACACCAGGAATATTAATTGCTTCCATTACTGCAATGTGGGGATATTTTCCCCAGTACGCACATTTCTGGCGCCTGACATTTGAATTAATTTTAAATTTTACCTCATTGGAATGCAGAGGAACTCCTGTAAAATCTTCTATTTTTGCTAACAAAGGCTTTGTTTGGTTTTTTTTTTTTTTTTTTATGTTTTGTTATTTTTTTCAGATGTGCTACATACAGACGCCGAACATTCTGGATACCTCACATCTCTTATAATTGCTTCAAATGTGGTGGTAATTTACGTGTTTTCTCCACTTGTAGACTTCTTTATTAGGAAGAAAATACTCTCAGCAACTCTAGTGAGTATCACTTGTGCGTGTTTTATATTCTGCAAGCTATTTAAAATAAATTTTAGTTAAATAGTAATTTATAATTTTTTTAACTTGTAAGACGAGTTCGATTGTATACCAACAAATAAAATACATTCGAAACTAGTGTTATGATGACTGTTAGCTCTCTTCATGTTTCAACATTTTTACAAATGTTTCGAAAGTTGTTTTAAAAATGGGTTTAATTATACAGATGACTTTTTGTCCTGTAACATTTGCTTAGTTAACAAGTTGGTCCTGAAATTATAAAACTAGTAAGACAGTTAAAGAAATAATTTTAGAATATTCTACTTAAATAAACAGTTATTGGATAGTTTCAAAATATAGATATTTTTATTTGGTATAACATTTTAAATTCAAAATTTTTGTTAAAACCCTGATATTTTATAGATATACGTTTATGGATACCGAGTGACCTTAACAGGACCACAAAATATAAAGCTTTATTAGGCTGACTTGCTACCCTATTGGATAAACATTTGGTCATATCCTCATGAGGATATTTCGTAAAGAATTAATAATTGCAAGCCTATTTCTGAAGTTGCGTTGGAGTATTAAATTTTGGAATTTTAGAACAATTAAAAAAAAAATAGAAGTTAGTGGTTTACTTCTAATAAAGTGAATATTAATTAATAATTCAAAGCGGTTTGATCCTGCAGTTTCTTAAAGTACCTAGAGCACCGACATTTAGTTCACATAACAGATTTTTTTAACAAGTATTTTGTTTCATTACATACATTTGTATCAATTTCAAACAAAAGGAAATATTCAACCCAGTTAAAGAAGGAGAAATTGACTTTTGTAGTGGACATGTAATGAAGTCAGTCTCGAGAATGCTCATAGGATCAACAGGAACTGCTGAAGTGACGACTCGGATCAAGTTATTCTCAGTCTACCACACACATATCGATTCAAATCTCAGAACTAGGCACGTCAGTTCTCAGTGACTCACGAAGCCGAAGAGAGAAAATGGGTGATTTAGACAAAATCCATTTCTATGTAATTTGATTTGTTAAGTGTTTAATAATATTGAATTTGGAATAGCCGTTTTTCAGTGTCAGTGTGTAGCATAATTAAAATTTTTTAGCTATTAGTATTACTAGTTTTTTACTTTACTTTCTAGTATTCTTGGTGTCTAAATAATTTACTCTTCTATACTGAAGAGCCAAAAAAACTGGTATAGGCGTGCGTATGAAAATAACAGAGGTATGGAACCAATCAGAGTAACGCGATGCGGTCGGCATCTAGTTCGGTTACTGCAACTACAATGGCAGGTTATCAAGATTTCAGTGAGTTTGAACGTGATGCTATAGTCGGCGCACGAGAGATGGGACATAGCATCTCCGAGGTAGCGATAACAATTGGATGTTCGCGTACGACCATTAACGAGTGTACTGTGAATATCGGGAATCCGGTAAAACGTCACATCTAAGACATCGCTGCGGCCAGAAAAAGATCGAGAAAAAGGGGACAAACGACGACTAACCCTTTCTCAAATTGGCGCAGATGGGATTTATGGACTGCCCTGCAGGATTCATGGTGTGAATTGCCTCCTTCATACTTTAAGACATGAGTCGAGTCCATGCCACGTCGTCTTGTGGTACTTCTGCGTGCTAAAGAAGGGGAGGAGCCCTACACGATATAAGCAGGTGTACCAGTTTTTTTGGCTCTCCAGTGTATATTTAAGTGTTTTCTGCTTGGTATATTATGATAATATAATTGCAATTGCATAAAAATCTTCCATAATTTTTTATCGTATCATTTAATATTCTCAAATATGTTATATCAGATTTTCTGAATATTAAACTATAAACAAAATTAAAAAACCTTAATGTTTCTTTGATTAAAAATTTGCAACTCAAATTAAATGGGACTAAGAGTTTTCGTTCAGGTTCAAGTGAGCGACAGAAACGGTTCAGCTATCGTTATTATGTTATTTTCTTCTTCGACCTTATATAAAATAATTTCGTTGCAGGTGCGGAAACTTTCTCTTTGTGGAACTATGGCAACGATGGCAGTGTTCAGTTTTGTGATTCAACAAGCTACTCAAACTTCTGCGGTTGTGGGCTGTATGGTTATAATTTATTCGTGTATTGGATTTGGTACTGTGCAGATTTTGTAAGTATAACCTGAAAAAGATATCGGTATAAATATATACATTTTTTTTTAGTACTGTAAGAGTTGAAATTTTTTTGACATATATCTCTCACATTGATTTTGTTCTACAATGTACAATATCAGGTAACAACGAGGAGGGTTGACATACTTATATGTATAAAACGGTGCAAAGGTAGATTTGCAAATAAATGTATTTACAGATTTTCAACCTGTTCGTGGGGGAATAACATTTATGTTATGTAGCAAAAATTAGGTCAGGAACCCATCTTCTCTGATGCAGTATTTTTACTCGTTGACGTTCTCACTCTCAGCATTTATGACTATTCAATTCTGGCGACACACAAGGTGCCTGCCTCAACTCAGCCCAGATCTAGGCGTCGCCATTTAACATTGCAATTTTAAATTTCGCTTATTTTTTATTTTTTTTTATTTTTATTATTTTTCTGTAAATAGTTTTTTTAAAAATAATTTTGACTTAATGTATCAATACTTTAACTCATGCTTTATAAGGAATTCAAAATATTAATTCCAAATCATCTTTAACTTTTTTAATAAAGGAAATAGTAGTTTCTTCACTAGTTGCAATTATTTTTATATATTTTCATTTTGTTTTAAAATGTGTGTATAAAAAAGTGAAACATATATTATATATTATATATATATATATATATATACCAGTATAGATGATGGAATTACGTTATTTAGATTACAATAAATTAAGCAATTTCTCGATACAATACTGTTAAATTTATATGTTTTCTAACACGTTTGATGCAATCTTCGATATAATATCAAGTATTTTTAGTGTCATAAAATATTAATTTAATTTTTTTTCTTGTTTTTAAATGTTTTAAAACTTTTTAAATATGTCACTTAACATTATAATCATGACATATCTTTCTTAATTTTATGGAACACTCTTTATATCTTTACAAATATGATATATTTTTGGATTTTAGAAAACTTTAATATTTTCTTTCAGGTATTTTTTAATATCCAGTTATTCATTATACAATTTTTTTATTTCTTTACATTATTTCGGTAACATTAAAAAAAATTTTTTGTGGCATCTTTATCAATACAATTTATTGTTTTTTTATAAATTACTATATTAAATAACAAAATGAGTAAAACATTGTGGTAAATCCTTATGATATTTCATTATATTATATACTCTTCCAGGCTTAGTTCATAAGTCTGCAAATTTTTTAATAAACAACAAAAAAACTGAAATAACCAAAGTATATATAAAAAGTTAATTTAATTATTTTAATATATTTTTTATCCAAATTTAGGCGTTTCTATTGTAAAAGCTTTATTTGTACAAGTAAATTAATTATTTATTTAGAATTATTTATAATGAAACATATCACAGGAAAAAAAAAATTACATAAGGTTTTCTAAAATGTAATTCAATTAATTTTGATAACAGTTTAATAAAAGCACAATATCTCTAGTTTTCGTCTAAAAATAAAATGTTTCAAAATTTTAAAAAATATTTTTTAGCATGAATATTTAAATTTTTTAATAAATATTAAATTATAATAAATAATTCAACAAAATTATTAAATTTATAAATATCGTAAATTTTTATAGGGAATCTTAATAAATTGTATATTGTAATGTACCTAATCTGTGGTATGGAGTTCATTTAAATCGCATGCATCTTTCTTTGTGTTGCATTTTTCAAAAAACGGTAGTTTAGTTAAATTNTGTGGTATGGAGTTCATTTAAATCGCATGCATCTTTCTTTGTGTTGCATTTTTCAAAAAACGGTAGTTTAGTTAAATTTGTTGCAATTATTTATAATTTTATTCAAATTTAATGGTTAATATTTTGCATCTGTATAAATATTGTGAGAAATTTTTATATTTAAAAATTTTATTTTAAATCACAGGATCATAAATACGCCTAGTATATGTATTTAATTTATCATTATGTTGATTATAACATAATTTCGTCAATTCTGGTTATTAATATTATTATTAACTTGCAGTAGTCGTTGATTTCAGTAACTTGTGCTACACTTTCCCAGCACGGTTTTTACTTTATTCATAATGTAACTTTTGATAGCAGTATATATATTTTTAGGGGCACAAATCAAATGGCAGCCACAAGCGTGGTTGCAACCTAAATAACTGTTACGAGGGAGACCGTTTTTTTGTTTACCAGAAAGCTGTTACATTTGTATTTGGTTAGTGTTGTTTCATTTAAATACACTTGCAAGTCGCATGATTGTTCTGAGTTATATTTCATACGAGCGACATTTTCATGTGTTTATTTGTATGACATATGTTAAGGAGATATCTTTCGTCAACAGCGAAACACGTGAAATTTCTTTGGGCTTTATTTATCTGTGTTTGTGTGATAAATTCTATCCCCTCTCTCACACCATTCATTTGCAATTCCGTGTGGATACAATCGCGCTTCGTTCGTTGCTGTGTGCGACTGCCTTGCCTGGCCCGTGTTTCGTTTACATAGTTACTTAGACAGCAACCGCATTAAAAAAATTAATAAGGGCTGTTATTGTGTTTCATAAACTTGTTACGAAATTTTTTTCTTGGTTTATGATGTTATTTAAGTTTACAGCTCGTTCGATAATTTTTTCTCGCCAGTTTACCTCAGTAAACGTTGTGAAATAACAATGGTCAGTTTCATAGTTCCTAAATACTTGCTCAATGCTTTACTTGTTTGCGAATTACTTGTTCGTAAACTTGATACATCTGGAGACCCACAATAGTTACGTAAGGAGGTGCACGTAGCATTGAAAAAAGATGGAGTTCAATCCTCAGTGGATTATTTAAACAATATTGATTGCATGAACTAGTATAGCACTATTTCTTAAAAGTTCTCTGAGCTAAATGGCAGCAGTTAAATTGTTGGATATTTCTTACAAATATGTCCTTCTTAGATGCTTGATGTGGTTAATTTATTTAATACACAGATTAACTGTATTACAGATTTTAGGAAAGGCCCAGATACACAACACATCTTTCAATAAATTGACAAAATTTTGAAAAAATGTAAAAATGATGCACGAAGTTGTACAGAAACATATTGCTACTTTGGCAAATGAAACCTAACCTGCAACAGCTCTTCAGGCCACAGGTATCGATTCTGAGTCTTCGATGGCTCTTTCAATCAGAAATGTGTCAATCATGGGGCCAAAGAATAATGTAGGCCTAATAAGTGTTCTCTTTCTATGTGTGGAAATCGGACCACTTATATCTACTCCTTCTCCTTCACACTCTACACCTACCACGCCACTCCTCAGTACTGCTCAGACATCGTGCTCTCTCATCCACTCGATCCCATCCCCACCTAATTTGTGAGTTCTAATACTGCAGAGGCAGAAGGCAGTACTAATGTCGATAATGATTAAACTAAGGTACTAATAGTTTAAACTAATTTAAATAAACCAGTTGCTACTTTGGTCATGTCACCTTCATTTATCCTCTCCTAACAACCCTCTATTTCATTCCAAAATAATTCCTTAACCTTGCCATATCCCCTCATTCCCCCAGATGTCGTTTACCACCTCTCAGTCTCTCAGTACTCCGTTACAACCCCTTTTTACATCAGCCTAGACACACTTCAAAAATACTTTCTTCCAAGCAGTCAACAGTTTCATTTTCCTATTACTTGNCTTTTTACATCAGCCTAGACACACTTCAAAAATACTTTCTTCCAAGCAGTCAACAGTTTCATTTTCCTATTACTTGCCAGCCCTATTTCACTCGGTCTTACCTCGCGTATGTCTATCGTTATACCACAACACCCTTCTAACACACTCCTTGCCAAACCACATTCTGAATTGCCTTCAAACCAACATCATCTAACTTTTGGCAACCAATCCATAGCTCATTTAACCCACTCACATCCCCTCACCACGCTGCATTGCAANAACATCATCTAACTTTTGGCAACCAATCCATAGCTCATTTAACCCACTCACATCCCCTCACCACGCTGCATTGCAAACAAATCCAGTATTCCCAACCACATTCCATTTTCAAACCTTATGCTTCATCTTTATTTTCTTCTTATGGTAATCTTTCCCACCCCGTTGAAAGAATTCTGTCAATTTTCACTCAAAATAGTAGTCTGAATATCTACCAGCTATTGAAATTTGTGACAGAATACAATTAGAATCAAACAAAAAGTTAATACATCAGATAACCAATTGCAGGAAATAATTTTTCCCTTCGCTTGTTTCTCTATGACAGGATGGCATTTTCTATTGCTAATAATTTTAGTTTTTATCAGTCACCGATATATTTTTGGTTATTTTATTCCATCAAGGATGTAGGTAATATTAGTTTGCAGTGGTTCAACAGGTTACCGCAATACTCTTAGCACATGGACATATTTCACAGGAAACAACCAGATGGCAAAGTTTCTTATCCTAAAATTCCCGCCATTGTTCACCAAATAGATGAATCCAAAAGTCAGACTGAAACGAACGAGAAAATTGAAAAATGAAAGAATATGTTTTATTACTGTGAGTAGACACGCCATGTTAAAGCACAATGCAAAAAAAAAAAAAACTTCAAGAACAACTGAGAACACGAAATGTAAAAAATTTGTAGGGTGGTGGTCTAAACAGAGAAAGTGTGGAACCCACTAACAGGGCAAGTTTTGCAAAAATAAGAATTCAGTAAAAAATTAAAATTTTGATACAGAAATTTTGTCAGTGTATTTTATGAAAAACTTAGTCGGGGATGATTAAGGAAACAAGTGGCTTTATTTCAGTNTACAGAAATTTTGTCAGTGTATTTTATGAAAAACTTAGTCGGGGATGATTAAGGAAACAAGTGGCTTTATTTCAGGAATAAAATGTGTGGGAAGTGAAAGAAAATTGTGAACTTAAAAAAAGAAGAGTCATATTGCCATTTATACCATACCTTGTCACTGATTTCGATTCATTTAAAATTAATGAACAGGTTAATACAGGTTTAATCCTTAGATTTATTTAATAATCAGTGTTTCACCAATTAAAAGATAAAGGGCTTGCGAAAATACCTGACCCAAAGAGATCAGAAGTTTGTTTGAGATTCAGATCAACCCTTGTCAACTAGTACCGCTGCTGTTAAAAAAATCAAAATTGATGTTTTCATATGGATTTCCCGTTTTTATGCTGTGAAGCAATTGCAACAAACCTTCTGTTTATATATGTTTTTATTTCCAAGACAGGTATACTTTTTGATATACAAGCCAGATGTACAAATTTTAAATACAATTACGAAGAAATTATTCATTTTTGTAGTGGTAAACCGACTAGTGAAAAAATAAATTTTTGAATGAAATAGTATATAATCGAGTCCCTTTGCATAAAAGCACCTTTATCAAGAAAAACAAGTACTTATACATTATGTGTTTTTTTTTCACCGATGTCCTAACTCCAAAATTAGGCCGTACTAATTTGAATGAGTATGGCATAATACTTTTAGATTTTTAACATGTGAAGTGTCATCCTTATGAATTGCCACATCCAGAAATGTAGATAATGAGGAATACCATTCAGGATATGTTAGATAATAAGTTTATACAACCATTAATTCTTGTCTTTCTGTTCCTCTGATATTCTGGTACCCAAGGAGAAAGACCATCATTAAGTGGTGAATTACGACCTTCTTAACAAGCAAATTGATGTTTAAGGTTTACCATGATTAAATTAGAATTCAGACTTACATTGGTTAAGTACGGTAAATTACATAAATATTTTTTATTTCAATTCTGCCTACCACGAAATTCATTTTTCAAGGGAATCAAAATTATGTTACTGGATTTTGAATACCATATAACTTGTACCGTCTTCTCGATCAAGTCCTCAGAGACATCAAATTTAAATATGTTTTGATTTACTTATAAAACTTGGTAGTGAACTTAAAAAGGCTTGATCAGCATGTTATTCATGTTAGAGAAAGATTGGAAAGATTATTCACGAAAAGTTTTAAACAAAATCGGAAAAATTTTAAACGGGCTGTGAAATAAATTTCATTCTTGGGTCACCTAGTTTCAGAGAAAAAAGTTTTAATTGACCCAGACAAAACCAAATATTTCAAAAAAATTTCATTATCTAAAGATGCAAAATGTATATAACAGTTCATTGGTATAGTCAAATACTAATGACTAGTTTTCTTAAAATCGCTGAATATGCTGCATCATGAAGTGTTTTAAGAAAGAAAGGAGCGGCATTTATCTGGGGAAAGGAGAAACAAGAAGTTTAAGAGAAAGTACGATAAGGATAGAAAAGTTAACCCATTCAGAGTAGATGCTTTTGTAATGTGTGGAGCACATTCTTTGAGTAGAGCCATATTCAATCAAGCAGCTAAACTCAATTATAACTGGAAAGGTCCTTATCAAGGACATATAAATTTCACTAATGTCACTCTTTCACTCTGTGTCTCCTTGTACGGTCTGTAAATGGCTTGTACTTATATCTTGCAATTTAAGAAAAGTCCTTACCTCAAGTAGATTAGTTGGGTCCACGTTATTTTGCCAGGCATTGTTAAAATGTTTCTCATATACACGTATCATCCACATAAACCTTTCCTTTGCCTGGGACGTGCATAAATTTAAATTTTGTAATATCAGTAACTTATATTATATCAGTTGATATCACTTAAGCTAGTTTTGCGAAAAATCCCAGGTATAATTTTTGTAAGTTGTTAGTGTATGCAAAATGTTCATAGTTTAAGTTTACCCTACTCTAATACACACTGTTTTAATCTTAAGTATGTATACAATACATTACTTTATTGACAGTACTCTGTAATAAAATAAAATAAATATATATATATATATCAATACTTTCTCTTCTTATCATGATCATTGTGGTGTTATTTAGTGATGCATCATGTCATGTTTGTTCTCTTTTTTAGGGTAGTAATGTTACGTTTATTTGTAACTGTCCATTCTCGTGTTTGTGTTCAGGTAACTTTTAACCACGTTAGTAGTTAGAAATAGTATGTTCGAACACAGATTCGTGACAGGGGGCCGGGGTGGCACCGCCGATGACGTCCTGCTCTTGCATTCCGCCGTTGGCAGCCAATTTGGCATTCAGCAGCAGTAATGTTGGTAGCCATGTTGGCAGCTAGTAGAGATATGTTAAAAAAAATATTTTAAAAATTATTTTAAAAATATTTTTTTTATTTCTTGGCAGCTATATTGGATGGCGCCACCCACCCTCACCTCCCTTCGTCGTGACCCCTCTCCCTTCAGCGACCACTCCACTGAGCCCACCAGGGAACCTCCCCCCTCCATAGAGTTGGGCTGCAGCAATGTTGGCGCCACCACCCCTCATTCCTTCCCTCCCAGTGTCGAGCTCCTCCCTTCGTCGGACTCCCTCTAAACATTAAATCGTCCGAGGCTGCGCACCTTGAAATTTTTTAAAAAAAGTACTTGATTAGCAGCATAATAATAATTATTCATATGTAAAATGAATTGAACGTATCAATACCTCCGAAATAATATGTGAATAGCATGTAATTATTCATGGGTTGGTTGGTGCCAACTTGTAAGTATTCATATATATATATATAACTTGTAAGTATTGATGGGTTGGTTGGCGCCAATGGTTAACTTGTAAGTAGTCATGGTTGGTTGGTGCCGGTGTATAACTTGTTAGTATTCATATATTCCGCTACAATCTGATTTTCTATCTTGCTAATGTCACCATAATGGCGTGCAAACAAAAATATATTGTACTGGGATTAAATTTCTAAGTATCACAAGTTACCTTTACTTACCAGTAGCTGCTGCTACATCCTCCCTTTTATCATCTGCATGACATAACCATGCAGACGGACTCCGGACTTGGAACAGGCAGTACGCTATTCCTACAACACAATCAATGAATATATATATTGGTAACGTCAAAGGTATAGCGAACGTGTTCGTTGCGAAGCAGCAGGGGATGACAATTGAAGCGAGCACTTCGTCAATGGGAAACAGAAAAAAATATACAGACGGGACACTACAGTATGATACCAACCACACGAGTGGGATGCCAATACACACAGTGCGATGGAGGGGTGCGGAGAACAGTAAAATGAACCATAATATGACTATTACAATAGTAGCGGTAGAAACCATACACATGACAAAGTAGAATGCTATAATCTACCACATATGCTTGACAAGCGCTTGCCGACAGTGACTCTACACATGAATACAGGGGGTAATTGAAACATATAAAAGAAAGATATGCAGTAGCGGGAATATGCACTGAAAACGTACAGCTAAAATCATGTGTGGAAAAAAGGTATACCTGGCAAGACTACTACCAGGATGTGCTCCAGTATACCTCAGTAAAAAAACATGTAAAGGATGTGCTGCTAACATGCCTGGCAAGATTACTAGCATGCAACCAACCAGTATACATGGAAAGTCGAAGATTCCTACGCTTGCGTGAGCTACAGTACGCTGAATCAGACTGCGCGGACCAATATTTGTATACCTGACGAGTCCTCGAGGCTTGCATCTGCTCCAGTATACTGCAGGAATGAAAAACAGATAACCTACCTGACAATGTAAGGAAATTGCCTCTTAAAAGAGCTACAGTAGGCTATCAGCCAGCATACCTGACAAGCCCGCAACACACTTGCACGTGCTACAGCATTCTTATCGAGAAATATGACTACCAAAACCCTCGGCCATGCACCTGACAGGTGGAACACGAAGACGTCTGTACGTGCTACAGTACATGCTGGGAGAAAAAGCACTCTCTCTGGTGACACAGAGCTGTTTTCTTATTAGGCCTGATAGCCATAGGGGACAGTATGTGTGCCATCATCCAGGACTTTCTCTTAGCGTCCATCCACGAAAGAGCAAGTTTGGTTGATTGCTCTGTGTAAACTTTGTTATGGTACGACCTAATACCTGCGGCTTGTACTCTCATGNGCGTCCATCCACAAAAGAGCCAGTTTGGTTGATTGCTCTGTGTAAACTTTGTTATGGTACGAGCTAATACCTGCGGCTTGTACTCTCATGCTGCACTGGGACACAAGGATGCCCCGATAATGGTCGAGAGTTATCTTCTTTTCAACTAGGCACCCTTGTATCCCCTACACGTGTTTCCCTACTGTATTCAGGCAGCGGTACGCATACAGTTTCGCCCTCCACCCGACAAACTCAACCATTTCGTTACCAGCACATTCATCCTTCAACTTCCCAATCACCTTAGAATTGGTAGGTGAGTAACAAAGATGAGTTGTCGGGTAGGCGTTGTGTCAAACTCGTACATGAGAAACGAGTTAATGATGAGTTCGCTTTAGAAGTCAGGGCTGGCAATCTCCATTACAAAGAAGATATAAGTTTCCATGTAAAGGAGGTTAACCCTACCCCATTCCGCGCTCGCATTACATCGTAGTAACATTTGTACAGAGTGTTTTTGACAAGTCAAGTATGGCAAACCAAGCTTATATGAGATTGTCAAACACAATGCCCTCTTGGCTTAATTTGACTAGGGACATGTATCATCATAAATTGTCCTGCATTGGAATGCAGGCTTTGCTATGAGCTTCTTAGCCTGCACTTCTCTACACACGAATTCCATAAGCTGTCATTTGCGCTTGTTTTCCATAAGTTTGCCGTACATTGCATTATTCATTATTTCGTAAAAGTCCTTCTCGAAAGCATTCGTGGCAGTCTGATGTTTCTCCGTATTCATATCTATATAGGGCTTAAGCCATGGCTTCTGCAGGATTTGAAGGACTCGGTGAACAGCCTTCAGGCGTAACCCATGACCCACTGCAGGCATCAAAGTAATGCAATGTACGATATAATTAAGCATGCTATCCAGCGTCGTCATGAGTTTCGTTTGTTTGGACCCAGTGGGACACTCGTTCACTGGCAAAAATGGAACATCCATATGCTCTTCGTGAAGAGCGTAAGGGCTCTATATGTCTACCTCCAGTATGTAGCCGACATATCTGTCGTCCCGCACGCTCATCACATCGATGTTCGTGCTGGCCGATTCGAAATTGTCAAATGGGAGCGGCAGGGACATTGCCCACCCGTATAAGTTATTAACATCTACTTACTGCAGGTAGGTAGATGACTTGTTGGCATCATAAGTCTCTGGTATATGCCTATTGTTGCAAACTGCGTGTCGCTTAATACAATGTGCCACCCCTCCCCAGATACCAGCCTCAATTAACAGGTGCATATCATAGTCACAGAGTGAATCTAATTCCAACTGTGTCTTGCGCAACATTGCAAGAAAATAGAACCCGGGCATGCTGACATAGCGCTCACAGTCGAGACAGTATGTGCGTAGACAGAGCCCCCCGAAATTCTCGAAGACGTAACACAGAATCAGCACATCTGTCTTCAAGTATAGCTCAGAATAGTCCTGGAAGGTACGACAGCCGAAAACAGACCAGATGGTTTGTGCATGCTGGTAGTCCTCCGCACTGACATTCTCCCCAGTAAGCCTATTGTAGAATGACTCTATAGCTGGTAATTGAGGTTCGGTGAACTTCTCCCACGAACTTACATAATCGTAGGGAAGACGCCTTTCTGAG
>NQII01002356.1:0-21962 GCA_002778355.1 Clitarchus hookeri
GTTAGCCACGGCACTGACTTTTCACAGACAATCATATTCAAGTTAGCCACAGCACTGACTGTTCGCAGACAATCGTATTCAAGTTAGCCACGGCACTGACTGTTCACATACAATCATTTTCAAGTTAGCCATGGTACTGACTGTTCACAGACAATAATATTCAAGTTAACCACGACACTGCCTCTTCACAGACAATCATATTCAAGTTAGCCACGGCACTGACTGTTCACAGACAATCATATTCAAGTTAGCCACGGCACTGACTGTTCACATACAATAATATTCAAGTTAACCACGGCACTAACTGTTCACAGACTATCATATTCAAGTTAGCCACGGCACTGACTGTTCACATACAATCATATTTAAGTTAGCCATGGTACTGACTGTTCACAGACAATAATATTCAAGTTAACCACGACACTGCCTCTTCACAGACAATCATATTCAAGTTAGCCACGGCACTGACTGTTCACATACAAACATATTCAAGTTAACCACGGCACTGACTATTGACAGACAATCGTATTCAAGTTAGCCACAGCACTAAGTGTTCACATGCAACCGTATTCAAGTAAGCCATGGCACTGACTGTTTACAGATTATCGTATTCAAGTTAGCCACGGCACTGACTGTTCACGGACAATCGTATTCAAGTGAATTTTATGGTAAACCTGCCCTGGAGCACAAGCCGGCTGACGTAAGGTTTTGATGTGGCGTAGCACGACAACAAAAACGAAGGGTTTTGGTGGTGCGGTTAAGCACAGAGGCTGAATTCAACGGGAACCATCTGATTGTGTTGAGCTCCAAAACCACTATGGTGCCTTAAACCGGAGTTACTTTGTACCTGCGGGGGTAACTTTACCCCAATCAAAATAATTGTTTAGGTGCCATCTGGTGATAGCATAACAAATTTCTCTTTGGCAGATTACCTTTAAAATTTTGTAACACCCTGTTGTGGTTTCATATCCCTTCGCCAAATGTCATCGAAATAAATATTTTTATTAGGGCAACTTACCGTTGCATGTGCAAAGTATCCAAAAATTAGGGTACCAACTCGGTACTCAGAAATTTCTCTTTCAGGTCGTGGTTTGAGCGCTAAGGGTCACAGGTACTGTCCCCTCACTACGTTAAAGCGATACCTTATGCTTCATTCACAAACGCACAACAAATACGTCACGAAAGTCCCGACACGACGAAAACTTTATGATAGCCAATAAGAAGCATGCTGTGTACGACAAAATCTCCAACCCAATAGCACGATAGAAGCAGATTATATGTATGCGTTTTATCGTGTCGGGTACCTCAATGTGAGTAAAAAAGAGTAAATATATCATAACAAAATAGAATATTGAGCATATTTTCCTACTGTAGTAAATAACAAACCAACTTGGCGACAAAATTGTCTCTCGTTTTGTTTTTTAATCAGTTTTCTCGTATGAACTCAACTTTTTGCAAAAGAAAATATTCGCTTTATTGTAAGTTTCACGCATTACGCTGAAAATAATCAGCACAAAAGTGGCAAAATAACAGTTCTGTAATCTGGTTTCATGGTAGCAGAAACCAAACTTGTGTACCAGCAGCAGTTTATTGCACTTCTGTTAGTTGTGAGAACGATCTAAATGTTGCAGAAGTTGTTCTGTTTAAGGAGGTATCTTATCTGTTTGCGAAACAGAATGCTTTGCTGTAGGAAATATATTCATAATTGCAGATACAATCACGGGCAAGACCACAAAAAACAATTCAGTAACTGTTCCTAGCTGCGTTAACAATATTTAGATGGCTCCTAGAACCTATCTGATTACTGTCCCTATATTAACAGTTTATAGATTGTTTATGGGTACAAACTTTTGGTTTCTATAACCATATTTTTTTCCCCTTAATATACTGGATGTTATACGGGTGACTTACCTTTGATTCCCCAACAGTCATGTACATACAACATTTGCCGGGGATTTTCGAATACTGAATAAAATGTGAAATTAAATTTCATACAAACATTTGGTTCCCATAGCCATATTTTTTTTCCTTAATGTACTGGATGTTATACGGGCGACTCACCTTATTTATAATTTCTCGAACAGTCATGTACAACACTCGTCGGGGATTTTTGAATACTGAATAAAATATATCAAATTAAATGTCATCGCGCTCTGGCAATGTGTTGTTCTCCTCGTGATGTGGTGACGTCAGCGGTGTGGAGCGGAGACTAAAAGACGAGGCAGATTGATTTTAGTTTTCGGCGCATCTCCCCGGTGAGCGTTAAAAAAATGTCTACAAAACTGTCAAACATTAAAGCAAACGTCCGTTTACATATAATGTTTTCATAACACAGCATAATATTTAGCCTTACTTGCATGTATCCCAATTGCATTTACGACTTGGTTACATGAGGTTTACTAATATTTCGACAAACGTATTCATTTTCAACCAACGTATTCATGTGAACAGTAGGTTAACAGATACTAGTACAGTGTCGCGTGCTTTTGACAGTTCTAATTGTGAAACAGTCGTTTAGTGTTACATGGCATACAACGTAGTAACTGCGCAGCTGCCATGCGTACTCTACTCTATCTACTTTTCAGATTGACGCTGGCGAGGAGGAGGAGAGAGATTTAGTATCTCTCCTACAGACTATATAAAGAAGAGAATTGCAAATTTTTTTTGTAAACATGGTGTTTATTTTGCCCCCAGCGCCCTCTGCAGTGTAGCAATTTTACTCTATGCTGTGAAATAATACACAGCCCCGCATAAGTGTGTAAATTGTTTAGTAAGGAAAGACAAAACTTCGTTTATAAAAGCCTTAAATTGAACTTAATAAGCCCTGATGAACGGCTGCAGAAACTTAGTTGAAAATATTTGATTTGGAAATAATTGTTTCAGATAGTGTGAATAACATTTCTCACATTACTTTCCCCTCGTGAGTTACAAATATCCTCTAATAATGTATATTAAGAAAGGGTTACAGCACATATCGTAAATTAGTTGTCTCAGGAAGAAGTTTACGGTGTTCTTTATTTGAATTCATGTTCTGATACGCGTCATTGAATTCTGTTAATCTGGAGTGAACTCTACAACCCGAAGGGAAAAAAACTAAATTCTTTAAGTCATCCGCAGATATTTATTTGAGCAAAATTAATAGTTAGTTAGCCTTTTTCTGCAATACCGTACGACATTCAACTCAAATTTTCTTAACAGTGAAATACAGAATGTTTCTCCTTTCGAAAATATTGCAAATTTTGGTACAACTATAGATTCGACGTCTACAAAAAAAGAACTTTACTTGAAGATGTTTCTCCACCGCCAAGATAATTTGAAAATCAACGTATGGTAAGAATTGTAAATAATTTTTCTAAGAGAAGCAGGCCCTATAGTAAATGGTTCTTTTTTCTTAGCCAGACATAGTACGTTCCTCTTAGACGTTTCAAGTCAGATATAAAATATCAGTATGTTGCCCGAGGAGACCTGATGATATTCCGTCTATATATACAAAATGGAGTCTGTGATCCTGTCAATAGTTCGTAATATTACATCTTCCTCTCGTTACTGTATGAAATGTATGAGAGCGGATTGAAAATATGTTTCAGATTGATGTAGCCTATTATTTTTCGAAAAACACCGCCATTGAAATGTCAAGAAACTTCAATAATAAATTTCGCCTTCTTAAAATACCAAAGCGAATACTCAACGAGAAACAGAAATTACCTGCGCGTGCTTCAGTAATATCCTGAAATTCTCACTTGAATAAATAAGTTAGTAAAATAATATGTATATAATCTCCATGTGTNGTGCTTCAGTAATATCCTGAAATTCTCACTTGAATAAATAAGTTAGTAAAATAATATGTATATAATCTCCATGTGTCCTCTTGTAGTACAAAATTTGACAGCTACGTAAGTTCACAGGGTAATTGTTCCACTTTAAAACACTTTCTATTGCAATGTGTATTTAGGATTTTATTGTTTTTGTGATTTATTTTTTTCAGACTTTAGACGACTGGTCTTTCGATGTGTTCGCCCTTAACGATGCTGCATCTAGTCAACCTATAAAATACCTCGGTTACGATCTTCTCAATCGATATGGGATGATACACAAATTTAAGGTAGGTGAACACCCCTTCAACTTACAGTGATCCGGGGAACTTGTAAATAAGTGTTTTTATTTTTATTTTCGCTGTGAAACTGATTAATATTTCATTGGTTGGTTTTGTATGGAAATCTTTTTCACCGCACGTTGGTGTAAATACATTCGAGCAGTCTTTGTTGTGGCCTACTTAGTGACTCGTCGTGATTCAATACGAGAAATGAATGTGTAATGACGTAATTGCACTCTTGGTGTGGAATAGAAACCCACTGCTCAGGTCACACGAAGTGGCCGCTCACAAGTTTGAGTGCGTGAAAGCCTTTGCCGGTCTACGTTCCATAACCATCAGTAGCAAAGTCTACATAATACTGGGCAAGTATCACATTGACGTGATAAGTATTCATAGAAAATTAAAGAGTTCAGGGTTTCGCGCTTTGTATCAAATGTACAACGTACAACGTCATGTTTATTAAATTCTAAATTTCCCGCTTTTTAGTCACTATATATATATATCTGAGGCCACCATGTTGAAATAAAACTTAAGATGATATTCATGGGTTACAAAATACGAACATACAGGGGTAATTTCGCACATAAATATGTAAGTAAAGTGCAATATTTTATTTAATGAAATAATTTATATACCATTGGAAGTATATACACTGACACGTTTAAGTACGAAATATTTACCATTGTCGCCCTACCTTGCAGTTAAGGCTACACTGTCAATTTCAGTTGAGTCGTAATTCCCTTCTGGTTAGCTATCTTGGCTTGAGAATTCTGCTATAAGAACATAAGTAGTGCAAAGTTTGGTTCGGTGAAATCCTCCTGCTTCATAACTCTTTAAGGCGTGAATTTTCGAAGGTTGGTGAGCAGTAATGAATTACTGGACTTCACACATCTGACGAACAACCAATGTTTTATCCTAGTTTTATAGTTTTACGACGTTCACTGCCACACTGAAACATTAATTTATGAAGCTGCTCATAGCCTGTAAATTTAAATCGTTTAGTATAGCGCTCAATTCTAAACCTTAGACGTTAACAAAGTACTTTTTCTTTAACCTTATTAGTTATTCATCTTATGATAGTTCTTAGGTGAATATGTGTAATTATTTTTCGAGCACTGAAAGTTATTATTAATATTATATTTCGTTTTGTTCCAGTTGAGGTTATTCTACAGAAAACTTAAGAAGCTCTCCCACTTATTCTCTCTGTCTAAATACAAAAATAACAATCTCTAGCAGCATTTCGTTGTCAAATTTTTCTCTTGAAAATCAGTTTTTCATGAACACTTATTTTCTAAGTGATAAACAACGGTTGCAGATTTATCAGATAGTTAATAATCCGATTTCCGAGTACACACATTCTTCAATTAATTTTGAAATGCGAGAAATCTTATGCTTACTGAAAATAACTGCAGTGAATTTTTCGAAACTAAATCGTTATCTAGGTGCCGCGGTATCCACTTAACAAGAACACAGACTGACTCAAAAGTGACCCCGCTGGAACTTATAGGAACGACTTACGTCACAGTTACACTTGAACGCCGAGATCCCTGCAGTAGTAACGCTAAAGTGACATTGGTTTACGTAAAGAGGCACTCCCAACATCATTTATCACAACAGTATTCACGTAGAGCATGTATTTTTAAGATACTGGCCGAATTCTGCATTTCTTTATATACACTCATTATCATTACAATACTAAATTGAATGCTAATATTAGTCAACTTTGTTCTGCTGCGCTGTGAATTCGAGAAATTACCGCATGTTTACCTTCGACACTAAACATTCTCAAATGAAAATAAAATTTAAAGAATAGTTTTTAATCGTGTTAATGAATCTGATTGTATTAAATGTGTTTATTTTTCATTGTAAACGTTGTTCTAAAGGCAATTTTTGGTAATTTAGTTTAGTTCGTGTTTTATTTGTCTTTACATTGTCTGTGTTGTACGACACTCTGCCGAATGCTTTTTTCTCCGAATAGGTGTATTATTTACTTTCGCACTGGTCATCGCTCCATGATATAGCGCTGCATGTATTCAACTGAATTGTACTTTTTTGTAATATATGGATATTTTCAGAATGCATAGTACATTTTGTGTTATATCAGCTCTTCGTCGTGTTGTCGCTCCCTATAAAGAATTTTTAAACGTACCCGAAGTTTATACCATCAAGTTTTCAGGGCAATGCACATTATTTTATGAACTGATTTTCGAGGGTTCGTATGCGTATCTTGTCAGCATTTTACGTATTCATTGTGACAAGCGGATTAACAATCCATCTTTTAAATCCCAAGTTTGCTACAGTGTCGTAAGGGGTAGAAACTGTGATTATTTTAATGAAATCGTTTTATGGCAGCTACTGACAGGCGTTGTGTTTGCAGATCATTGTCCCGCTATACGTCTTCAAGGCACTCAGTGTTCTGTCTTAAAAATGTTTTCCCCAATATTAGTGCTTCAGGTCCAAGTTAAAATATGCGTGCCGCACTTACAATTCACTTTAGACCATAGGTCGAATTTACATTTTCACCTTCTTTTTTTCGGGATTAATCTACTGCCAAAGTTTTTCGGTCTAATTTATGTACATCTTCTCTAAATAGTATAAAAGAAAGTCGCTTATCCGCGTCTGTCTGCGTATTCGCTTAGTACTTCTAAACTACTTGATGGATTTTGATGCGGTTTTCAACATCATTTATAGCATTTATTGAGGAAAGTTTTGGTGTATAATTCATTTATATTCAATGCAAGGATAGCAGAGAAATGTCGAACCGTTTGTAATGAAGTCGTAAAACTGTTAGAGGGCGAAGCCGGACCGGTTCGCTAGTTGCCGTATATTCGCCAAGGTAATGCGATGTGTGATGTTGCAGGTGCCGCCAGCGACGCTGGAAACGTTCCTGACCAGGATCGAGGAGGGCTACTGCAAGCACAAGAATCCGTACCACAACAACATGCACGGCGCTGACGTAGCGCAGACTGTCCACTACATGCTCTGCCAGACGGGCCTCATGGTGAGAAACACGTTCCGTCCTCGGCGCTACGCTACCAGTTCGCGTAGTCTGTTCGCGTGATTGGCGTCAGGGGTGTGGGTGGTGCTCCGGCCAGACCACACGCTTGGTGAACTGAGTGCTAGGATCTCAGGGCTTGTGGTAGGACATGCTCGGTGCGATCTGGTAAATCAGATCGGCGCTGCGCTACCAGTTCGTATAGTCTGTTCGCGTGATTGACGTCAGGGGTGTGGGTGGTGCTCCGGCCAGACCACACGCTTGGTGAACTGAGTGCTAGGATCTCAGGGCTTGTGGTAGGACATGCTCGGTGCGATCTGGTAAATCAGATCGGCGCTGCGCTACCAGTTCGTATAGTCTGTTCGCGTGATTGGCGTCAGGGGTGTGGGTGGTGCTCCGGCCAGACCACACGCTTGGTAAACTGAGTGCTAGGATCTCAGGGCTCGTGGTAGGACACGCTCGGTGCGATCTGGTGAATCAGATCGGGGCTACGCTCGGTGCGGCCTGATGAACAGGTCGGGGCTACGGATTTGGTCGATTTCGGTGAGCGCTGGTCGTGTCTGCGTTGAGAGGGCGTGATCCCTCATCCCCGCCTACTGGGAGGCCGGGGTGCGGAATGGCCGTAATGGCTAAGAGCGCCTCGTTAACAAATAAGAGCATGACTGTGATGGCTGTGTATCATACTTATATGTATAGTCTATTCGCGGTATATTCACGCGTTTTGAATCAAACCTTTGAAAAATCAGCCCCTTGCATGGCGTGTTTAGTTATTTCCTAAACACTGTGTGTCATGTATCGTAGACTGTTTACGCAAAATTAGTTAAAATAAACTTTTAGTTGTATTTTATTTATAGATTTTAATATTTAATTTATAATTTATGTGAATAATAACATAGAGATGAAATATGTGTTGGTAATACCCATTAAGAAATAGTTCCCATGCAAAATATGTTTTAACTAAGTGCGGACAAATGCGGTGGGCTGTCCTCGCACGCGGCGGAGGAATATCCTGAAAATAGAACTTTAGCAGGGCTTTGTAAAAGTTGAAAATAACAACGTATGGACTTTAATAAGTAAGCTGAACGGTTAAAATCCGTGTCCAGCGGTTAACTGCAAATTACTTCACTTTTGAAATTTCTGTATGTTTTCTGCTTTCATTTCATTATGCGTCTTTCAGCCAAGAATAAAATTTAGCTTCACCGTGGTCCTAATGGCTACAGACTTTTCACTGTAAATTGGCTATTTCTGAAAGCCCAGTTAAGGCTATACATGTACGCCCATTTTATATCCCCCCGCCATACGTGAAATTAACATTTCCATTGACCGTATCACTTTATTCACGCATGCATCAAGTGCAACTGTGAAATAACTGGGAATATATTATGTTATAAACACGCAATTTCATTTACTTAACTATATAAAACAAACAAAAACTAAAGGAAATAAAATAAATGGTTATAAATTTGAACATCACGCTTTTAATACGACGAAGATATGGAACTACTTTAATAACATCGCCAACTTGCTGGACGAATACAAGTGTCTACGTTCAGTAAAAATTTGCAGTTAGAATCAGGGATTTTTTTTCAAATGTTGTTTTCAAAAGTGCTTAACTAACCAAGTAACAGCTATAGCATTTGTGTATTGGTCAAGCAGCACTGTGAAATTGTTAGAATCGTACATTTGTTACTATTAGGCAAATTCTTATTTTCATGTCTGTAAAACAAAAACAAACCGATTTCCATGACGTTAGTTAAAACGTGACATTTTATAAAAGTGTCGCCCGTGTACTGTTGGAATACGTGTGCCATAGAAGTGCTATGAATCGACTTTTGTTACGATGAAGGAGGAGGGATACAGTGCAAGTCGACTGGTGAGGGGAAACGCCGTATGTAGGTGGCTATCACAACACTGTGGCATGGGGTGTAGCCAAATATAGTCTATTCGCCGTATCTTCACACTTTTTTGATAAAATCTTTGAAAAATCACCTCAGGTATGTCGTGTTTGATTGTTTCCCTAAATATATCAGGCGTGGCAGGCGTTTTATACTTCTGTCAACATTAAAGTATCATATTCCCGATTAAATTGAACTTCCGCTTTCATTTTATGTATGCATTGTAGTCGTTCATGTATAATTAATACAAACAAAAAGAAAGTGATAAAATGTGTGTGTTGGTAATACCTGGTTATAAATAGTTCTTATTCAAAATATTATTAAACTGAGTGCGCANGCTAGGATCTCAGGCCTTGTGGTAGGACATGCTCGGTGCGATCTGGTAAATCAGATCAAGGCTACGCTCGGTGCGTCCTGATGAACAGGTCGGGGCTACGGATTTGGTCGATTTCGGTGAGCGCTGGTCGTGTCTGCGTTGAGAGGGCGTGATCCCTCTTCCCCGCCTACTGGGAGGCCGGGGTGCGGAATGGCCGTAATGGCTAAGAGCGCCCCGTTAACAAATAAGAGCATGACTGTGATGGCTGGGTATCATACTTATATGTATAGTCTATTCGCGGTATCTTCACGCGTTTTGAATCAAACCTTTGAAAAATCAGCCCCTTGCATGGCACGTTTAGTTATTTCCTAAACACTGCGTGTCATGTATCGTAGACTGTTTACGCAAAATTAGTTAAAATAAACTTTTAGTTGTATTTTATTTATAGATTTTAATATTTAATTTTCTAATAAATGTGAATAATAACAGAGAGATGAAATATGTGTTGGTAATACCCATTAAGAAATAGTTCTCATGCAAAATATGTTTTAACTAAGTGCGGACAAATGCGGTGGGCTGTCCTCGCACGCGGCGGAGGAATATCCTGAAAATAGAACTTTAGCAGGGCTTTGTAAAAGTTGAAAATAACAACGTATGGACTTTAATAAGTAAGCTGAACGGTTAAAATCCGTGTCCAGCGGTTAACTGCAAATTACTTCACTTTTGAAATTTCTGTATGTTTTCTGCTTCCATTTCATTATGCGTCTTTCAGCCAAGAATAAAATTTAGCTTCACCGTGGTCCTAATGGCTACAGACTTTTCACTGTAAATTGGCTATTTCTGAAAGCCCAGTTAAGGCTATACATGTACGCCCATTTTATATCCCCCCGCCATACGTGAAATTAACATTTCCATTGACCGTATCACTTTATTCACGCATGCATCAAGTGCAACTGTGAAATAACTGGGAATATATTATGTTATAAACACGCAATTTCATTTTCTTAACTATATAAAACAAACAAAAACTAAAGGAAATAAAATTAATGGTTATAAATTTGAACATCACGCTTTTAATACGACGAAGACATGTAACTACTTTAATAACATCGCCAGCTTTCTGGACGAATACAAGTGTCTACGTTCAGTAAAAATTTGCAGTTAGAATCAGGGATTTTTTTTCAAATGTTGTTTTCAAAAGTGCTTAATTAACCAAGTAACAGCTATAGCATTTGTGCATTAGTCAAGCAGCACTGCGAAATTGTTAGAATCGTACATTTGTTACTATTAGGCAAATTCTTATTTTCATGTCCGTGAAACTGAAATAAACCGATTTCCATGACGTTAGTTAAAACGTGGCATTTTATAAAAGTGTCGCCCGTGTACTGTTGGAATACGTGTGCCATAGAAGTGCTACGAATCGACTTTTGTTACGATGAAGGAGGAGGGATACAGTGCAAGTCGACAGGTGAGGGGAAACGCCGTATGTAGGTAGCTATCACAACACTGTGGCATGGGGTGTAGCCAAATATAGTCTATTCGCCGTAGGTATGTCGTGTTTGATTGTTTCCCTAAATATATCAGGCGCGGCAGGCGTTTTATACTTCTGTCAACATTAAAGTATCATATTCCCGATTAAATTGAACTTCCGCTTTCATTTTATGTATGCATTGTAGTCGTTCATGTATAATTAATACAAACAAAAAGAGAGTGATAAAATGTGTGTGTTGGTAATACCTGGTTATAAATAGTTCTTATTCAAAATATTATTAAACTGAGTGCGCACTAATGCGTTCCGTTGTCCCTTCTGTGTGATTTTAAAGACTTA
This sequence comes from Clitarchus hookeri, assembly GCA_002778355.1. Taxonomy (NCBI): domain Eukaryota; kingdom Metazoa; phylum Arthropoda; class Insecta; order Phasmatodea; family Phasmatidae; genus Clitarchus; species Clitarchus hookeri. Next base: position 11,128 of record NQII01002356.1, read on the forward strand.
GTTAAGCTTTGTTTGCATAAGGTGGAGAAATATCCTGAAAGCAGCACTTCAGCAGGGCTTCAAGGATGTTATAAGTCACCATGATTGACCTATAGATGGAAAAATGAAATTTTAGTTACTTTTAGGTGTGAAAATAATGCCGGCAGTTTACCAGTAATTTATTCGTCACTGGTAACAGTGGCCTGATTCACAGAACATTCACGTTTCCATTTATCACGTAATAAAGTGCAACAGTGTGATCTAAACGCGCATTACAAGATGCGCTCGAAATGCTGTCCTCCAACCCAGTAACCGCCTCTTGTGGCGCGAGTTCTGCAATGTGGCCTGCACTCAAAGTGTTTGAAATCCGCGTTTTTTTTTCTTACGAAACCATTAAACGTTTCCCCCCATTATACCGACGTACGATAAGAAAACATACTTCATACGAGGTTCATAGCCTATAATACCTACTCTCAGTACATCATTAATATTATAAATACTGTTCCCGAGCCCTCCGACATAGCTATAAACAACTTTTTAACGCTGTTGTATCTCGATATGCACTGGTAGAAAACATGCTAAACTATGATAGGGACCTGCACTGAACTTTGCTTCGGGCTTTCCACCAAATAAAAATAAATGGCATGTGGGGAGTGCACCCAGGGCAAGGCAACACCCTCCGAGTGACGGTCTTTCCAGCTGGGACCCGTAGGTGACCGTCATCCCCGGGCATGACAGAAATGAGACCCTAGAATGGAGCGGCGCTGGAATACAAGGGCGGAGGAAACGGGAGTACCCATAGAAAACCCGCCGGCAAGCGGCATCGTCCAGCACGATTCCCACATGCAAAAATCCGGGAGTGAACCCGCCGGGGATCGAACCCGGATCGCCGTGGTGGGAGGCTAGCGCCCTGGACACTACGCCACCGCTGCCCCTTTCCACCACATAAAATGATAGGGTCACCTCTTGAAGTCCCGTAGGTACGCGCAACGCGGCGGAAACACTACGCGCCAATCCACGGCCTTGCGCGTAGGAGCGATGGGTGCCTCGAACGCGCTAACAAGCTACACGTAGGCGGCGCCTTTAATGATTTTTTTGCCGCTCCCTTGTGAACTGCGTGACTGCGATTGTCTCACCCAAGGAGATATTTGGTAACGGTACTATTGATATTGTCGTACAGTTATTGATGATTGGGTTTGGAACCCCTACATTATCGCACGCACCGAAGTAGTGGTTCCCCTGTTCGTTCAATGGATGTACAATTCGTTGAGCACTCTCGAATCTCCATCCTTATACACGGCTCGTACAGGGATGCAGTGCCGTGTAATCTTCTGCGGTAAGGTTTATCCTACTCAGGTTAGGAACACAACGAGTTTCCTTATGGGAGAGTTTGGCAAAGGTTAAATTTCCGCAGCCTTGTACGGAGTGCTCCAAAAGGTAACTTTTAATAAACATTTTAAGCTGCATGAATAATAAAAGAGATGATTTTACTTTGCTACGAAGTTATTTCATATTTGATTAATGATTATTGCAATTATCCTGTTTTTTTTAACGTAGAAAATAGAGACGATCTAATACACATGTGACACTAGCGCCCACCTAGTGGCCAAAAAAATTTGGTAGCCGAACTTTCAACATTGATCTTCCCAACCTGTAGTTTAAATAGCCTTAGATACGGTTTTAGATTTATTGTAAATGAAAGCATTTTATATGTACACCTCTCTCTGGAATCTTCCCCTCCCTTTGACGGCCGCAACATTGTGTTACTGGGTGTTGTGCATGTTGCCCGCCTTGCCATGTGTTGATACGTACTATTTTGAAATTTAAACACTAATTCTTCGAAAATGGTGGGGCTTACGGTATTTACACAAGGCGACCTTTTCGTTAATTGTGACATAAGTCGAAATAGGGATTAGTAAACATGATTATTTTTATGGCATTATTTTACGACAATGATAGTTGTGGTATTTGCATATTATTGTTCCATTACACAGTATTCAAACACTCAGTGTTCCGTAGAACATATTTTCTCCAGTGTTTCTAATAAACTAGTGCATCAGACCAAACTTCAAAGAAGTGTACCGCCTTGAGGATTCACTTTAGATTAACCTGCAGCCTAAGTTTGTCGGTCAAAATTAAGATATATTCTGTAAACGTCGAAATGGCTACTCTCTCCTAAACTAAGAAAGGCTGTTTTTGCTACAGACCGTTAGTGATGACCAGCATTGAAAATACTGATGACTCACCGGGGTTCATAAGCAGTAATGTAACACTTATCAATACCATGTTAGGAAGAGCGTAGTTTGGGAGAACACAGCAGTTTCATTAAAGAAAAAATAATCTAGTGTGGATTTTACTTACTTATTTCTTCTTTTTGCTTCCGGTCATATTTTGTATATGCATAAGTTATGCTAAATAACAAATGTACGTATTTTCGATTTTTTTTTTTTTATTCAGCAGTGTACCTGTGTTGAAAATATAAGCCACATAAATATGTTACCAAATATGCTTATTAAATTTTGTAAATCAATAATTTTATTTAATAATCGCTTGATTTTGAAAACTTTTTTTTTCAGTAATGGAGAAATTTTATGTCGAGTACGATCAAATCTATTTATACATGTTTCTCTTTTATTTACTGGATTTATTTAATTATGTATACTCTTTGTATATCCATACTAATAAGAAAATAATTCACACGCAGGATATATACTAAATAAAACGCACTACTATATATTAGATTTATATTTTATTTAGTAAATGATATCTACTAAAGCTGCGTGAGAAAACATATATTCCCTCCAAAAAAATTTGTTTTGTAATAATTTTTCAGTCATTTTAACAGCAGGACAACTGATACGCCTTTACACATTTTTCTCTGCACACTCAATTTGTCCCTGCGAGAAAATATCGTGCCGATATATCGCACTGGTACATTAGACGTTGAACACCATGCAGATATCAAACATAACCTCAACAGATATTTAAAAAAATTTAAGCAGATCTCAGTTTACCTCAAACAAATCTCAGACAGACCTCGATCGACCTTAAACGACCGAAGAGACAATACTTTAAATTGAACCACAGCCCTCATGCATGAAGCAATTTCAGTCTTACTAAAATTTTGGAAGTTATANGAGACAATACTTTAAATTGAACCACAGCCCTCATGCATGAAGCAATTTCAGTCTTACTAAAATTTTGGAAGTTATGACATGTATAATCTCGATCTATCCAGATACAGAAAATTCGTCAATTCAGAAATAGTAGGTACGTAAAAGCCACGAAGGTAATAGCGAATGTCTCAAAAGTACACGTCATGTGCAGAATCAATTCGCGAATATTGCTGATTATCGAAACATGTCGAGAAGCACGTTACGAGAAACCCCAGAAAACACATTGCTCAATGCGAATCACATCGCGAAACACAGTGTGTATCGCGAATAACATCGCGAAGCAAGTCGTAANAAAACACATTGCTCAATGCGAATCACATCGCGAAACACAGTGTGTATCGCGAATAACATCGCGAAGCAAGTCGTAAATCTCGAAACATTTCATATCGCCATGAATCACGGCGTGAAAAAGTCGCGATGATCGAAACATACCGCGAAGAACTTCTGCGAATAACTTCGCGAAACATATCGCACGTTGCAAACCTCGTTGCGAATCACTTCGTGAAACACATCACCTACCGCTAATAACATCTCGAAGCGTGTTGCGATTATCAAAACATGTCGCGGCGAAGCTCATGGCGAGCTATGTCGTGAAGCTATCCGTGAGTCTTGAAACATGTCGTGAAGCATGTGGTGTATTATATCACGCCATGCAGGCTGTATGTTACCGAACACAGGAGACCTTGGAAGTAGTTCCATTATTGTTAGGGAGAGTGCAGCTAGCCATTCGGGTTGGCAAAGAAGTCTGAGGTAACGTACTGTTACGAATTGGATCTTAGATTAACTCATACCGAAAAGGGGCTACAGGTGCGTAGCGATTCATAACTCAGAGTTAGGTAGAGCACAACAGTATAAATTGGGGTTTATTGAACATTTAAGATAATACAAATATTTACCTGCATACAATAATCCAGGGAAGCTTACGTGAAGCAATAGTATGTTAGCTAACTATACCAAGGGATATTTACCAAGCAATTTTCCTACTTAAACCTAACTGCAGAGTCCTCGCCGGTTCATGTTGCCGTTGACTGATTCAGTCGGTGGTTAGCGGTGGCCGGACACGCCCACCTCCAGACGTATGGTCCGATATCCCGATAACAAAAGACGTCATTTAGAGCTGAATAAGTGTTGGGACCAGTTTATTGGCTGGGGAGGTCTGCATTTTCCTTTCGCAACGTATTTCGGCAATCACGGCCCGTGTCCTGGATTAATGTTTGAAGGCGTGTTCGGGCAGGCCGTCCAGTTAAGGCCTGTTCAGAGTTCATACCAGTGCTGTCTTTAGTAGTCAGAGTTCAAATCTCGTTCATAACAAACGCGTGTTTTTTATATTATAAAAATTCTTAATGTAGTAATTGCATGAAAATTCCATTATCGCAGACACAATGGTCTCAGGTCGAGTACATCGCAAATCTCGTAACTCATCACGAAGCGAAGTTCATAGCGAACCACATAGCGGGTCGTGTCGCGATTTGACCACAGGAGTCCACGGTTATGACGGAGCAGAACGTCGCAGCGGTTAATCTTCAGACGCACACTCACGAGGACTTGGATTAAATTCCCGGTCCAGCCATCCAGATATCGGTTTTCCATGGTTTCCCGGAATCACTCCAGACGAGTGCTAGGATGGTTCCTTTCTACAGGCCATAGCCAGGCCATAGCCAGGCCATAGCCAGGCCATAGCCCCACTGCTGCTTCTCTGAGCGACATGCTCCGTCTCTAATTACCTCACTGTCGACGAGACGTTAAGGCCTACCTACCTTACCTCCACAGCCGTGCTACNACATGCTCCGTCTCTAATTACCTCACTGTCGACGAGACGTTAAGGCCTACCTACCTTACCTCCACAGCCGTGCTACTATCAACGTCTGTGTGTGGCAACCAGAGCACGATTCTCCGTGCAACCAAGCTCAACAACCCTCCAAAGTTATCGCCGGTTTGCGGTACTCCAACACGCTACGGCACGTCCGCCATCCACTATACCTGATGTCCCAGGTATAGTGGATCGCCCCAATTAGGTTTGGGGCAGTGATATTTTTCAAAGGTTGATTTCAAAAGTGTTCACTTTACCGTGAACGGCCTTTACTTTCTTTCATCCAATCAAATTAAAGTTCACACTCTTTGTACATTAGTAACAGATAAACTATTAAAGACGACCTGATGGGATTGCACCATTTGACGCTATAATGACAACGTTAGGTGAGTGCGAGTGCGTCTAGCGAATCTGCTGTTGTCGCTGTCAGTTCCGTTTGTAGCCACGAGTGGCAGCATTACAATTGCAGAGGAAATGGCGCAGGTGACAAGATTTCCTGACGAGCAACTTAAGTGGATTTTAAAGTGTTGCTGGGAAACACGAGAGCACGATCGAGGTGCAGAGACGATGGACGGCAGAATCCGATACTGCTTCGCCGTCACGTGTAGTATAACGATGACGCGGTTACGTGACAAGTTCGAGAGGGACGGAACTGTGTGTGATGTGAAGGAAGGACGGAGCGGCAGGAAGAGAACGACAACGGGCCGACGGAAATTCCCGCGTTATGGTAGAGCGAGCAGTTAAGCTTTCTCAGTTAGCAGTGTGGTACAGTATGTCTGCCAGAGGACACGCAAGGCTATTCTTCTTTGACGGGACGCTGACATATGAGATGCAGTACCATGCTGCAGGAAACATTGTGCCAGCTGCTCGCCAACTCTACCCAGGTGACGAATGTTATTGCCCATCAGAAGGTGCACCGCCACATTGCCATCGATGCGTGCGGTCGCTCCTGGGTGAAATATTTGTTGGGAGGTGGACAGGCCGACCAAGAAGTGTTTGAGTATCAACCCGAATCTCCAGATTTAACACCCTTTAGTTTTTTTATCTTTGGGAACCCTGACGAAAATTGTGTTCGCCACAAAGCCACGGACACTGGATGTCATGAGAGACATGATTGTTACCGCCTGTCAATCCACTCCCCTGTAAACCATAGCTACTGTTTGCCATTCTGTTAAACAGCAGTGCAGACCATGTCTTACTGCTGATTGCGGACATTTTGAACATTTGTAACTGTTACTAACATTCGTACACATCCGACGTCCTTGTAGCATCAAATAAAAGCAGTACCATCAGATTGTCTTTAATAGTTTATCCGTATTTTTTACGTTCAGACAGTGTAAACATTAATTTGGGATATTCGGTGCAATGAATTCCAGGAACTTCGCTGAGAGCTGAAACTTGTATTGTCTCTCACGCACACACATGTGCGTGAAATTCAATCAAGCTGACGCAGATAAACGGGGGGAACAATTTCACTTCAATAGTAAAACACTCTCAAAAGTATGACAAACCAATGACGTTCTACATACGCGATCGCCTATTCCCATTCGACATACATCTTCGTTTGCAAAACGAGGTTTTTTTTTTTTAGACTAATCAAATTTCAAAAGAACGCTATCACACAGTTTTTTTCCCCTTACATAGTCTTCAAAATTGATAACTAATGAATTACTCTTGTAATGTATGAGGCGTGACTACAAAGTAACAGGAATGGGCACCCCAATTCTGATATTATACGATACCCGCTGCCGTACTTGGTCTTGTAGGAGCTTTTACAAAGCCGGTACAAAGCTTTTAACCGTGCTTTTACAAAGCACGAGCCGGTACAACAGCTGCCATGCGAGCCGGCATGTAATATTCCTATTACCACCAGGTGGGTGCCCAGATAAGCGTATGGTTCGTAAATATAGCTCCCACTCATAGAACTGCTGCTAGCCAGTAACTTGTGTATGCCTTTTTTTTTAAATATCCCATATTTATATCGTTTAATTACTGTTTCCGTTTGCATTTTAACTCTATCTTATGTGTGTTCAATATTATGAAAATGAGAATGTGTATCAAAAAGCGTATATATTATTTTTAATATTCATGTACTTATAAATATGTTTCATTATATAGTTACTTCTTAACGTAAAGTTGTAAACCGTATTAAGTAGTACAAAAGTATGTCCGACAGAGTTTTTAACTCGCGCCAGAAAATTGGCACTTGGGTTACATAACCGAGACTCACCACCTACGCTAACAAATTATACACAAAAGTGTTTATTAAATGTTATTGACATTGAAGAATTTGAAAAAGTGCTCGTACAATTTTTTTTGTTACATTGGTAATGTTTTAAATCTTTGGTAGTCTTCCCAAAATTTTTGAAATGCTTTCGTTGTCAATGTTACTGTATTTAATGTATTTCAAACAATTTAAACGAGTTTAAACTTCACGGACGTAAATCAGTATGAAGGCATCTTTTTGGATTCATCATCAACTTGTTTCAATTAGTGGCCACGGGGAGCGCCTTACTTTTTGAAACTGCAATCTGATTGGCTACGTACTGAAGCTGGTATGGAACCGTCCACAGGAAATAGAACAAGTTCGATTTACCTACCAAACCTGGTATTAAATATGGCCGTACAAGGCGACAAATGCCATGGCGAGTGCCGTACTAGCTTGTATAACGGCCGCTATGGCAGACCATGCACAAGCTTTTGCGGAATCTGGTATTGTGTTATGTGGTCTTAAGGCTATACACTAGGCGATGAAGGAAGCAGACGCAGTATAGGTGTACGTTAATGGGTCGTAACTACTTTAGAAATTTCCATAAGTTTTCGAGATCGATACAAAGCGTGCAAAGTCTGACGCCTCGAAATTGGAATAATGAAGCACCTGTCATCGATAATTTTCACTTGATTTCATGGATTTTTCCAAACACTCGTAAAATAATATTAAAACCATTTACGTTAATGCTACGATTTTACTTTTTGAATGACATATTTACACGGGAAAGACGAGCCATCCGAAATTATTACAAAATCACAGCACCAGTGCTGAAGTTCACATGTCAAGGTCGATATAGGTACGTCGATTCAATATGTTGAGATCGATATCGACATGTCCAGGTCGATATAGGTACGTCGATTCAATATGTTGAGATCGATATGGACATGTCGAGGTCGATATAGGTACGTCGATTCAGAGTAAAAAACCCTCAGCCTGCCCACATATCTCAGTTTGCCTCTGAGCTGTAGTGAGAGAGAATGCTGTTATGCCACCTTGCCAGGATCGTGGTTAGCCTAGAACTCGAGCAGTACATGGGCCTGAAATGTATTGTGAAATTAAAATATATCNCCTTGCCAGGATCGTGGTTAGCCTAGAACTCGAGCAGTACATGGGCCTGAAATGTATTGTGAAATTAAAATATATCCAACTGAGTGTTTGAAATATTCAACGAAGTATGCGCATGTGCTATAATGCTTTATCACGTACGCGAGTATGTGAATAGCACAAACTACTTAATAAAGATCGCAATAAGGCAGCAGAAACTGTAGAAAATACGTAAAAATTAATGAAAATATTCGATGTCTGAGTATTCAGATGATTATAAATATGAGTAACATGGACAAAGAAACGGCAGGACAAATTACGTATGATTCGTTGAACAAGACAAAATTATGTGCAGTTTTTAGAGGGGAAAAACACCCCTTTGCTAGAGCCTTCCCAAAATTTGCCAGATCTGGCACCACTTGTCTTCTACCTGATCTCTCAAGTAAAAATTTTATTGAAAAAAAAAAAAAAACATTTTCAGCCTGCTGAAGAGGTGAGAAGAAAGGCGACGGTCTTTAGCGCCCTTCCTTGAAGCTTGATTTTACACTGGATAGAATTATATCATTTGCGAACTAAGTTCATGGTTAATTTATATGGGATTTATATGTAGAATTAAACCTGAGGCTTACTGCAGCATGTGGTTTGAATGTAATTCGCAGAGCNTGTAGGAGCTTTTACAAAGCCGGTACAAAGCTTTTAACCGTGCTTTTACAAAGCACGAGCCGGTACAACAGCTGCTATGCGAGCCGGCATGTAATATTCCTACTACATGACAGTAGTTGGCGTACTAGCCACTAGGTGGGTGCGCAGATAAGCGTGTGGTTCGTAAATATAGCTTCCACTCGTAGAACTGCTGCTAGCCAGTAACTTGTGTATGCCTTTTTTTTAAATATCACATATTTATATCGTTTAATTACTGTTTCCGTTTGCATTTTAATTCTATCTTATGTATGTTCAATATTATGAAAATGAGAATGTGTAGCAAAAAGGGTATATATTATTTTTAATATTCATGTACTTATAAATATGTTGCATTATATATTTACTTCTTAACGTAAAGTTGTAAACCGTATTAAATAGTACAAAAGTATGTCCGACAGAGTTTTTAACTCTCGCCAGAAAATTGGCACTTGGGTTACATAACCGAGACTCACCACCTACGCTACCAATTATACACAAAAGTGTTTATTAAATGTTATTGACTTTGAAGTATTTGAAAAAGTGCTCGTACTAATTTGTTGTTACCTTGGTAATGTTTTAAATCTTCGGTAGTCTTCCCAAAAGTTTTAAAATGCTTTCGTTGTAATTGTTACTGTCTTTAATGTATTTCAAACAATTTAAACGAGTTTAAACTTCACGGACGTATAATCAATATGAAGGCTTCTTTTTGGTTTCATCATCAACTTGTTTCAATTAGTGGCCACGGGGAGTGCCTTACTTTCTGAAACTGCAGCCTGATTGGCTACGTACTGAAGCTGGTATGGTACCTGCCACGGGGAATAGAACAGGTTCGATTTATCTACCAAACCTGGTATGAAATCTGGCCGTACAAGGCGACAAATGCCACGGCGGGACCGTGCAAAGTCTGACGCCTCGAAATTGGAATAATGAAACACTTGCCATCGATAATTTGCACTTGATTTCATGGGTTTTTCCAAACACTCGTAAAATAACATTAAAACCATTTACGTCAGTGCTACGATTTTACTTTTTGAATGACATATTTACACGGGAGGACGAGCCATCCGAAATTATTACAAAATCACAGCACCAGTGCTGAAGTTCACATGTCGAGGTTGATATAGGTACGTCGATTCAATATGTTGAGACCGATATGAACATGTCGAGATCGATATAGGTACGTCGATTCAATATGTTGAGATCGATATCGACATGTCGAGGTCGATATAGGTACGTCGATTCAATATGTTGAGATCGATATGGACATGTCGAGGTCGATATAGGTACGTCGATTAAGAGTAAAAAACCCTCAGCCTACCCACGTGTCTCAGTTTGCCTCTGAGCTGTAGTGAGAGAGAATGCTGTTATGCCGCCTTGCCAGGATCGTGGTTAGCCTAGAACTCGAGCAGTACATGGGCCTGAAATGTATTGTGAAATTAAAATATATCCAACTGAGTGTTTGAAATATTCAACGAAGTATGCGCATGTGCTATAATGCTTTATCACGTACGCGAGTATGTGAATAGCACAAACTACTTAATAAAGATCGCAATAAGGCAGCAGAAACTGTAGAAAATACGTAAAAATTAATTAAAATATTCGATGTCTGAGTATTTAGATGATTACAAATATGAGTAACATGGACAAAGAAACGGTAGGACAAATTACGCATGATTCGTTGAACAAGACAAAATTATATGCATTTTTTAGCGGGGAAAAGCACCCCTTTGCTAGAGCCTCCCCAAAATTTGCCAGATCTGGCACCACTTGTCTTCTACCTAATCTCTCAAGTAAAAATTTTATTGAAAATAAAAAAAAAACATTTTCAGCCTGCTGAAGAGGTGAGAAGAAAGGCGACGGTCTTTAGCGCCCT